>BSBM01000010.1:17280000-17790000 GCA_027924585.1 Larix kaempferi
GCATTTATAGCACCCAACTAGTTACTCTCTGGATTTACCAAGCATTTATGCTTCTTTCAGGGTCCTTGCTTCCTGCAATGACCAAGGTTTCCAATAAAGAAACAATGGTGTATCAGCTTAATTGTTAGAATACTTATACATGAAATCTTCATTATTCCAAAAAAGAAATAAATGAATTTGAATACTTATCTGTATTGTGCATTTCCTCGCTACTCCACAGTTTTCCTTCTCTGCTTTACAAGCCTTGGATCACCTGTGGGGTGGATATTTGGCCAACACACATGCTGCTCCACAAAATCAAGTATTTAATGCCCAACCAGTTACTCTCTATATTTACCAAGCATTGGTGGTGCCAAACCAGTCCCATACCTGGTTCTCCCTCTCCATTTCCAATCCAACACATACGTCTGGGTCATCAGCCAATGGAAGGAAACTACACCATGACCATTTCAAGGTCAAGGCTCTACTACGGAGCCATAGGAATCTCAAGGTTTTGAGTCAATCTCAGTAACCCACCTTACTGCTAACCCAATAGAGATTTTATGCCTTCATCAATATCACCACAGCCCTTCGCACCCACATCAATTCTTCATCCACACAAGGATGGCACTCCTTCTCCTATGCAAACTAGCAGTTTCCTTTAGGAACTATATAGGTGACTTTCTTGACTGCAGGCTAGCATGGCCCCACAATACCCACTCACACTACACAAGGATGATACCCCTTTTTGACTACACAGTTCCTTGGGCCTATCCATCCCTCCTAGTGTTCTTTAGTGTGAGCATAGAAAGGTTACCACTACCCATACAGTCATCTTGATTCTTCACTTTACCTCTTAACGTGCAACACCAAATTGCATCTGTGTAAGCTGATAGCACAAGAAGGATAAGCAGGCTCATCAGTATTGTTGCTCTAAAATTGCAACCATATTTCATAACATTCACTATCAAGTATTGAAACACCAGGAATGCATCCATTCCCTTATGGTGTAGTCAATATTGACAACCCTAACATAACCTAGCACCCGAAAGGTATGCATCCCTTTTTCGATGTGAGCCATGCAGGCCTTGGTCACACTCAAGCAATCTAGAATAATAATGAAATAATAAAACATGCTCTACATATTAAATCTAATAACCAGACATGTATATTCTTAGTTAGGGTTACAGGATACTCATTCATTTTGCAGATGTATCTTTTCTTCATTTGCGAAGAATGGGGGCTCCCTTCTCTAAGTCAACAGTCCTTCGGTTTGCCACCCCAATATTTTCACGTTCCATAACCCACACATGCCTTCTTGGCATAATTTCACCATCTCACTCATATGGTTTTCCAACATGCAGTGCAGCTGGGATATTATCAAATTTTACTATGGCATTTCACTCGAAACCCATTTCCAAAGCATGGGGTCCTTCCCATGGAGTTTGGCTTCTGCAGGCCATCACACATGGTCTTCCTGCAATGTGTATTCCTGGAACACTCATCAAATAGCCAAACAGCCAACAACATTTTGACAATCAAATTCAAATTTGATTTCCCCAATCAGTCAATGGTATTAATAATTAAATTCAAACATGAATTTACAATTCTGTCTCCTATAGAAATTGATTTGTTTAACCATGAGGCCATCCTCATATTGTTTGGCTCTCGTAAGTTGTATCACTCTGTCCGTTATGGTTTTTTCACTTGCTACCATACATGAACATCAACCTACGACATGTTTTCCTGACACAATTGTATATAAGCCAAACAGTCATTAGCAATTATTAGCAAAATTTCAAATCTGAAATTTACAAATCTGTTTCCTACAGAAATTAGATTTGCAACCATGGGATTATTCTCATAAACTTAAATTAAAAAAAATTCAGATTTGTTTCATGCATAATTTGAATTTCACAACCATGAGAACCTTCTCATAACCTTTGGCATCAGCACATGGTACATCCTGGTATTTACTATGGACTTTTCCCCATTTCCATACGCAATACATTTCTACCTAAAATCTGAAATTTCAATCAACCAAACACATGGTGAGTATCTAAGCAAATAATCTTTTCATTGCTACAACAGTCACTGAAGTGATCTCATAGGTATAACACTCAATAATTCAAACACTTTCAGCTTTTAACATTTGAAATTCAATGAAATATAGATATCTATATAGTCATCATTATCATAATAAAATTGCAAGACACGGTCACATTATCCCTGCAATTTAAATAAAAACTCCAAGATAAATTATGTCACAACCATATTCCTTTTATGCAACTCTGTCCTTCCAACAGAGCACTCTGGTGTCCCATCAACATGTCTACCTTCTTCATGCAATCATTCTCCTACATTCACAGCATCTCATTAAATGGTCTCAGGATTAACGATAGTTCACCATTTCATCTATTATCTAATTGCAGTGAAACATATATATATCACAACCATGCATTCACACAATGAATCTCAACATGTGCACCCACACATATGCATGCATATTCACAACATTTACAAAATCTGTTAATGTGCACTCACTCAATGCTTTCTTGCATGGATTCATGAATACCACAATGTTATGTTATTAATTTTGCAGTGATGTTTTGGAAAGTATGGTTGTTTCCTCAACACATCATCCAACCATCTCCCTGGTCACTTGGTTAACTTATATGGGTGCCTTCCTTCTCCACCCGAACAACACATCAAGAGTTTACTCACCCCTTGGTTGTTGGCAAAGAGGTTTCATCCCAAATTACCACTAATAGGGAGTACATGGAATACTTGTGTAGTACTATAGCATTACCATTCCATCCACATTATGGCCTTAACCATGACTATCTCATATGGCATACACTACAACAGGACCATAAGTCATCACTTGCTTTGGTTGTTAAATTCACAAACAACATACACAAATGGCATGATATAATTTCATATGAATGCATTGGGGTTTCTAAGAAACTATAGGGTGTAAGGATCCTTTCCTTCACTTACCCACGCCTCACCATACTTGATACGATGGCATTCACATTCAGTCACTTAGTTCCACATGAAAACCAATCAACATAGTTTAAACATAGTTGAAGGGATCTTACCAAATCCTCTTTCAACATTCATGCAATTAAGCACAAATAACCATTCCCTGCTTGGTTGTCATTAAAATCGCTTGATGTTACCTGATCAGTTGGCCTCTTACCAAGGCTACACAGTCCTTTTTCCAAACTCATGATCACAGATTTGTTGCACCATCATTTCTTCATAAGGTTCTTGGTCATATGCAACAACATCATCAACATCTTTAGACATGCTTTGATTGTCTTTGGTCCTACAACCAATGAAAATACAACTAATTATTAGCAACCACCATAATTATCTTAAGTGGCTCATTGCATATGTAAAACCTCACTATTTTACCAATATGCAATATCATATACATGCACAAACATTTTCACATGCATTGTGCAATGTTTATTAATATGCCATCTAGTGCATATTCATTTCATATATCTAATCTCTTGCATTTTCAGCATTCTTATGTCATAATTTATATGCATGACAACTTCATAATTATAAATACAATAGCAAGAGAGGAGTTAAGGAATTCTCCCTTTCCAATTCATCATTATAGCATGGGATTTCCTCTTCCACATCATAGCTTATCCAATTTATTGGCCTCTCTACCATGCACACAAGCAATTATTAGCTATGATCTTCTCATCGAGTAGAAATTCAACATATATATACATGTATACAATATTCATTCTTGCTACTTTCCAACATACAATTATTATGTTATAAACATAAATAGTTTAAGGTGAGAGATTTCCCTTTCATCCTCCATAATGGATACTACAGCCAATTACTCTTACTAAGGATTCCACAACCCCTTTATGCAATTCATAGTGCACATTCCAAGCACAAAGAATGTATTTCATACATTCAATGATTGTATATGGGGGACGACAGGGGTCAAGGGGGCTCTCCCCCTTCGATTTCGCGTAATCTGGCGCATAAGTTCCATGGCATTTTTCAATTTCGGGCACCTGAAATTCACCCTGGAAAACTGCTCAATTTCTTGCATCGGCGAACTTTTGAATTCTCCTCCGACCTGTTTTGGAGCAACTCGTTGTTTTACGTCGATGGTGAACTCAGATTTTCTCACCGATCTGTTTTGGCGGACTCATATCTTGTCGCTGATTGATCAACGCCAACCGATCACGCCGAGCTTTTCCCCTCCGATCGGCGAGACTCGACGTTCTTCGCCGACTATGTCACCGCCATCTCGACTAAACTCGCCGACCAATCTCCTCCAACCATGTCGTGGAAATCTCGGTGAAACTCGTCGACCGATCTCCTCTGACCATGTCGCGTCAATATCATCGGCACCACTCAATGAGGTTCGCCAAAACATATCTATGCGCGCGTCGCAACAACTCGGCCGAACACGCCTAAACATATCACAAAACTCCGCAAACTTCACCGACGCGTTGTTGCGATCTCAGCAAAACTCACCGACATGTCTTTTTCAGCCAATTTAATGATTTCACACTGAAACGTGCCAATGGAATCGGCTCAACTCACCGACTGTTTCGTCGTTTCTGCCTTATCTTCGCCAACACAATCTTGGCAGAAAACTCAGAAACACTTAGAAAAAAATTTCAAATTTTGAAATTTTTGAAATTTTTCTTAATGATCAATGTTGAGTAGCAAGAATACTTACCTCTGCAAGTTGTTCAAGTTGGCCCATGTAGGCCCAATGTTGTAGCCTTTTCTCCGATACCACTTTGTCAGGTCCCCTCTCGTCGGATCCAACGCAAGGAAGGGAACATGACGACACTTTTGGGGCTTTTACATAAACTCAAACCATTTCATTAGATTCATACGAATAAAACAAATGTGTGCAAATGAAAATTAAGAAAACATGCACAGCGGAAATAAACCTCATCCACACACATTTCATATGCATTCAACATATCAATAACAATCATCAATTTAAAACATTGCAGAAGTAAAACACATAGGTAAAAAAAAATACTTATCTTCATTGTGAAATGGTCCTAAGCAACTAGCTATGTCGCTGCAACGTTCCACCCAACCATAGGTCTCTTCCCATCCTATATTCTTTCAACACTCAAAGACCACTCCCGAGCTAGGCATGATTTCTACAAGGAAAAGGGGACACTCAAGCTCATGCACAACCAAACAAACATTGCATCTAAGCCAAGCCATCCCACAGCTGGGTTTATCAGGCTAAATATGAACCCTCTTCATTTATGGATGCTTGCACTCAAGCTCAAGCCAAAACAATGGATACCCATAACCCATACCCCAACATACTCTATCTACACACAACAAGCACAATCATTGGGCATGGATACACATTTTTAACAATGGGATTTACTAATAATATGGCCATGGGCTTTCCCCAAATCGTGGGCACACCAAAAACGGACTGTGGAAAGGGAAATTCGACCATAGGGAGCAAAACCGATTTCTCCCACAGGTTATGAGCATTCCAATGGCCAAAACAACCTCAATGAAAACCCCAAATCGAGCTCTCTTCCTCCCAGCAGATCTGCAACACAAAAAACGCCCTCTTCCCATCTAGAAAACCATGAAAAACCATAAAAACGTGGAGGGAAAATGGCCAAGCAGCTCCAAAAATGTGAGAGGCAAACTCGTGGGTGAAGAATGGATTGGGGAGCAATTTCGTGGTTCTTTTCTTGCCAAGAAAGCCAAACACCAATATCCATGAAGGGTGGCTTGCCCATACCCGAATTTGGACAGCCATACCTCTCCATTCCCCAAGGAATTAACTACTTCAACCAACTCTTGGGAGAAATGAATGATTGGGTACAAAAGACAACATGGGTAGATGAGGGTTTATGGGTTCCCTCATTGACACGTGGCTTGACTTGGTTAGATCCAAGGGTTTGAATATTTCCCTTCCAATTCCTTGTAAAGATCATGCCCCCATCTCTTGTTGCATTGCATAGCTAGTTGTGGGTATTTCATTAAAATGCAAATTTACATGATATTTGCAATTCCATTGTGCCTGGCCAGCACATAAACCATATGCATCACTAAATCAATGGCGGGACCTTGTCCTTGAGCTCCTCACCACGATTTTTATAACAATATTACATCATTTACATTTTAATGCAATGGGGTCGAAATCGGGATATTACAACTCTCCACATTCCGTCCAAACTATAATTTAGTCACCTATAATCATATTAATGCTATGAATTTAAACCATTGGGGAAATTCCATATTTCTTTTTTTCAAAATTTTTGGTACAAACATTTATTCAAACACTTTATGTGCAATCTTTGAAACTGCCTATAGAATCAGTTTTCAGCTCATTCAATCCCAATGCTGCAACCTGGGCTTTGATACCAATTTTTCATGTACCTAGTGACCTCACAATGCCTTTGGGTCCACAAGCTACTCATTTTCTGATGAATGAATTTACATCTGATTTTCATATTCATTTTTCCATTGGTTTTTAATTACCATTTATAGCGGAAATTAATATGTATATATTCACCCATAAAATGTATATAAAAAATCTATAGACAATTCTTACAGGAAATCATTCACCATTACCAGTAATTATGTTCACTTAACCAATATGAAGGAAGTAATTAATACAAATAGAAATAAATACCATTCATTTATACACATATGGAACTTATCTGAACACATAGCCAACTCACTACAAACCAAGAACGTTCCTCCCATCCATAGGCTCTCTCAAGCCATATATTTCTTTCACAGAACCACCCCTGAGATCGAGCTAATGATCCACAAGAGGGTGTCGAGTTTCCCCTGATTGCAATTCTCCTCCATTTTTCTTGGTATGACTCCAAATCCCCTTGCATGTAGTTGATGGTACGAGTGATTTTGGCCCCGTCATTGGTGGTTCAAATCTAATAGCAAATGATGGTTCAATCATGGGAAAATCATGAACCAATGGACTAGTTCTCCATAATTATATGCATGTGGATAACTAGCCAAGTGGCATGAAGGGTTATAGGAACTAAACAAGTGGCACACATGGATTTGGACACATTTTTCTCCTCTAATTCCGGGATTAGGATCATTGTCCCAAGATTATGGTTAATGGCATTTAATTAAGAGGGGTTAATAAAACATAGGATAAAAAGGAGTAAATAAAGGTAGTGACTTGAATGACAAGTCACTAGGGTCATTTTTTCTTCTAACTCTCTCTCGCACTCCCCCTCTTGTGGAATAATATCCCCTGTCTCTTTTTCGTCCTTCTTTCTCTGCAATAGTCATGTGTTTTTATATTAAATATAAAATAGACATAATTTCATTATTTTGGTCACATTGGACTATTCATGTTTGGCTTCTAGCCATTTCCATCATAATTACATAATTACAATCTGGGGTCGACAATGGGGTGTTATATCAAGACACTTTTTCCAAGTGCACCCTTGAACCAAGGAACATCCATTGTTCAAGTCATTGTGTGGCCTCTCTAACAAATCACAAATGGTAACCCTCATTTTTCTACCATACTTAGCCAAATTGCTTTGCTAGCTCTTCAGCACTTAGACATGCCTTTCCATTGTGCAAGACCACCCAAGGCAAGCTCATCTAACCTTTCAACATATTGTCACAATGAACTAAACCCTAAAAATGACCATAACAACAGATGGGTATAAGCACATATTGTTAGCTTCAAGGCAAGGTACTTAGAAGGGCCTCTTGCATTTAAATGCCTCGTTTTATGTTTTGCAAACCATATTTCCCCTTTTTGTTTTTCTTGCATTATGCAATCTCTATGTGTTATGTTTTGCAATATTTCCTTTCTTATTGTATTTTTATGCTCATTTCAATGTCCAAAATATCCCCTCAATGTGTCTAAACATCCAAAATTATTCAATGCCTATAATTCTTCCCAATTATCCATGTTCTATAATAAAATATGAATCATAGTGAAATTATTTGGATAAATTTTGATCTTGCTAAATGTTTTTTGGGGTTAATTTTTAAATCATTTGATGTTTTTTTGCGCATCTAATCAACATCCTTGTATTAGATCCTATATGCATATATTAATTTCATGTCTTTAGTCATTTCTATTACTCCATTGATTCGTTCTAAACCAGTAGTGAAGGGTCAACTCCCATCAAACATTAGAACAAGAAGACTTGTATCTCCTTTTACCAATCAAAGTTCCAAAGTAGTTGGTGTCAATACAAGAAATATTGGGGTTTCAACAGAGTCTACATGGATTAATTTTCATCAATCCAAGGCTTCAATGTAATTATTTGGCATTAAGTATTATGATATTAGCATTTTAATAGATTTAGTTGAGCCTACCATAAGTGAGACTAGGGTTTCAGAGTGAGACAAGTGTACTATCGTGTGTATACTTTAGATTTCCAAGATACCATTGTTTATATGTAAAGAGAAAATTTATCATCAAATTCTATACAATTTTATGGAGTCTATTGGTTAAATATATTTATGCATCTATACTTTCCATCTTTAAATTGGAAAGGAAATAAAGTTAGTCAATCACACCATTGTACACCTTGTGTGTTTGTATTATCACAAACAACCACACAAATGGGATAATAACTTTCATTTGATGAAGTTACAATAGGTCTACACATAAATAATCTACTTGACGTATAAAGTTTGATGTTTGCCTTTGCTTTTAATCAAGGATACAAATCGATGTTTCCTAACAATTGTCAAAGATTCCATGCATGTATGCTTCACTATAAAAGCGATGGTATGAATATCAAAGTACATAGAAAATGCCTATAACATTAAACATCAAGTATAGCACATGCTTGGGAAACCACCAACAATGAACATTCAACACTAATTGTTGGGAATATTTGAGCAACGACCACCAAGTATAAGCATCTCTTAGACTAAGAATTTATGGAAAAATCATCTCTAAGAAAAGTTGTTCAGCTCGATGAATAGAAACAATGTTGAAAGCATAAAAAAATCTAGATATGAGTTCCTCGGCCAATTTTTCCTCCTCCGAGTTTTCAAAAATCGACCGTTTGTGCACCCCAATAGTGGATTTGGGAATTCTTTTATCTCTTAGTTTCACATATTTTTTTAATTTCGTTTCAGGGCTCCATATTCATCTGGCTTCTTGGGTCACGAGTGCACCATAACAATTTGGACCTCAACTGAGCCCCCATCCATCCTCAAGATACACACCTTCAATACCCATTAAATTGAAATTTCTACAAAATCTAAGTAGGATGGGTCCCTATCTCTCATTGGTGATCCAGTAGCCTCCATTAATATCATCGTAATGGAGAAGGTCTCATCCAAATTTTTATTCTATCTACTCTTGTTATGGCCAAAACAAGATTTTGTCTCCAGATTTTTTTAAACTTTTTTTCATTTCTATTGATGGGGCCTGATGCTAGCGTGGAAGGGTGTTGATGTGGAAGGACAACTATCCTTTTGGGTGTCAGACAATCCCATCTTTCACCCTATGATTTATCCATATCACCCTCCCATCCACCAAGTCATCACATCACCTTTTCATAGAGCGGGAATGTGTTGACGATATTCCTTTATCGGAGGCAGTAACAGCTCATGAGGAAAGCAATTTTCAAGAAATGTTTTTTGAGTTGTTAGCAATGAGAACTCGATATGTGGATAGGAATTTTATGCATAATGACTTGTCCCACCATCATTAACCGATGTGTATATTTTCGAATAGTTATGGATCATAATCGTTGATCAAGGTGCCTTTACACATGTGAAACATCCCCTGTACAAATGGTCACAATATCATTTACCTATAGGACCTTGGTTAGATCTCAATCTTTGGTGGTGGAGTACATTTATTGTACCCTATTCACTTTCTTTTCCCTCTAACAGTCAAGTCTATCCCGATCTAACTCTCTCAATCAATCTAGATAGTAAGCGGGTTGGAGCCTTAAGAGTGTGGTTTCAGAGGGCTTGAGGTTTTGAAAAATGGGTTTCTGCCTCCAAAAACACTACAGGGAAAACCAATCACCTCTGGTGGTTTAATTTTAGGAGCCTTGCCTTGTGTTATTCTATGATTACCTTAATCCCCCGGAATCATTCTCTCTTATTGATATCCAATGATGATCAATGGTAGGATCAAACTTGTTCTATATTCTTCTTACTAGCACCTACTGGGTATTTGGCCATGCCACCTAGGCTCATGATCCTTATCCATGCTGAAATTTTTCCACTGATTCCCACGTGGATGGTCCATGTCACTCCTTCCCACATGGAAATTATGGGTCCAGCATCAAATTTTTCCAATTTTTGAAATTTTTGTATACTTCTATATATAATTTAAACATGTTACAATTAGCATGATTCTTGCAACAAGTGTCCTCTCGAATCTCACACTTGGTAAACAAAAAAATTACACTTGTCCAATGGAAAATTACGACGACCTTTTACCTACAACATGAATTTCCATTTTAATTAACAAAGACTATAACTCCATGGTACTGGTTCATATTCCACTCGAATTTCCAAATTTCCCCTCATACCAGGGATAATCCTTATGGATTTTCTTGGCAGCAACAATCATGTTGAATTTGATAATATCATATGGGCATTAAAACCATGAATTTGATATGAACATTCCATCAAACACTTAATTTTGCAAATTGTAAATGTTTCCTCAATTTACTAAGAACCAACTTAAATGTTACAAATTTTACCATGGCTTCTCTCCACATTCGGTCTAATCTATAATTTAGTCATCTATAAGCATCTCAATGCTATGATTTTAAACCATTAGGGATATTCCATACTGGTTTTTTTTCAAAATTTTCCATACAAGCATTTATTCAAACACTTTCTGTCTAATCTCTGAAACTGCCTTTAGAATCAGTTTTTGGCCCATTTAGTTCCAGTGTTGTAACCTGGTCTCTGGTACCAATTTTTCACGTACCCGGTGACCTCACAATTCCTTTGGGGCCACGAGGTGCTCATTTTCTAATGACTAAATTTATCTATGACACTCATATTCGTTTTTCCATTGGTTTTAATTACCATTTACAACAGAAATAAATATGTATATATTCACTCATAAAATGTATATAAAAACTCTACAAACTATTCCCATCGGAAATCATTCACCATTTCCATTAATTATGTTCACTTAACTCATATGAAGTTAGTAATTAATACAAACAGAAATAAATACCATTCATTTACACACATATGGAACTTATCTGAACATATAGCCAACAAACTACAAACCAAGGACATTCCTCCCAGCCGTAGGCTCTGTCAAGCCATATCCCTCTTTGACAGATCCACCCCCAAGTTGGGGATACCAATTCACAAGAGGGTATCGAGTTTTCCCCTATCATAATTCTCCTTCATTGTTCTCGGTATGACTCCAATTCCCCATATAACATTTTTAACTAATGATTTGGTAACAATCACAGTTGTTCAATTCTGAGCCTCTTCATTTCTTGAAGTTAACCCAAGAATTTATTTAATTACTCCCACTTTCATGGAGCTAATAATCACATCCTCAACTCGGATGCACCCTATGCCCGGTGGTTTTGAAAATTCAAGTCAAACTAAAAAAACAAACACATGGAATGAAATATGAGGTTTTGTTGCACTTAGTTTAAAGTCATTCCAAAACCCCTGGATTCAATATTTTTTTATAAAATATTAATAGAACGTATAGGATTTTGTCATTTAACATATCCAAATTTATTGGCTAAACACTGAGCTTTTGTCATTACTAAAATCAGAACATGTAAAAAAATATATTTTCATTACAGTGAGTTACAATCATGTAAGAGTTTGCCTATAACCCTTAAACTCAATATTTATTCATGCAAATTTAGAAAAGATATAGAAATAAATACTTTTATACAATCTATCCAAATTTCATAACAAGATACAAAGATATACAGTTTTTGAAATATGTACACCAACACCTTTCGACATTAACACAGAAAGCAAAACAAGAATATGTGGAATTCGAAAGCTTGGATTTATGGTAAGAGGGCTACCAAAGGACCTATCGTAAGGAGCCTATGTATACACTCCACATCATGATGGGGCTATAGAAAGGAAAAGTAAAGCTCTATAATGATTAATGATAAAACAATAATGAAGAGAGAATGATACAAGATGTGAAATGATGTTTCATCGTATAAACATACACCCTTTAGAGATAACGAACATAACTCATAACATGTGGGAATATTTCTTAACACTTTAACTTAATTAAATGTTTAATTTTAACTTTATTTTAACTTTTACATATGCATATACCTTAATTTTAAATGTTTAATTTTAACTTTTACATATGCATATACCTTAATTTTATGTAATTGTAGTATTAATAATAATACTTATATTTAATACTTTTTCCTCAATGACCAACCTTTACAATTTTATCTTTAGTCATCGACTTGGTAAATTTGGCTAATCTTGAGAAAAACATTATAAAAGTTAGTTTTCTTTATTATGAACATTCTCATAGTTAAAGTGGTGATGAATCTCCATAGGTTTTGTCTTTGAGTAACAAATTGGATTTTTCATCAATTTTAGAATGCCCTCATTATCATGATAAATGGGGTTCATTCCATTATCCCAAACTCCTATATCCTCCTCAACCACATTGCCTCACTTGCAAAATTCACAATAAACTTGTATTTTTTCTATGGGATGAAAGTGTAATTATTATTGATTTACTAATCCGTAAGAATGCACCTGACTTAAGCTATATGCATATCTTGAAGTAAACTTATTGTCCTATATTAATGATCCTAACTAGTGTGGATCTATGAAACATGTCACATTGAAACTGACATTTTTTTAGACTCTACACCAATTTTTCCATATACATGCTTGAATATCCTCTTTCATCTTTCTACTGCATAAATATTGGTGAATACACGTACCCAGAAATAATACGTACTACAAATATAATCTCTAATTTTTTATAATTTAGATATCTTATACAACTTACCAAGTGCATGTACAACATAGCATATACCTTCATTATCTCCATTAATAGCTTCAATCTTGTCTCTAATGGTATTACAGTTGATTTACAGTAAGTCATCTTAAATTTCATAAGCAATTATTTTCCATTTTTTGCTTGAGAAATAATGTTATCGTCTCCTTTCTACTATACCTCCAAACAAACAAAATAATGAAAATTCTCCAAATTTACAATGCCAAAAGCTACCTCTAAGCCTTGCATCATTTTAGTAATTTTGCTTACATCATTCCCCGTGATCATGAAATAATATAAATAAATTACAAGAAAAATGATGTCACATTTATTACTTTGTTTAAATTATAGATTTAGATACAATGCGCTCCTTTAATAATTCCTTCATTTTGGATCCCCATCTCTCTTTCGGTAGCACGCCCCTTGCTTTATGCTAGACATACATTGATTTTATCAACTTGGAAACCAAGTGTTTCTTACCCTATCTCCTTAAACACTTTTTTTCCAAGGAACACCTCACGGGGAAGTCCCAAACACTTCCCCACATTCACAAATTGTACCCATTGAAACCCATCAACATTGATTACAAACCTAACCCAACAAGAGCATTGAGTTAGGCATGTAACCAAGGCAACCAACCCAAATAATTAACCTTGATACCTCCTACATGAAACTCAATAACTCACTCAACACTCAAATTATCCCATTAGGCGTATGCCTCCTTAAACACGTATGGTTGAGTCATATTGACCTCCTCCTTGAGATCTCCATTCATGAATGCAACATTCACATCTATATGATGGATGCTCCAACTAAATTATATTTCTAATCCCAACAACACACTGAATGTTATGATGTTTGGTGTTGGGAAAATGTCTCTTCCAATGCACCTTTTCATCCCATGCCTACCCCTTTGATACCAACCTTTCCTTATACTTGTCAATATTATTATACTTCCTTTAGAAGACTTATTTGCAATCGATAGACTTATTCCCTTCCAGAATTATTTCCAACCTCTAGGTCTTAAGTTTTGTGCAATGTTGCAAACTATGAAGCAATGTAATAGTATGTTCCTTACCTTTATTAAATTCACTAAAATTATTGGGTTCATATGAAGAATAATTTATCATTTCACTCATAAGGGTGAACACACATAGTTTACTTCCTAATCTCAATCTATTCTTTGTTGTAATTCTAGCAAATATTATGGGAACTAAAGACTTGTCTTCTTCCCCTTCTCCTTGCTACTCTCATCATTTTTCTAGTTTTTTTTACACCGCTCTTTTTTCCCTTGTCCATAGCCGACCACTAGATTCCCCACAACAACCTCTAAATACCCCAAATAAATATAGTTTCCACTATTGTCCTAATTCACTAACTTGTGTGCTTCTTCATCTTCAGATTCCTCAAAATCCATGCTATCGTGACAAGTATATTCTTCTCAGCCAGGTTCTATAACTTCTATGATTTTGAGATATTGCCATAACCAATCAATATGAATTTCACGAATGTCCAAGTAACATGGGAAAAAATTTTATAACCAACAATTCAAAAATTTTGAATATAAGAGTATTTACCTAATCAAACATCTCAAAGTTTTGCATCCAATTATTGTAGTTAAGGATTTGTACAAGACATAAACATTACAATATACATTGAATGATTTTTTCGATATGTTTACTAACATTCAATGAATCTCAATCCCCTTCAAATTTTATTATTAAGACTTCTACCAAAGTATTTATACAAATCAAATCCTGGCTTCTTCTTGACTTCAATATATACTTCTAAATTTAGATACATTCTATAGAAATTAAATAAGAATAAAAATATGATGATGATGATGTTTATCACCCCCTAAGACCAATAAGGTATATCATTAAAATAAATTCCATTAGACTAAATAATTTTTAGAATGATATTTCTATATTTGAATATGGTGGAAATGAACGTAACATGGTCCTTAATTTACAAAAGAAAGTAGGTCTTGAAAAATAATTAAGTTATGAAACTAGGTAATGGTTTGTCTTATATTATTAAGGGGAGGGTAGGTTAAAAGGTAATTATTTCATCCTCAAGCTCCTTTGTGTCATAAATTTTACATGTATGCATATCCCAAGGATTATTTGGGTTAGTCCAACAACCAATTTCACTATGAAGGTCACGAGCATTGTCTTAATTCTTGAAATATTCATTTTGTTCTTTAAGATTAAAATGTTGGAAAAATAATTTTGATCAACCAAATTAGGAATCATAGAATATTTTTTGAATCTCAACTTCCTCTAATTAATGATTTCATTGTCATTCCAAGTCTTATATTTAAACTTTATATGAATGTTGGATTTAATATTATCAATATTAACGATAATGGGAGACACTTTCACCAAGAAGAAAGGGAGAAAAAAATAGGGTTTAGTAGCTTCCATTTCCCAGGAAACAGGTTTGCTTAGCAATGGTGACATCAAGGAGGGGATCTCCCCCCATTTCAAGGAATCCCTTTTAGAAGATAAGTGTTATGGGATTACGTGGAATATAAATAGCATACAGATAGAGGGTAATGCATTCAAATCATTATACAAGAGAAGATGCCAAAGTAATGGCAACAACAATAACAATTATATTATATCAGAGCCAAAATATGTACAAAGTAATGGTATTCTACTTGAATCATGGCTCACCAGAATATATATATTGTATTACGGTCAGTTATTTAGTTACAAAAGTAGTTATGTTGGCTTAACCAACCGATTGTGTCCACAGGACCAAACCGACGGTGGTCAGTCGGAGGACCTAGTCGGCCAATTGACTAGGCTCATCCAACATCTCCCCCACCGACAAAACTTGTATTCATCCCCAAGAAAATGAGGATATAATTAGAACTGGATCAAAATTGTATAATGTTATTGGTTATGGCTATGAACTGGATGAAACGAACGATGGAGCAAGACTAATACATGCTTTGACAATGGCTAGAGATGATAGTGTGAGTTATCATTTGAAATCTTTCGACTCATGAAAAACTGTCTGATAACATGGTCTAGTACAAAACAACATCTATGCGTTGAGTCTGGTATGAAACAACATCTATGCATTGAGTCTGGTACTGAACAACATCAGTCGATCATTAGGTCCTGTAAGGGACCAATAAGATGCCCTATTGTTGTTTCAGAGAAGAAAAGTGTCCAAGAAAACAATTACTCTGCTCACTTGAAGCTCCATGCTCGCTCAAGCTTGCAAATCAATCATCAATGCAACTGGGGGCTCAGGAGTGTGGTTGGTGGCAAGGAATTGAGCAACAACTCATGTTCTTGGTACGTGAGGTTCTTCGAAATACTCATATATCATGAATTATGGAGCTCCTACCATTGGTGGGTCATCAATATGATCATATATCACGAGAAGTGATGGGGATTAATCAATGAAGTGTAGAAGGTGGGGGTCACAAAGCTTTGAGCATTTTTTATAGAGTAGTAACAGGAAAGGTACAGGACTTGAGAAGGAAAATGCCATAACTTCCACAATATTTCGAAGTGGTTCTATGTGATGTTTAGAACATGGAGTCGTGTTGATATGGAGGTGGTATTTGTAATGATGACACCTCAAGCGTGGACAGATTTAGTTCGCTAGTGGTGAATGATATCTTATTTGAATAGTGTGGAGAATATTTCAATTCATGTTTCAGTCGACATGATACATGACTTCTTCGGCGTGGTCGGTCATGGTGTCATGCAATGGTCGATGTATGCTTCATGGATTAATTATTCGATAGGGACCCGACTGGTTGGTTATAGGCCAACTAGTCGGTCCTTCTCGTCAGTGAGATCTGGGTGGGGTTCAATGGGAGCTCCGCATAATTTTCTAGAAATCATTTTCCTCGCACCAATCTATAGTCATTGTGTTCAAATTTTCCTACCATCAATCATTTATAAGAGTCCCTTTTTTACATAGGTATAAGTAGTTATATAACCATTTGTGGTTTTTTTTTCAAAAGTAACAACTTATATACAAATAAACAAAAGTCATGCGCAAACCTGGGGTACAACAGTCGACCAAAGGGTGATACTACCAATGGTCAGCGTCTCAATACTTTGTATCTTTTTAGTTGAGAACCATTGACAAGTTTTGAAAAAACTCGCCCTTGTAATATATTAAGTCGCACTGATTTGTTACGATTCGGCTCTTCAATAATATAGGGGCCAAGCCAAGTGGTGTGCAACATCTTTGGCTTTCCTTTAACCTGATTTGCATATAGTAGTGCAAGACCGCCCACTACTAAATCCCTCCTTCTTATATTCCATTCATGCCAAGCTTTCTGTTGTTGCTTCTGAACTTCTTGATGGTGAATCACAATTTTTTGATGCTCTTCAAGTTAGGTTAGTTCAAAATTTGTATTCTCCTTTGCTTTGGCAATGTCTAGATGAAGTACTTCTACTATACCCGGGGCTTGCTATCTGAAATGTAGGGGCATGACAACTTTCTTTCCATAGACCAACTTGAAAGGAGTTTGTCACACCAATATTTTATATGTTGTACGATAGGCCCATAAAATAGAAGATATTTTATCGTCCCAGTTATCATTATCGATATTGCATATTTTTGTCAATCCCTTACTCAAAGTTTTGTTGAAGGATTCAATTGCTCCATTCGACTGAGGGTCATAAGTTGTACTTTTATTATGGTCAATCCTGTCAAATCCTTTGATAGCACCTCTATAGTTTTATTGATGAAATGTGTGCCTATGTCACTTATTAGAGTAAGCGGGCATCCAAATCTTGTGATTATCTTTTCATAAATAAATTTAGTTTCTACCTCACTTGAACAAGTATGGACTGGATCAAATTCGGCCCATTTAGTGACATATTTGATGGTTGTAATGAAAACTTCGTCCCATGTACCAGGATCATGTTCGACGACCAAGAACTGAGAAGGGACCAACGAATTCCATATCCCAAATTTCAAAAGTTAGACTCGGATTGAAAGATATTAGGGGCATTTTGTTTCTTGGTAATGGTCAACCCATCCTTTGACATTTATCACATTTGTATACATGCATTTGACAATGTTTATTAAGTTTCGAACACCATAATCATGATTGAATATTTTTTTTTGCAATGGTGTTATCTTGGTAATTCCCTCCTGCAGGTCCTATATGTGCTTCCTCAATGATGTCTTGTCGGTCATGCTCTAACACACATATTCAAAGTATTTCATCTGGTCTCGGCTTGTATAAGAATCAATTTATTATAGTATATGGTGCATCTTTCTTTGCTAGAATTTTATTTTTATTTTTTGACATGCCTTCTAGTGCTTGACCCTCTTGTAGATATTGCTCAATGTCCTCCAATTCCATCGGTATGGCTTCGACTTGAAATAAATGTGCGTCAAGTAAATTATTTCCGATTCCGACGGGATCTTCTCCTATTTCGATTCTTTATAAGTGGTCGGGTCCGACATTACACTTTCTTGGTCATACGATTATATTGAATTCTAATTCTTGAAACAGAAGGATCCATCAACATATCTGTCCTTGATGAAGAGGTTTGTTCATTGATTTTTTCAAAGATTTGTGCTGAGTGTAAAATATAAATGGATTAGCTAGTAAATAGTGCCTATATTTTTGCAATGCAAAAATCATACCAAGGGCTTCTCGCTCTGTTGTTGAATCATTCCTTTCAGCTTTATTGATATTTATACTAGCATATGCATTGGGGTAATCCATTCCATCATCTCCTAGTTGGGTAAGGATCACGTCAACTGCTACTCCAAATGCATCGACATGAACATGGAATTTTATCAACCAGTTCGGGAACTGAAGAATGGGGGATTCAACTAACTTTCTCTTTAGCAGTTCAAATGATGCCTCACACTCTTATGACCATTGGAATTCTTGATTCTCTTTTAGCAATTCCTCCAAGGGATAGTGGTATCAGAATAATGTCTAATAAATTTTCGATAACACCCTGTAGGTCCCAGAAGTATTATTACATGCTTTGGATTCACTTGAGGCTTTAAATCTAGTATAAATTTGATATTTTCAAAATAAAATTTGATTCCTTCTTTGCAGACGACATGACCCAAGAGGATACCAATTGGTGTTGCAAATATACATTTTTTATATTCGGGGATATTTGTATCTGACAGCAACATTCTAACATGATTTAAAGGCATTGAATGTGATCTTGGAGTAAGGAGTATATCATCCAATCGTCAAAATAGAAAGCCATCGTTTTGTATATGTATTCCTGGAATGCTTTAACGATTCTTCTAAAAAATACAACAGGTGCATTCTTTAACCCAAAGGGAATCACTTTATAGGCGAACGACTTGAATTTGCAGACAAATGTTGTATTATGTTGATCCTCTTTGGCAATAGGGACTTGATTATATCCGAAGAATCCATCTGTGAAAGAGTAGCATTCATGTCCAGCGACTTAGTTAATAATCTCATCAGCAAAAGGTGTAGGAAAGGGGTCGATCAAAGTAACTTTATTCAGTCCCCTGAAGTCTACGCAGATACGTAGTTTCATCGAATCATGTTTCTTAGGCTTAATGGTCATAGGACTAGCCCATTCCGATTGATCAACCCGATAGATCATACCGGATGCTAACATGTTTTATATTTATTTCTTGACTATATCTTTGTATTTATGGGCTAATTTGTAGGGGAATTTTTTCACTGGTTTAGCTTCTAGCTTGATGTTGATTTTCATTTCTCCCATTTCTTGCACTAATCCTTTTAAGTCTATATAGTCTCTTTCAAAAACATCTTGATATTCTTTTAGAAGACTAACTATTTCAGCGGTTTGTTGTTCAATCTAGTAATCTCTTATTTTCTCCATTTTTGGTCAGTCATCCTTTGATATATTAACTTCTTTGATTTTGATCTACGCATCCATTAATTTCGGTGCCCTTTCTTCATTTATTGGTCGGTCCCCTTCTTTAAATTCTGTAAAAGTAGGAGGAAAATATTTTTTTGTTAATCTTTCTGGATTAGCTTTGTCTTCTGAGGTCACTTTCATTACATATTTTACGAGTCTTCTTTTTAACGAATGATCTATTTTCCAATGAAAGCTTTTACCAATGGGTGTATCATTTTCAAGTTCTAGTCTTGTTGAAAACCGAACTGCTTTAGTCATAATAATGTTGCAGGATGACTCAAATCGATGTGGAAGTACTTGCTGACTCTATGAACTTCTGAATTTCTTCCATTTCCTCCTTAACGCAATCTTCCACTAGTGAAAAGTAAAAATCTCTTATGAAATTTTCTTTTAATTCTCGCCAAGTAAAAGTTCCACCTCTTGCTTCTTCCATTTTATACCAATTTTCGGGTATATCTTCTAATGTACTCGGTAATAAATGTGGCCAGATTTCATCTTTGTATCCCAATCTCCTCCATTCTCTTTGACATCTATCAATGTGGATAGATGGCTCCATGCCTTGTACAAATTTTTGAATTTGAGCTTCAAATATGGTTACTGCTTCTCTTATACTATATTCTGCTACAATTCCAATTACTGTATTGATTCTGCGCACATATGCATTCACATGCTTCTTGCGCCCTTCTCACAAATGCTCCTTCTATTTGCATGACTACTCCTTATTCTTTAGGATTTCATGTAACCTTGTAAACTACTTCAAATCATATTTCCTCTTATTCCCTTGAGTGTTTCATCTAACCCAAAACTTGCATATTCATAATATTACTCCATTTGTTCTTCCAAGCTTACTTCTCATTCATCAACTTCACTTATATTTATACTCAACTTGTTCAAACAATGTGTCCACAAGTTGGGAATTCTCTAAACAGTAAAACCCCTTCTTCATTTCTTTACTGTCAATCTTACCCAAGCATCTTCCACTTGTCTTGTCTTGCGTAAATGGGGTATCATGACTCTATGGGTCTTGTGCACAGTTGTTTGTTGGCTTAGTGGGACTTGCACACTAGAGTACCATGACTAGGTGGGATTAAGGACTTGTGCACATATTTTTATATGCCTCTTCAAACTGGCACATAGACACCAAATCCAACAACCTCTTTGACATCAATGACAACACCAAAGTTCAACAATATCCACTTTTGGCATTGATGTTAACACCTTATGAAGTTGTGCTCCCCTTGAACATGAATTATTTTTTTATTCTTGCACATAATACAATGCTTCACCTATATTCATGCCAGATTTATCCGCGCAACCGTTGATCAATATTCCTCTGCTATTTTTTCTATTGTCTCGTGCTTCCTGCACATTTCTCTATTGTCAATGCATGCTTCCTACACAATTATATGTTGTATATAGATGCTTCATAGTATCTCTCCCCGTTTGACATCAATGGAAAAGGGATGCCCCCCCTGCACAATTGCAAGTTCTCTTCTGAACTTATATTCCATCTTTGCGTTATCTTTCATGCTAACCTCGTCTAACTTTCCATGTCACTACTTTGTTTTAGTTACTCCCCCTGGATTCCTACTGCTCCAGGTTCTTTTCATATCGCTGACATTTTAGCATGACAAATATTCATTGTTTGTTATACATTTTTCCTCTATATTTAATGACAAGGATATTGCATTGCTACTTTTTGACCTCGCATATCTCATCACGATTTTCAAAAAATCCTCCTCGATATGAACCATACTGATTTGACATTTAACACATCTGAAATGTGTGCGACAATGTTTCGATGTGTCATTTATGACTCATGTACACACGTGATTTAGCAGGGTTTTTTCCTTGAGTGCAATCTCCTTAATTTATGTCCACATAAGTTGTCAGTTAATTTGCAATGTCGTCCATGAATGTAATTAAATTCGACATCCATTCATTTCCTTCGAAGCGCACAGGAAGAATCCTTCCAAATCTATTTATGGGCTACTTGTCATATTTAGTTGACACAAAATTATCATTCTTTTGTTGTTTTCAGTCTTTGTTTTCACACTTTTTTTGCAATGGAAACCCATCTTCAGCGAGCTAATGCGGCCATAGCTGGACTTTCTAAGACAGTTCAGTCTCAATGTCAAGATTTTGTATCCCTCTTAGAGAGTTGGGCATCATGAGCTAAGGAGACGGATATTAAGGAGTGGTATGCCCAGACTCAAGTGAATCAAATGAATGAGCAAGAGATATCGTCCTTGAGACACAGAGTTGGACAATTACAGCAACAACAAGAGAAAATATTTGTTCTTCTGCAAGATCTTCAGAGAATGCGCAGTGGTACTGGACCATCTTCTCTTGATATAGAATTGTGCATTTTGTTTCCATATTTTGAGCATCTGTCTTCTTATGTTCCAAAATGGCATTCATTGTTTCCCAATTCTAAGAGATGATCTTTCCTTGGCACAGATCTGAGCTTGTCATTCCCAGATTCTAAGAGATTGTCTTATGTTGACACTAAACTACGCCTATTGTTACCAAATTTTGATCAGTAGCTACGGAAGATCACAATTTTGTAATCAAATGTACTTATGTCATTGTTAGTACTTCGCGAGACGCTTCTTCTGCAGCAATAGCTTCCTTTTGATATTTTTGCTCTATTATCATGAAATATTTCAATTTTGACTTCTGCGAAAGAGGTCCTAATATATATGTACTTCTATTTTGTCACAACAGTTCTTCCGTAATACAAATTTCGCTTATGCAAACATGTCAGACTTCCTGCGGTCATGATTAGTATTCTTCATGCAATCATACTGTCCAAAATATACTTTCTTCTAAAGAAATGATTGATTGTTTACTGATGTTGATATGGTAATATTTGTTACCTATGCACAATCTTTAAAAAAAATGTATGTGTACTTTTCTTTACATATTCATATGAGTGCAACTTTTTGCAACAATCTTCAGATTTTCTCTGGGTGCAATGTCTATTGATACTTTCCTTGAATTCCTAATAGATTACATGTTGAATTCAAGGAATTATGTTCACAATTATGAAGTTAGAAAGATATGAAGCATCCTTTTGCTACTTGAGAAGTGCTTGTGTTATTTATTCCAACTGCACTTGTTTGTGGAATTTTCTTTATCCATTTACGAGTGTGCACAAATTCTGAATGACTATTTTTATTTTGCGCAAAGTGCTCTGTCTTTGTCATCCAGTTACCAATAGAACCATTTGTTTTTCAAATTACATATTATGGTCAGGAATACCACAACTATGATAGGGTAATATGGGACAATATTTTGCAATGTGTCCAGTGAATTTGCATCTCCAACATTTTCTACAGTTAGAAACTCTGTGGCCGTAATAATGACAATTGTAATATTGAAGATAAGAATCACTCATACCTTTGGTTCTTGATTGAGTGAATCTGCCCCAAGATATGCAATCTGCAGCTTTGTGTCCAAATTCATTGAAAGAATAACAATAGCCATAGAATACATGATGACTGGATTTTGCTTGATTCTGGAGTCTTGTTTTTCTTCAACGTTCTTTTGTTCAACATACCCCAACTTAGTCTTCACATGAGATGATATTTGGTAGCTAAGGATATCATCTAGGGTTGAGGAACTCTTCACAAACTTCAAGCTTGTAGCCACTTGCATTTTTATTTCCTCTTTTAGAGAGTCAATCTCAAGCTCTCTTACTTGACAAATTTGGTCCTTTTCTTGTAGATGAGTGTCTACAAATTCCTTGACCTCCTTTAAATGACCTCTTAGATCAACTATGGTATTTTCAACTTCTTTTATAGGTCATTCATTTCATTCCTCAATCTATCAGCCTCTTCTTTTCCTTTCTGGAGATGAAAATTTTGCTCACTAATCACTTGTATGTCATCATCAATTCTCCTTTGAGTCTTCTGCAACTAACCCTTTAAAATTTGATTTTCCTCCCTGAGTTTTGCAAGTTCTTCCTCACCCTTTTTACTGGAGTTAGAGGTAGTCAAACTCAAAAACTCATCTTTCAAAGAGATAAATTATACATCATTTTCTTACAACTAATCTTTTAGGAATTGGATTTCTTCTTTCAAAGTAGCAACTCTCTCTTTACTACCTTGTTCAGCATCCTTCCTTGTTATTTCCAAATCTCCCTTTAGAGACATAATTTATTTAGATAGCTTCTGATTTTTTGATATAGACTTTTCAAAATTATCTTCTAGAGATGCAAACTCTTTCTCCTTTGTCTTATAAGCTTCATCCTTTTCGTGCAATTGTTTGAACAAGTGTGTTTCCATTGTCTTTGATTCCTATTATTTCTTTCTCAAGGTTTCCATGATTTTGGTTGCAAGATTTTTTACTTTCTCTATATTTTTCCTTTTACCATGAATAACATCTCTTGTTTTTTCAATGGAGAGTACATCAGAATATTCTAAGGTCTCACCAATTTAATTTTCTCAAACTGAATCATCATGATCCTTAGCAACACTTAGGTTCCTTAAGCAAAGAATCTCCATTTTTTTCCAAAGTTCATGGGCTAAGGATTGAGATCCAAATTTAGATTTCACATCTTCTAGAAGGGTATTCAATATGGAATTTGTAAAGTCTTCTTGTAGTGTTGTTCTTAGGTTTTCCCTTTGGAGAAACATGTCCATTTTCCACTATATCCCAAACTTCTAAACAAATGGTTTGCAGATATCCCTTCATCATAGTACTCCAAAAGTACCAATTTTCTTCATCAAATCTTGGTGCAATCTTTGTAGAAGGCCCTTCCTGTTTATCCATATCTGCGTAGTGATATATCTTCCAGTTGTTAAGTTGTTCCCGAATCAACCCACTCTAATACCAATTGTTGCAATTCTTAATGATATTGATAGGGGGGTGAATCAGTATCATGCACATATTTACAAATAATTCACTTTTTAAAACATGCACCAATTTTTATTTAAAACCACATCAGTAAAAACAAACTATGCACAGAATATTTGAAGAAAAAAATATATATATGTATAAAATGAAATTACATAGAAAGATGGGAGACACCAGTCTCCACTGATGTGAGCACCGACTCACTTAGACACCCATATGATTGGGACACCAATCCCACTGGAAAACACCAACTTGTAGATTACACGCTTCAACATGTGAGGACACCAATCCTCCACGCAAGCACCAACTTGCCAATTCATGCTCCAATCTTTGAGGACACCAATCCTCTGTGCAAGCACCAACTCGCAGTGTTTAGGAACCAACCTGAGTGGATATTGTAATCCCCTTTCCTTGTCTTGTCCAACTCTGCCATGAGATATAGATGTTGTACATTGACTTCAACTCTGCGCGCTCTTTGATTTGTGCTCTGATTGTTGCACTCACTTTCGATGTATTATGGTTCAAATATGGTCATTGCTTCTCTTATACTGTATTATTATATAGTTCCAATTGTTCTATTGATTATGCACACATATACATTGACATGCTTCTTGTGCCCTTCTCACGAATGCTCCTTTTGTATGCGCAACTACTCCTTGTTCTTCTGCATTTCATGTAACCTTGTGCACTTCTTCAAATAATATTTCCTCTTATTCCCTTGAGCGTTTCATCTAACCCAAAGCTTGCAGATTCAGAATATTACTCCATTTTTTCTTCCAAGCTTACTTCTCATTCATCAACTTCACTTGTATTTATATTGAATTTGTTCAAACAATGTGTCCACAAGTTGGGGCTTCTATAAACGGTAACACCCCTTCTTCCTTTCTTTACGGTCAAGCTTACGCAAGCATCTCCCACTTGTCTTCTCTCACACAAATGGGGTACCATGACTTTGTGGGTCTTGTGCACACTAGTTTATTGGCTTAGTGCAACTTGCACACCGTAGTACCATGACTAGGTGGGATTAAGGACTTGCGCACATATTTTATATACTTCTTCAAACTGGCACATAAACACCAAGTCCAACAACCTATTTGACATCATCCAACAACCTCTTTGACATCAATGAAAACACCAAATGTCAATAATTATCGTCAATCGCAATGCCTTTACATGTGCGAAACATCCCTTGCACGAATGGTCACGATCTCATTTCCCTATAAACCTAGGTTAGATCTCAACCATTGGAAGTGGAGTACCTTTATCGTACCCTGTGCACTTTCCTTTTCTGCTAACGGTCAGATATATCCAAATATAACCCCCTCAATCAATCTGGACAATGGGCAAGTGCAAACCTCAAGAGTGTGGTTTTGGAGGCCCGATAGCGGTTTTGGAAACCAGGTTTCTGCCTCCAAAAAAACTACAAGGAAAAAAAATCACTTCTAGTGGTCACAATTTCGAAGCCTTTCCTTATGTTATTATGTGATTACCTTGAGCCCCCAAAATCATTCTTGTTCACTGATCTCCAACGATGATCAACGGTTGGATCAAACTTGTTCTATATTCTTCCAACTATAACCTACTAGGTATTCGACCATGCCACCTAAGCTCATGACCCTTCCCCATGCTGATATTTTTCCACTAATTCCCACATGGTTGGTCCACATCATTCCTTCTCACAGGGAAATTGTGGGTCCCGCACCAAATTTTTCCAATTTTAAAAATTTTCTTCATATATATATATATATATATAATTTAAGCTTGTTACAATTGGCATGATTATGGCAAGTAGTTGTCCTCCCGAATCTCACGCTTGGTAAATAGAAAATTACACTTTGCCAATGGAAAATTAAGATTTCATTTTCCCTGCAACATGAATTTTCTTGTTAATTAACAGAGACTATAACTCCATGGTATTGGTTCGGATTCCACCCGAATTTCCAAATTTCCTCTTAGACCTAGGATAATCCTTATGGATTTTCATGGCACCAACAATCATGTTGAATTTGAAATATCATCTTGGCATTAAAACCACGAATTTCATATGAGCATTCCATCAAACACTTAATCTTGCAAATTGTATTTTTTTCCTCAATTTACAAGGAACCAACTTAAATGTTACAAATTTTACCATGGATACTCTTGTCACGTCCCCTTCCGTCGGATCCAATGCAAGGAAGGGAACATGACGACACTTCTGGGGCTTTTACATAAACTCATCCCATTTCATTAGATTCATACGAATAAAACAAATGTGTGCAGATGCAAACTAAGCAAACATGCGCAATGGAAAGAAACCTCATCCACACACATTTCATATGCATTCAGCATATCAATAATAGTCATCAATTTAAAACATTGCATAAGTAAAACACATAGGTAAAAAAAAAACTTATCTTCATTGTGAAATGGTCTCAAGCAACTAGCTATGGCGCTGCAATGTTCCACCCAACCATAGGTCTCTGCCCAGCCTATATTCTTTCAGCACTCAAAGACCACCCCTGAGATATGAATGATTTCTACAAGGAAAATGGGACACTCAAGCTCATGCACAACCAAACAAACATTGCATCTAAGCCAATCCAGTCCATAGCTGGGTTTATCAGGCTAAATCTGAACCCTCTTCATTTCTGGATGCTTGCACTCAAGCTCAAGCCAAAACAATGGATACCCATAACCGATACCCCAACATACTCTATCTACACACAACAAGCACAATCCTTGGGCATGGATACAAATTTTTAACAATGGGATTTACTAACAATATGGCCATGGGATTTCCCCAAATCCTGGGCACACCAAAAACAGACTATGGAAAGGGAAATTCGACCACAGGGAGAAAAACCGATTCTCCCATAGGTTATGAGCATTCCAATGGCCAAAACAGCCTCAATGAAACCCCCAAATCGAACTCTCTTCCTCCCAGCAGATATGCAACACAAAAAACGCCCTCTTCCCATCTATAAAACCATGAAAAACTAGAAAAACGTAGAGGGAAAACGCCCAGGAAACTCCAAAAACGTGAGAGAGGCGAACTCCTAGGTGAAGAATGGCTTGGGGAGCAATTCCGTGGCTCTTTTCTTTCCAAGGAAGCCAAACACCAATTTCCATGAAGGGTGGCTTTCCCAAACCTAAATTTGGATAGTCATACCTCTCCATTCCCCAAGGCATTAACTACTTCAACCAACTCTTGGGAGAAATGAATGATTGGGTACAAAAGACAACATGGGTAGTTGAGAGTTTATGGGTTCTCTCATTGACACTTGGCTTGACTTGATTGGCTCCAAGGGTTTAAATATTTTCCTCCCAGTTCCTTGTAAATATCATGCCCCCATCTCTTGTTGCATTGCATAGCTAGTTGTGGGTATTTCATTAAAATGCATATTTACATGATATTTGCAATTACATTGTGCCTGGCTAGCATGTGAACCTATGCATCACTAAATCGATGGCGGAGCCTTGGTCATGAGCTCCTCACCACAATTTTTATAACAATATTACATCATTTACATCTTAATACAATGGGGTCGAAATCAGGATATTATAATCCCCTCCCCCATGGAATAACACCATCCTCGTTGTTCCAACACTTAGGAATATATACCCACTTTACACATGTCCCTGAATTCACAAAGTGTGGCAGGTCTGCCCTACATTTCATCTTTTACTTTGAACTTCCAGGACCAAGTTCCTCTGCTTCCACAAGATGCTCATGTTGGCTTTGATCTTCCAGCTCTGTTGGTGGGCATTGCTCCACTGCAATCCCTTCCTTTTATTTACCTTCCAGCTGATCTACAAGTCTGGAATTTCATGGATGCCATCTTTCTTGTTGTCCTTGCAACTATTTGAGGAATATTTTCATCCAAAACAAATAGCTTTTGGTCTACTGCCATGATCAGTATGCGTAAATGACTCTCACTTTTCCCACTAGCAACACTTGGCTAGTAACAGCTGCAAACAATGGCTTTCAATTTCTCACCTGTGATATTAATCATGGCAATTCCTGTTAGGCCAAGCATAACACAATATTAAAATTAGTCAATTATTTTCTCAATTGACATGGAAATTCCATTCTTCACTCATGAGACTTCCACACATTTCATGCTTTCCCCACATACACATGAACTCATTCATGTTCATCCTTTCATAGGGAAATAACTATTTCAGCATTCACAATTCATTTCAGCAATTAAACACAATCTATTTTCAACCATGACATGCACTCAACAATCTTTTGTTTCTAAGATGCATCAGTCAAAAGGAAAGCGAAGAGTAAGAGTTTCTCCCTCTTAGTCTTGTCCCATTCCGGAGCCACACCACCACTCTGGTTTCATGCTCCTTAGCCTCTTTCACTTCAATGTGAATGCTTGATGTGCCCTTTCTTGGCTATGACACTTAGTGTCTAAGGTCTGTCTAAGGATTTTCAACTAGGGAACCCTTCCCCATTGTGGCCTACAGAACCTTTGGCTGCTAGGACCCACACAGTTCCACTAGAACCATTTTTCATTACTGCTCATTCTGACCTCTTTAGGACGGTCACATGTCCACATGCATCCTTAGAATTCCTTCATAGTCTTCACTTCCAGCAATACCTACACTCAAACATTGAATCAATTCACATGTTTAGTTTATTTTCATAGGGTTTATCTCTAAACAAGAGTTTAAGAAATTATAAGCAAATCATGTACACATGTATATTCATATCAAATAAGAAAGAAGTTGCAAGATAACCAAATACTTATCTGTATTGGATGTCTTCACTTTATTCCACAGGATCCTTCTTTGCTTTACAAGCCTTGGATTGCCTGTGGATACAAAAATGAATGTTGGGACAGCACGCAGGATACTCCACAACCATTCGAATAGGAAATGCCAGGCCAATACGCCGACTGGGTTTATCAATTATTTAAGGAATGTTTTTCTAGCATACACGCTGCTCCACAACATCAAGTAGTTAATTCCCAACCAGTTACTCTCTAGGTTTACCAAGCATTTATAGCGCCCAACCAGTTACTCTCTGGATTTACCAAGCATTTATGGTTCTTTCAGGGTCCTTGCTTCCTACAATGAGCAAGGTTTCCAACAAAGAAACAATGGTGTATCAGCTTAGCTGTTAGAAGACTTATACCTGAAATATTCATTATTCCAAACAAGAAATAAATCAATTTGAATACTTATTTGTATTGTGCGTTTCCTCACTACTCCACAGGTTTCCTTCTCTGCTTTACAATCCTTGGATCACCTATGGGGTAGATGTTTGGCCAGCACATATGCTGCTCCACAACATCAAGTAGTTAATGCCCAACCAGTTACTCTCTGGATTTACCAAGAATTGGTGGTGCCAAACCAATCCCATACCTGGTTTTCCCTCTCCATTGCCAAGCTAACACATCCATCTGTGTCATCAGCCAATGGAAGGAAACTACACCACAACCATTTATAGGTCAAGGTTCTACTATGGAGCCATAGGCATCTCAGGGTTTTCAGTTAGTCTTGGTACCCCACCTTAATGCTAACCCAATAAAGATTATATGCCTTCATCAATATCACCACAGCCCTTCGCACCCACATCAATTCTTCATCCACACAAGGATGGTACTCCTTCTCCTGTGAAAACCAGTGGCTCCCTTTAGGAACTATATAGGTAACTTTCTTGACTGCAAAGTAACATGACCCCACAATACCCACTCACACTACATAAGGCTCATACCCCTTTTCGACTACATAGTTCATCGAGCCTATCCATCCCTTCTAGTGTTCTTTAGTGTGAACGTAGAAAGGTTACCACTACCCATACAGTCCTCTTGAGTACCCTTTCTTCACTTTACCTCTTAACGTGCAACACCAAATTGCATCTATGTAAGCTGATAGCACAAGAAGGATAAGCAGGTTCATCAGTATTGATGCTCTAAAATTGTAACCATATTTCATAACATTCACTATCAAGTATTGAAATACCAGGAATGCGTCCATTCCCTTAGGGTGTAGTCAATATTGACAACCCTAACATAACCCAGCACCCGAAAGGTATGCATCCCTTTCCGATGTGAGCCATGTAGGACTTAGTCACACTCAAGCAATCTGGAATAATAATGAAATAATAAAAATTGCTCTACTTATTAAATCTAATAACCAGACATGTATATTCTTAGTTAGGGTTACATGATACTCATTCGTTTTGCAGATGTATCTTTTCTTCATTTGCGAAGAATGGGGGCTCCCTTCTCTGAGTCAACAGTCCTTCGGTTTTCCACCCCAATCTTTTCACGTTCCATAACCCACACATGCCTTCTTGGCATAATTTCACCATCTCACTCATATGTTTTTCCAACATGCAGTGCAGCTGGGATATTATCAAAATTCACTATGGCGTTTCACTCGAAACACATTTCCAAAGCATGGGGTCCTTCCCATGGAGTTTGGCTTTTGCAGGCCATCACACATGGTCTTCCTGCAATGTGTATTCCTAGAACACTTATCAAATAGCCAAACAACCAGCAACATTTTGACAATCAAATTCAAATTTGATTTCTCCAATTAGTCAATGGCATTAATAATTAAATTCAAACATGAATTTACAATTATGTCTCCTACATAAATTGATTTGTTTAACCATGAGGCCATCCTCATATTGTTTGGCTCTCGTAAGTGGTATCACTCTGTCCATTATGGTTTTTTCACTTGCTACCATACATGAACATCCACCTACGACATGTTCTCCTGACACAATTTTATATAAGCCAAACAATTATTAGCAAAATTTCAAATCTGAAATTTACAAATCTGTTTTCCTAAAGAAATTAGATTTGCAACCATGAGATTATTCTCATAGACTTAAATTAGAAAATTTTCAGATTAGTTTCATGCATAAGTTGAAATTCACAACCATGAGAACCTTCTCATAACCTTTGGCATCTGCACATGGTACATCTTAGTCTTTACTATGGACTTATCCTCATTTCCATACGAAAGACATTTCTACCTGAAATCTGAAACTTCAATCAGCCAAACACATTGTGAGTATCTATGCAAATAATATTTTCATTGCTACAACAATCACTGAAGTGATCCAAGAATTATAACACTCAATAATTCAAACACTTTCAGCTGTTAACATTTGAAATTCAATGAAATATAGATATCTATATAGGCATCATTATCATAATAAAATTGCAAGACACAATCACTTCAATATCCTTGCAATTTAAATAAAAACTCCAATATAAATTACGTCACAACCATATTCCTTTTATGCAACTCTGTCCTTACAAGAGAGCACTCTGGTATCCCATCAACATGTCTACCTTCTTCATGCAATCATTCTCCTACATTCACATCTGCTCATTAAATGGTCTCAGGATTAACGATAATTCACCATTTCATCTATTATCTAATTGCAATGAAACATATATATATCACAACCATGCATTCACACAATGCATCTCAGCATGTGCACCCACACATATATATATGCATATTCACAACATTTACAAAATTTGTTAATGTGCACTCACTCAATGCTTTCTTGCATAGATTCATGAATACCACAATGTTATGTTATTAATTTTGCAGTGATGTTTTGGAAAGTATGGTTGTTGCCTCAACACATCATCCAACCATCTCCCCAGTCACTTGGTTAACTTATATGGGTGCCTTCCTTCTCCACCCGAACAACACATCAAGAGTTTACTCACTCCTTGGTTGTTGGAAAAGAGGTTTCATCCCAAATTACCACTAATAGGGAGTTCATGGAATACTTGTGTAGTACTATAGCATCACCATTCCATCCACATTATGGCCTTAACCATGACTATCTCATATGGCATACACTACAACAGGACCATAAGTCATCATTTGCTTTGGTTGTTAAACTCACAAACAACATACACAAATGGAATGATATAATTTCATATGAATGCATTGAGGTTTCTAAGAAACTATAGGGTGTAAGGATCCTTTCCTTCACTTACCCACACCTCACCATACTCGGTAGGATGGCATTCACATTCAGGCACTTAGTTCCACATGCAAACCAATCAACATAGTTTAAACATAGTTGAAGGGATCTTACCAAATCCTCTTTCAACATTCATGCAATTAAGTACAAATAACCATTTCCTGCTTGGTTGTCATTAACATCGCTTGATGTTACCTGATCAGTTGGCCTCTTACCAAGGCTACACAGTCCTTTTTCCAACCTCATGATCACAGATTTGTTGCACCATCATTTCTTCATAAGGTTGTTGGTCATATGCAACAACGTCATCAACGTCTTTAGCCATGCTTTGGTTGTCTTTGGTCCTACAACCAATGCGAATACAACTAATTATTAGCAACCACCATAATTATCTTAAGTGGCTCATTGTATATGTAAAACCTCACTATTTTACCAATATGCAATATCATATACATGCACAAACATTTTCACATGCATTGTGCAATGTTTATTAATATGTCATCTAGTGCATATTCATTTCATCTATCTAATCTCTTGCATTTTTAGCATTCTTATGCCATAATTTATATGCATGACAACTTCAGAATTATAAATACAATAGCAAGAGAGGAGTTAAGGAATTCTCCTTTTCCAATTCCTCATTATAGCATGGGATTTCCTCTTCCACATCATAGCTTATCCAATTTATTGGCCTCTCTACCATGCACACAAGCAATTATTAGCTATGATCTTTTCATCGAGTTGCAATTCAACATATATATATGTATACAATATTCATTATTGCTACTTTCCAGCATACAATTATTATGTTATAAACATAAATAGTTTAAGGTGAGAGATTTCCCTTTCATCCTCCATAATCGATATTACATCCAATTACTCTTACTAAGGATTCCACAACCCCTTTATGCAATTCATAGTGCACGTTCCAAGCATAGAGAATTTCTTTCATACATTCAACGACTTTCTCTGGGGGACGACGGGGGTCAAGGGGGATTTCCCCCTTCGATGTCGCGTAATCTGGCGCATAAGTTCCATGGCACTTTTCAATTTTGGGCACCTGAAATTCACCCAGGAAAACTACTCAATTTCTTGCATCAGCGGAATTTCGAATTCTCCTCCGACTTGTTTCAGAGCAACTCATTGTTTTACACCGACGGTGAACTCAGAGTTTCTCACCGATCCGTTTTGGCGGGCTCATCTCTTATCGCTGACTGATCATCGCCGACCAATCACGTCGATATTTTCCCCTCCGATCGGTGCAACTCAATGTTCCTCGCCAACCGTGTCGCCGCCATCTCGGCTAAACTCACCTACCGATCTCCTCCGACCATGTCGCAAAAATCTCGGCGAAACTCGTCGACCGATATCCTCTGACCATGTTGCGGCAATCTCATCAACGCCACTCAATGAGGTTTGCCGAAACATATCTATGCGCATGTCGCGGCAACTCGTCCGAACATGCCGAAACACATCGAAAAACTCTGCAAAATTCGTCGATGCATTGCTGCGATCTAAGCAAAACTCACCGACGCGTCTTTTTCGGCCAAAAGTTAACAATTTCATGCCGAAACGTGTCCCTGGACTCAGCTCGACTCACCGACTGTTTCGTTGTTTTTGGCTTATCTTCACCAACATAGTCTTGGCAGAAAACTCAGAAACACTTCGAAAAAAAATTTGAATTTTGAATTTTTTGAATTTTTTGAATTTTTTCTTAATGATCAGTGTTGAGCAGCAAGAATACTTACCTGTGCAAGTTGTTCAAGTTCGCCCATGTAGGCCCAATGTTGTAGCCTTTATTGTGATACCACTTTGTCAGGTCCCCTCCCGTCGGATCCAACGCAAGGAAGGGAACATGACAACACTTTTGGGGACTTTACATAAACTCAGACCATTTCATTAGATTCATACGAATAAAACAAATGTGTGCAGATGAAAACTAAGCAAACATGCACAGGGAAAATAAACCTCATCCACACACATTTCATATGCATTCAGCATATCAATAACAATCATCAATTTAAAACATTGCAGAAGTAAAACACATAGGTAAAAAAAATACTTATCTTCATTCTGAAATGGTCCAAAGCAACTAGTTATGTCGTTGCAATGTTCCACCCAACCATAGGTCTCTACCCAGCTTATATTCTTTCAGCACTCAGAGACCACCCCCGAGCTGGGCATGATTTCTACAAGGAAAAGAGGACACTCAAGCTCATGCACAGCCAAACAAACATTCCATCTAAGCCAAGCCAGTCCACAGTTGGGTTTATCAAGCTAAATCTGAACCCTCTTCATTTCTGGATGTTTGCACTCAAGCTCAAGCCAAAACAATGGATACCCATAACCCATACCCAAACATACTCTATCTACACACAACAAGCACAATCATTGGGCATGGATACACATTTTTAACAATGGAATTTACTAACAATATGGCCATGGGATTTCCCCAAATCTTGGGCACACAAAAAAAGGGCTGTGGAAAGGGAAATTCGACCATAGGGAGAAAAACTGATTTCTCCCACAGGTTATGATCATTCCAATGGCCAAAACAGCCTCAATGAAACCCCCAAATCGAGCTCTCTTCCTCCCAGCAGATCTGCAACACAAAAAACGCCCTCTTCCCATCTAGAAAACCATGAAAAACCATAAAAATGTGGAGGGAAAACGCCCAAGCAACTCCAAAAACGTGAGAGAGGCGAACTCTTGGTGAACAATGGCTTGGGGAGCAATTCCGTGGCTCTTTTCTTCCCAAGGAAGCCAAACACCAATTTCCATGAAGGGTGGCTTTCCCATACCCAAATTTGGATAGCCATACCTCTCCATTCCCCAAGGCATTAACTACTTCAACCAACTCTTGGGAGAAATGAACGATTGGGTACAAAAGACAACATGGGTAGTTGAGGGTTTATGGGTTCCCTCATTGACACTTGGCTTGACTTAGTTGGCTCCAAGGGTTCGAATATTTCCCTCCCAATTCCTTGTAGAGATCATGCCCCCATCTCTTGTTGCATTGCATAGCTAGTTGTGGGTATTTCATTAAAATGAAAATTTACATGATATGTAATTCCATTGTGCCTGGCCAGCACGTAAACCATATGCATCACTAAATCGATGGCGGAGCCTTGGCCTTGAGCTCCTCACCACGATTATTATAACAATATTACATCATTTACATTTTAATGCAATGGGGTCGAAATCGAGATATTACAACTCTCCACATTCCGTCCAAACTATAATTTAGTCACCTATAATCATATTAATGCTATGAATTTAAACCATTGGGAAAATTCCATATTTCTTTTTTTCAAAATTTTCAGTACAAACATTTATTCAAACACTTTATGTGCAATTTTTGAAACTGCCTATAGAATCAGTTTTCAGCTCATTCAATCCCAGTGCTGCAACCTGGGCTTTGATACCAATTTTTCATGTACCTAGTGACCTCACAATGCCTTTGGGTCCACAAGCTACTCATTTTCTGATGAATGAATTTACATCTGACATTCATATTCATTTTTCCATTGGTTTTAATTACCATTTATAGCGGAAATTAATATGTATATATTCACCCATAAAATGTATATAAAAAATCTATAGATAATTCTTACGGGAAATCATTCACCATTACCGGTAATTATGTTCACTTAACTCATATGAAGGCAGTAATTAATACAAATAGAAATAAATACCATTCATTTATCCACATATGGAACTTATCTAAACACATAGCCAACTCACTACAAACCAAGGACGTTCCTCCCATCCGTAGGCTCTCTCAAGCCATATATTTATTTCACAGAGCCACCCTTGAGATCGAGCTACCGATCCACAAGAGGGTTACGAGTTTCCCCCGATTGCAATTCTCCTCCATTGTTATTGGTATGACTCCAAATACCCTCGTATGTAGTTGATGGTACGAGTGATTTTGGCCCATTCATTGGTGGTTCAAATCTAACAGCAAATGACGGTACAATCATGGGAGAATCATGGACCAATGGACTAGTTCTCCATAATTATATGCATGTGGATAACTAGCCAAGTGGCATGAAGGGCTATAGGAACTAGACAAGTGGCACACGTGGATTTGGACTAGCTCAAAAATCGACCATTCGTGCACCCAAATAGTGGATTTGGGAATTATTTTATCTATTAGTTTCACATATTTTTTAATTTGGTTTCAGGGCTCCAGATTCATCTGACTTCCTGGGTCACGACCGCACCATAACAATTTAGGCCTCAACGGAGACCCCATCCATCCTTGAGATACACACCTTCAATACCCATTAAATTGAAATTTCTACAAAATCTAAGTAGGATGGGTTCCTGTCTCTCATTGGTGATCCAGTAGCCTCCATTAATATCATCGTAATGGAGAAGGTCTCATCCAATTTTTATTTTATCTACTCTTGTTATGGCCAAAACACGATTTTGGCTCAAGATTTTTTTAAACTTTTTTTCATTTCTGTTGATGGGGCCTGATGCTAGCGTGGAAGGGTGTTGATGTGGCAGGACAACTATCCTTTCGGGTGTCAGACAGTCCCATATTTCACCCTATGGTTTATCCATGTCACCCTCCCATCCACCAAGTCATCACATCACCTTTTCATACAGCGGGAATGTGTTGACGATATTCCTTTATCGGAGGCGGTAACAGCTCATGAGGAAAGCAATTTTCAAGAAATATTTTTTGAGTTGTTATCAATGAGAACTCAATATGTGGATAGGAATTTTATTCATAATGACTCATCCCACCATCATTAATTGATGTGTATATTTTCGAAGCGTTATGGATCATAATCGTTGATCAAGGTGCCTTTACACGTGTGAAACATCCACTATGCAAATGGTCACAATCTCATTTACCTATGGACCTTGGTTAGATCTCAATATTTGGTGGCGGAGTACATTTGTTGCACCCTTTTCACTTTCCTTTCCCTCTAACGGTCAAGTCTATCCCGATCTAAGTCTCTCAATAAATCTAGACAGTAAGCAGGTTGGAGCCTCAACAGTGTGGTTTCAGAGGGCTTGAGGTTTTGAAAAATGGGTTTCTTCACTTTCTGCCTCCAAAAACACTACATGGAAAACCACTCGCCTCTGATGGTTTAAGTTTAGGAGCCTTGCCTTGTGTTATTCTATGATTACCTTAATCCCCCAGAATCATTCTCGCTTATTGATATCCAAGGATGATCAACGGTCGGCTCAGACATGTTCTATATTCTTCTCATTAACACGTACTGGGTATTTGGCCATGCCACCTAGGCTCATGATCCTTATCCATGCTGAAATTTTTCCACTGATTCCCACATGGATGGTCCACGTCACTCCTTCCCACATGGCAATTGTGGGTCTAGCATCAAATTTTTCCAATTTTCGAAATTTCCGTATACTTCTATATATAATTTAAACATGTTACAATTAGCATGATTCTTGCTACAAGTGTCCTCCCGAATCTCACACTTGGTAAACAGAGAAATTACACTTGGCCAATGGAAAATTACGACGACCTTTTCCCTACAACATGAATTTCCATGTTAATTAACAAAGACTATAACTCCATGGTACTGGTTCATATTCCACTCGAATTTCCAAATTTCTCCTCATACCTGGGATAATCCTTATGGATTTTCTTGGCAGCAACAATCATGTTGAATTTGATAGTATCATATGGGCATTAAAACCACGAATTTCATATGAGCATTCCATCAAACACTTAATCTTGCAAATTGTAAATGTTTCCTCAATTTACTAAGAACCAACTTAAATGTTACAAATTTTACCATGGCTTCTCTCCACATTCGGTCTAATCTATAATTTAGTCATCTATAAGCATATCAATGCTATGATTTTAAACCATTAGGGATATTCCATACTGGTTTTTTTTCAAAATTTTCCATACAAGCATTTATTCAAACACTTTATGTGTAATCTATGAAACTGCCTTTAGAATCAGTTTTTGGCCCATTTAGTTCCAGTGTTGTAACCTAGTCTTTGATACCAATTTTTCACGTACCCGGTGACCTCACAATTCCCTTGGGGCCACGAGGTGCTCATTTCCTAATGACTAAATTTATCTATGACACTCATATTCATTTTTCCATTGGTTTTAATTACCATTTACAACAGAAATAAATATGTATATATTCACCCATAAAATGTATATAAAAACTCTACAAATTATTCCCATCGGAAATCATTCACCATTTACATTAATTATGTTCACTTAACTCATATGAAGTTCATAATTAATACAAACAGAAATAAATACCATTCATTTACACACATATGGAACTTATCTGAACATATAGCCAGCTAACTACAAACCAATGACACTCCTCCCAGCCGTAGGCTCTGTCAAGCCATATCTCTCTTTGACAGATCCACCCCAAGTTGGGGATACCAATTCACAAGAGAGTATCGAGTTTTTCCCTATCATAATTCTCCTTCATTGTTTTCGGTATGACTCCAATTCCCCATATAACATTTTTAACTAATGATTTGGTAACAATCACAATTGTTCAGTTATGAGCCTTTTCATTTTTTGAAGTTAACCCAAGAATTTATTTAATTACTCCCTCTTTTATGGAGCTAATAATCACATCCTCAACTCGGATGCACCCTATCCCTGGTGCTTTTGAAAATTCAAGTCAAACAAAAAAACAAACACATGGAATGAAATATGAGGTTTTGTTGCACTTAGTTTAACGTTATTCCAAAACCCGTGGATTCAATATTTTTTTATAAAATATTAAGAGAACATATAGGATTTTGTCATTTACCACATATCCAAATTTATTGGCTAAACACTGAACTTTTGTCATTACTAAAATCAGAACATGTAAAAAAAATATATCTTCATTGCAGTGATTTACAATCATGTAAGAGTTTGCATATAACCCTTAAACTCAATATTTATTCATGCAAATTTAGAAAAGATATAGAAATAAATACTTTTATACAATCTATCCAAATTTCATAACAAGATACAAAGATATACAGTTTTTGACATATGTACACCAACACCTTTCGACATTAACACAGAAAGCAAAACAAGAATATGTGGAATTCGAAAGCTTGGATTTATGGTAAGAGGGCTACCAAAGGACCTATCGTAAGGAGCCTATGTATACACTCCACATCATGATGGGGCTATAGAAAGGAAAAGTAAAGCTCTATAATGATTAATGATAAAACAATAATGAAGAGAGAATGATACAAGATGTGAAATGATGTTTCATCGTATAAACATACACCCTTTAGAGATAACGAACATAACTCATAACATGTGGGAATATTTCCTAACACTTTAACTTATTAAATGTTTAATTTTAACTTTATTTTAACTTTTACATATGCATATACCTTAATTTTATGTAATTGTAGTATTAATAATAATACTTATATTTAATACTTTTTCCTCAATGACCAACCTTTACAATTTTATCTTTAGTCATTGACTTGGTAAATTTGGTTAACCTTGAGAAAGACATTATAAACTGTTATTTTTCTTTATTATGAACATTCTCATAGTTAAAGTGGTAATGCTTTTTCCTCAATGACCAACCTTTACAATTTTATCTTTAGTCATCGACTTGGTAAATTTGGCTAACCTTGAGAAAGACATTATAAACTTATTTTTCTTTATTATGAACATTCTCATAGTTAAAGTAAAGTGGTGATGAATCTCCATAGGTTTTGTCTTTGAGTGACAAATTGGATTTTTCATCAATTTTAGAATGCCCTCATTATCATGATAAATGGGGTTCATTCCATTATCCCAAACTCCTATATCCTCCTCAACCACATTACCTCACCTGCAAAATTCACAATAAACTTGTATTATTTCTATGGAATGAAAGTGTAATTATTATTGGTTTCATACTAATCCGTAAGAATGCACTTGACTTAATCTATATGCATATTTTGAAGTAAACTTATTGTCCTATATTAATGATCCTAACTAGTGTGGATCTATGAAACACGTCACATTGAAACTGGCATTTTTTTATAGACTCTACACCAATTTTTCCATATACATGCTTGAATATCCTCTTTCATCTTTCTATTACATAAATATTGGTGAATACATGTACCCAGAAATAATACATACTACAAATATAATCTCTAATTTGTTATAATTTAGATATATTATACAACTTACCAAGTGCATGTACAACATAGCATATACCTTCATTATCTCCATTAATAGCTTCAATCTTGTCTCTAATGGTATTACAGTTGATTTACAGTAAGTCGTCTTAAATTTCATAAGAGATTATTTTCCATTTTTTGCTTAAGAAATAAAGTTATCGTCTCCTTTCTACTATACCTCCAAACAAAAAAAATAATGAATATTCCCCAAATTTACAATCCCAAAATCTACCTCTAAGCCTTGCATCATTTTAGTAATTATGCTTACATCATTCCCCACGATGATGAGATAATATAAATAAATCACAAGAACATTGATGTCACATTTATTAATTTGTTTAAAGTATAGATTTAGGTATGATGCGCTCCTTTAAGAATTCATTCATTTTGGATGCCCATCTCTCTTTCGGTAGCACGCCCCTTGCTTTATGCTAGACATACAATGATTTTATCAACTTGGAAACCAGGTGTTTCTTACCCTATCTCCTTAAACACTTTTTTTCCAAGGAACACCTCACGGGGAAGTCCCAAACACTTCCACACATTCACAAATTGTACCCATTGAAACCCATCAACATTGATTACAAACCTAACCCAACAAGAGCATTGAGTGAGGCATGTAACCAAGGCAACCAACCCAAATAATTAACCTTGATACCTCCTACATGAAACTCAATAACTTACTCGACACTCAAATTATCCCATTAGGCGTATGCCTCCTTAAACACGTATGGTTGAGTCATATTGACCTCCTCCTTGAGATCTCCATTCATTAATGCAACCTTCACATCTATATGATGGGTTCTCCAACTAAATTATATTTCTAATCCCAACAACACACTGAATGTTATGATGTTTGGTGTTGGGAAAATGTCTCTTCCAATGCACCTTTTCATCCCATGCCTACCCCTTTGATACCAACCTTTCCTTATACTTGTCAATATTATTATACTTCCTTTATAAGATTTATTTGCAATCGATAGACTTATTCCCTTCCAAAATTATTTCCAACCTCTAGGTCTTAAGTTTTTTGTAATGTTGCAAACTATGAAGCAATGTAATAGTATGTTCCTTACCTTTATTAAATTCACTAAAATTATTGGGTTCATATGAAGAATAATTTATCATTTCACTCATAACGGTGAACACACATAGTTTACTTCCTTATCTCGATCTATTCTTTGTCGTAATTCTAGCAAATATTATGGGAACTGAAGACTTGTCTTCTTCCCCTTCTCCTTGCTACTCTCATCATTTTTCTAGTTTTTTTTACACCGCTCTTTTTTCCCTTGTCCATAGCCGACCACTAGATTCCCCACAACAACCTCTAAATACCTCAAATAAATATGGTTTCCACCATTGTCCTAATTCACTAACTCGTGTGCTTCTTCATCTTCGGATTCCTCAAAAGCCATGTTGTCATGACAAGTATATTATTCTCAACCAGGTTCTATAACTTCTATGATTTTGAGATATTGCCATAACCAATCAATATGAATTTCATGAATGTCCAAGTAACATGGGAAAATTTGTTTTAACCAACAATTCAAAATTTTTGAATATAAGAGTATTTACCTAATCAAACAACTCAAATTTTTGCATCCAATTATTGTAGTTAAGGATTTGTACAAGACATAAACATTACAATATACATTGACTGATTTTTTCGGTATGTTTACTAACATTCAATGAATCTCAATCCCCTTCAAATTTTTTTATTAAGACTTATACCAAAGTATTTATAAAAATCAAATCCTGGCTTCTTCTTGACTTCAATATATACTTCTAAATTTAGATACATTCTATAGAAATTGAATAAGAATAAAAATATGATGATGATGATGATGTTTATGACCCCCTAAGACCAATAAGGTATATCATTAAAATAAAGTCCATTAGACTAAATATTTTTTAGAATGATATTTCTATATTTGAATATGGTGGAAATGAATGTAACAAGGTCCTTAATATTTACAGGAGCAAGTAAGTCTTGAAAAATAATTAAGTTATGAAACTAGGTAATGGTTTGTCTTATATTATTAAGGCGAGGGTAGGTTAAAAGGTAATTATTTCATCCTCAAGCTCCTTTGTGTCATAAATTTTACATATATGCATATCCCAAGGATTATTTGGGTTAGTCCAACAACCAATTTCACTATGAAGGTCACGAGCATTGTCTTAATTATCAAAATATTCATTTTGTTCTTTAGGATTAAAATGTTGGAAAAATAATTTTGATCAACCAAATTAGGAATTATAGAATTTTTTTGAATCTCAACTTCCTCTAATTAATGATTTCATTGTCATTCCAAGTCTTATATTTAAACTTTATATGAATGTTGGATTTAATATTATCAATATTAACGATAATGGGAGACACTTTCACCAAGAAGAAAGGGAGAAAAAATTAGGGTTTAGTAGCTTCCATTGCCCAGGAAACGGGTTTGCTTAGCAATGGTGACATCAAGAGGAGGATATCCCCCCATTTGAAGGAATACCTTTTAGAAGATAAGTGTTGTAATCTATGGGATTACATGGAATATAAATAGCATACAGATAGAAGGTAATGCATTGAAATCATTATACAAGAGAAGATACCAAAGTAATGGGAACAACAGTAACAATTATATTATATCAGAGCCAGAATATGTACAAAGTAATGGTATTCTACTTGAATCACGGCTCACCAAACTATATATATTGTATTACGGTCAATTATTTAGTTACAAAAGTAGTTATGTTGGCTTAACCAACTGACTGTTTCCATAGGACCAAACCGACGGTGGTCGGTCGGAGGACCTAGTTGGCTAATTGACTAGGCTCATCCAGCATCTCCCCCACCAACAAAACTTGTATTCATCCGAAAGAAAACAAGGATATAATTAGAACTGGATCAAAATTATATAATGTTGTTGGTTATGGCTGTGAACTGGATGAAACGGACGATGGAGCAATACTAATACATGCTTTGACAATGGCTAGAGATGATAGTGTGAGTTATCATTTGAAATATTTTGACTCATGAAAAACTATCTGATAACATGGTCTGGTACATAACAACATCTATTCGTTGAGTCTGGTACGGAACAACATCTATGTGTTGAGTCTAGTACTGAACAACATCGGTCAATCATTGGGTCATGTAAGGGACCAATAAGACAACCTATTGTTGTTTCAGAGAAGAAAACAATTACTCTGCTCACTTGAAGCTCCATGCTCGCTCAAGCTTGCAAATCAATCATCAATGCAACTGGGGGCTCGGGAGTGTGATTGGTGGCAAGGAATTGTGTAACAACTCATGTTCTTGGTACGTGAGGTTCCTCGAAATGCTCATATATCATGAATTATGGATCTCCTACCATTGGTGGGTCATCAATATGATCATATATCACGAGAAGTGATGGGGAACAATCAATGAAGTGTAGTAGGTGGGGGTCACAAAGCTTTGAGCATTTTTTATATAGTAGTAAGGGGAAAGGTACAGTACTTGAGAAGGAAAATTCCATAACTTCCACAATATTTCGAAGTGGTTCTATGTGATGTTTAGAGGACTTTTTATAGATGGAGCCATGGGTGGGTAATGGGGTTTTGAAATGATGTGGAATAGACTTGTGGGAATATGACAAATGTCTAGGTAATGTGCAGGGTGTGTTGTAAATATTTCATGCAATTGTTGTAGATTTTCTCTAATGATCATACGCATGTGAGCAGAATGATGGCTTAGAACATGGAGTCATGTTGATATGGAGGTGGTATTTGTAATGATGACACCTCAAGCATGGACAGATTTAGTTCGCTAGTGGTGAATGATATCTTATTTGACTCGTGTGGAGAATATTTCAATTCATGTTTCAGTCGACAGGATACATGACTTCATCGGCGTGGTCGGTCATGGTGTCATGCAATGGTCAATGTATGCTTCGTGGATTAATTATTCGATAGGGACCCGACTGGTCGGTTATAGGCCAACTAGTTGGTCCTTCTCGTTAGTGAGATCTGGGTGGGGTTCAATGGGAGCTCCACATAATTTTCTCTAAATTATTTTCCTTGCACCAATCTGTAGTCATTGTGTTAAAATTTTCCTACCATCAATCATTTCTAAGAGTCCCCTTTTTATATAGGTATAAGTAGTTATATAACCATTTGTGGTTTTTTGTTTCAAAAGTAAAAGCTTATATACAAATAAACAAAATTCATGCGCAAACCTAGGGTACGCCGGTCGACCAAAGGGTGATACTACTAATGGTCAGCATCGCACTCGTTCTATACTTCGTATCTTTTTAGTTGAGCACCATCGACAAGTTTTGAAAAAACTCGCCCTTGTAATGTATTAAGTCGCACTGATCTTTTACAATTCAGATATTCAATAATATAGGGGCCACGCCAAGCGGTGTGCAAATTATTTCTTTTTCCTTTAACCTGATTTTCATATAGTAGTGCAAGATCACCCACTACTAAATCCTTCCTTCTTATATTCCATTCATGCCAAGCTTTCTGTTGTTTCTTCTGAACTTCTTGATGGTGAATCACAATTTTTTTATGCTCTTCAAGTTTGTTTAGTTCAAAATTTGTATTCTCCTTTGGGGCTTTCTATCTGCAATGTAGGGGAATGACAGCTTTCATTCCATAGACCAACTTGAAAGGAGTCTATCACACCGATATTTTATATGTTGTACTATAGGCCCATAAAATAGAAGATATTTTATCGTCCTTATTATCTTTATCGATATTGCATATTTTTGCCAATCCCTTAGTCAAAGTTTTGTTGAAGGATTCAATTGCTCCATTCGACTGTGGGTCATAAGTTGTACTTTTATTATGGTCGATCCTGTCAATTCCTTTAATAGCACTTCTATAGTTTTATTGATGAAGTGTGTGCCTCTGTCACTTATTAAAGTAAGCGGGCATCCAAATCTTTTGATTATCTTTTCATAAATAAATTTAGTTTCTACCTCACTTGAACAAGTCTGGACTGGATCAAATTCGGCCCATTTAGTGACATATTTGATGGTTGTAATGAAAACTTCAGCCCATGTACCGGGATCTTGTTCGACGACCAAGAACTGAGAAGGGACCAACGAATTCCATATCCCAAATTTCAAAAGTTAGACTCGAATTGAAAGATATTAGGGGCATTTTGTTTCTTGGTAATGGTCAACCCATCCTTTGACATTTATCACATTTGCGTACATGCATTTGACAATCTTTATTAAGCATCGAACACCATAATCATGATTGAATATTTTTTCTTGCAATGGTGTCATCTTGGTAATTCCCTCTTGTAGGTCCTCTATGTGCTTCCTCAATGATGTCTTGTCGGTCATGCTCTAACACACATATTCGGAGTGTTTCATCTGGTCCCGGCTTGTATAATTAGAATCAATTTATTATAGTATAAGGTGCATATTTCTTTGCTAGAATTTTATTTTTATTTTTTGACATGCCTTCTGGTGCTTGACCCTCTTGTAGATATTGCTCAATGTCCTCCAATTCCGTCGGTATGGCTTCAACTTGAAATAAATGCGCGTCAAGTAAATCATCGTCGATTCCAACGGGATCTTCTCCTATTTTGATTCTTTATAAGTGGTCGGGTCCGACATTATACTTTCTTGGTCATACAATTATTTTGAATTCTAATTCTTGAAACAGAAGGACCCATCAACATATATGTCCTTGATGAAGAGGTTTTTTCTCTAAGTTTTTCAAAGCTTTGTGCTTAGTGTAAAATATAAATGGATTAGCTAGTAAATAGTGCCTATATTTTTTCAATGCAAAAATCATACCAAGGGCTTCTCACTATGTTGTTGAATCATTCCTTTCAGCTTTATTGATATTTCTACTAGCATATGCATTGGGGTAATCCATTCCATCGTCTCCTAGTTGGGTAAGGATCGCGTCGACTGCTATGCCAAATGCATCGACATGAACATGGAATTTTATCAACTAGTTCGGGAATTGTAGAATGGGGGATTCAATTAACTTTCTCTTTAGCAGTTCAAATGATGCCTCACACTCTTATAACCATTGGAATTCTTGATTCTCTTTTAGCAATTCCTCCAAGGGATAATGGTATTAGAATAATGTACAATAAATTTTTGATAACACCCTGTAGGTCCTAGAAGTATTCTTACATGCTTTGGATTCACTTGAGGCTTTAAATCTAGTATAACTTTGATATTTTCAAAATAAAATTTGGTTCCTTCTTTGCAGATGACATGACCCAAGAGGATACCAATTAGTGTTGCAAATATACATTTTTTTATATTCAGGGATATTTGTATCTGTCAGCAACGTTCTAACATGATTTAAAGGCATTGAATGTGATATTGGAGTAAGGAGTATATCGTCCAATCATCGAAATAGATAGCCATCGTTTTGTATATGTATTCCTGGAATGCTTTAACGATTCTTCTAAAAAATGCAGCAGGTGCATTCTTTAACCCAAAGGGAATCACTTTATAGGCGAATGACCCGAATTTGCAGACAGATGTTGTATTATGTTGATCCTCTTTGGAAATAGGGACTTGATTATATCCGAAGAATCCATCTGTAAAAGAGTAGCATTCATGTCCAGCGACTTAGTTAATAATCTCATCAGCAAAAGGTGTAGGAAAGGGGTCAGTCAAAGTAACTTTATTCAATCCCCTGAAGTCTATGCAGATACGTAGTTTCATCGAATCATGTTTCTTAGGCTTAATGGTCATAGGACTAGCCCATTCTAATTGATCAACCCAATAGATGATACTGGATGCTAACATGTTTTATATTTCTTTCTTGACTATATCTTTGTATTTATGGGCTAATTTGTAGGGGCGTTTTTTCACTGGTTTAGCTTCTAAATTGATGTCGATTTTCATTTCTCCCATTTCTTGCACTAATCCTTTTAAGTCTATATTGTCTCTTTCGAAAACATCTTGATATTCTTTTAGAAGACTTACTATTTCGGTGGTTTGTTGTTCAATCCAGTGATCTCTGATTTTCTCCATTTTTGGTCAGTCTTCCTTTGATATATCAACTTCTTTGATTTTGATCTACGCATCCATCAATTCTGATGCCCTTGCTTCATTGATTGGTCGGTCCCCTTCTTTAAATTCTGTAAAAGTAGGAGGAAAATATTTTTTTGTTAATCGTTTTCGATTAGCTTTGTCTTCTGAGGTCACTTTCATTACAGATTTTATGGGTCTTCTTTTCAACGAATGATTTGTTTTCCAATGAAATATTTTACCAATGGGTGTATCATTTTCAAGTTCTAGTCTAGTTGAAAACTGAATTGCTTTAGTCATAATATTGTTGCAGGATGACTCAAGTTGATGGCATGACTCAAGTTGATGGCCTTTGGTCGATGTGGAAGCACTTGTTGACTCTATGAACTTCTTAATTTCTTCAATTGCCTCCTTAACACACTCTTCCGCTAGTGAAAAGTAAAAATCTCTTATGAAATTTTCTTTTAATTCTCGCCAAGTAAAAGTTCCACCTCTTGCCTCTTCCATTTTATACCAATTTTCAGGTAGATCTTCTAATGTACTTGGGAATAAATGTGGCCATATTTCATCTTTGTATCCCAATATCCTCCATTCTCTTTGACATCTATCGATGTGGATAGATGGGTCCATGCCTTGTACAAATTTTTGAATTTGAGCTTCTACTGTCAACTTTTGTCCTCTGAATATGTCAATAAAATAATTCGAAGCAGTTGTCCATGTGTGTATTCGTGATTGATGTGTCTCCCAACTTCTGTTCACTTTCCCAATGAAGGATTCTACTAAAGTTTGCAATCTCCCTTGTTCTCCAACATTTTTAGATACTTGTTCAATGTGCATTATGGGAGAATCTTGTTCTTTATAACATGGTGACGGAAAAACGGTTGGTTCCACTTTCATCAATACTAGAGTCAGGTATTGCCTTGTTTTTCTTTCAAATATCTTCGGTATTACAAAAATTGCAAGACATATTTTCTTTTCTCGACGGGGAATGGCTTGAATCGACCAACAATATCTTGAGTGTCCTCTTCTTTTGCTAATTCTTGAAAAACTCTAGAAGCATCATTAAATGTATCTTTTTGCTGATTAATTTGAGGATAGTTACAGTTTTTACTTGGTAACTTGGTTACTTGTGGATTATCATGACCAATTTTTGTGCCTTGCCTTGTAAGAATTTGTAGATTCTTATGTTTAATGGCATCATTCTTAGGAACACCAGAAAAAATATTAAGATTATTTTTATTCATAAGTTTTTGAATCGTGATGGGGCAATCCTCTAGAGAATGCTCTCCAACGCCACATTTAGTATATAATTTGAGGTCCATTCTATGTTTCCAAGGACAATCGGGACTCAAATGTTCTTCACTAGAGAAAATAAAGCATCTCAATCTGCCTCGACCACGGTTAGGATTAAAGCGTCCTTGGCCTCGATATCCACCATGGCCTCTATATTCTTCGTTGTTGCATTGGTCATTATGTTTATTATATTCATATCGTCTTTGATTATTTTGATCCATCGTCTACATCTGATAGACTGTATCTTGGTTATGTTTGGTATTCATATTTTTAATACTGTCGATTGTGTTATGTTGGGTGTTTTGACAGATTCCGCACCATTTTAGTTTGACTGCATCTGCATTATATGGACATTCAGTTATCGAATGGGGCTCAAATATTTCACAAATATCGTATAAAAAAGATTTCTTAGAAACCTTGAAGTTGTTGGGTCTCCTTTATTCGGGAAAGATTCAGGATTCTTCCTACAAGTATCTTCTTTATTCCAGAAAGGATCCTTTGTCATCATGATATAGTCGATGGTTATTATATCAACAAGAATCATTCGTATGACATTCAAACAAGCAGTTGGTGCACCATAAATCATTATGTTTTAAATCCAGCTGTTGTAACGACTATTGCATATGTTCAAGCTTTTCTTCGACTCGTATGTCAAACATTCTGCCTGCAAGGTCAATGTTTTATTTGACTTTTTGTGCCTTATTGAGTGCATCATCATATGTATTGAACTTATACATAGTCAATGTTGTCCAGATTCGAGGTAATAAGCCAGCTACAAACCATTCAATGAGGATGGATTCCTCCATCTTGGTTGGAATTTGATTAAGGAGATATTTGAATCTTTTATCATATTCCTGAACAGATTCTCCAATTCTTTGAGTTATAGCCTTAATATTTTGTGCAGCCAGATGTCTATTGTCTTGAGTTCTGAAGAATTCAAAGAAGTTCTTCTTAATTTCTTGCTTCATCTTTGAACCATTTTCAATGAGGTTCATGTACCAGCTTAATTATCTATCTCGGAGACCTCCTATAAACATTGAAATTTGTCTTCTCTCATCTGTAATGGAATTAGCTTTCCATATTGCTTCACATATAAACCAATGTTTATGGGGATATCCATCCCCTTCATATATAGGAAAATTTATTTGAGTAGGATAAGCCATATTAACAAAATTATTTATTTTACCAGAACTAAATGATGAGGACAATGATGAAGGGGGTGATGATGATGCTAACGACCTACCAAATGAATACTGACTTGCTATATGGAGCAAATGCGACTCCCAGGACAACATAACTTCTTCGATATACTCTTCATCGACAGGTCGAACTTTCGACTGATGAATCGATAATATTGTTGGAAGGGGGGTACCTCCACATGTTCATAATAGAAGATAATAGTTATGGCTATATTCTGGTGTAAACATGATCTAGTTCCCATGTTCAGGTCTCGAGATCATTACTCGATCCAGAATCTCTCCATACTCGTCGACACGACTTTAAATGATACTGGCACCCGGTCCCAGCCCCAAGTCACGTTCAATGATTTATCTAACACCAAGTCCATTTGATATAAGCCTCGCTATAACAAACATAGGATTTATTACATCGAGGATTACAATATTCAATTGAGGGGTTAATTCCATCAACCGTGGACCTCCTACCAGCATTAGCTCCTCACCTTCTTCATCCCCTGCTCTAATTGTTGTCGACTCAGGCAGGTATTTTGGCAGCTAGACTCTTCTTTCCAGGTCCTTCATGATTATTTTCTCTCTTAGAGGACTCCTGATGTCTATAAGTTCCTCTCGTCTCCTAAATATTTTTTCTCTTTCGATCTTTTGAATATCTGCAGATGGCTTATAACTGGTTATATCTCTATCTCATAGAAGTAGACTGGTCTTCTTGGAAAGATTCATATTTTTATTTCTCGTCGTCGAGTATAGTCATCTCTCTATATACTCATTTCACATGGTTGGTGGCCCCCCCATTGCCGACCAGACTACTGCAGGACGACGGAGACTGACTCAAGTGGTCAGTTCATTTGTTGAGGAAATATTCCCACTAGCGTTCTTGAATGAAACATTCCCAATATTTATGATTTTGTTCCCAGTTTGAATTTACTAGTGGTTCTAATAATGGTTGTGCTTCGACTATATGACCGACTCTGTTTTCAATTAGGAACTTAAATAGAAAATTTGGTATGGTAATGAAGAACGATTCGTGAAGATCATCGTAAAATATTTTCTTGACATTGTCAAGGGAAGTTCTTTCTTCAATAGCTTTTTCTTCGTAGAATTGGTCGCATATGTCATCTAACCAATTATATAGATTTGTTCGTATGGCATTGGTAATTTTGTGCATCAATATCCTTTCACTTACTGGATCTAGTTTTATCATTAATGTGGTCGATCAACTTCTTCAATTCATGTGGAATAGCTTCAATAAACTTCTGGTGTGTTTCATTAATGAACCTTTCTTGGAATTGCACTATCAACAATTTGTTTCTCCTGGCTTTGTTTTGAATGTAATTTGTTACTTTCCTCTTCCAACATTCTTTGATATCTTCCTCACTTATCATTTTATACAGACGCACTCATCTTCTAATCCCGATAGTACAACTGACAACGGAACCAATGTTGTAATCTATGGGATTACATGGAGTATAAATAACATACAGATAGAATATAATGCATTCAGATCATTATAAAAGAGAAGATACCAAAGTAATGGGAAGAACACTAACAATTATATTATATTAGAGCCAAAATATGTACAAAGTAATGGTATTCTACTTGAATCAAGTCTCACCAGCATATATATATTGTTTTACAGTCAGTTATTCCGTTACAAAAGTAGTTACGTCGACTTAACCCACCGACTATTTCCAAAGGACCAACCCGACGGTGGTCAGTAGGAGGACTTAGTTAGCCAGATGATTAGGCTTCTCCAACAAGAAGGGAAAATAGGTTATTGTACCAATTCCTGGTAACACCACTCTTAGTCATGATGAGAACTATTGGAGGAAAGGGAGGGGAAGGAACAAGCGACAACAATCAACCAATGGATGGATCAAATGAGTACTTAATCAGGATTCAACAGACCCCAGCTCGCAACCCAGGACATTGTCTCCAAAAAATGAATAAAATACCCAGGTATGAAATCACCTCCCACAAAATCCATGAATAAATTCAATACATGCAATACCATGTGGTCATAGGAAAGCTCATGGGTATATGTCCAACCAAAATATATTTAACCTGATGGGTCAATATAATATGGAAGCATAAAGTACATATTGAGATTAATCTAGGATCAAAGGGATTTTTAACTGCAGTCTTCACCACTCTAGAGGACAAGGATCAAGTATTTGAAAAATGGGCCCTATTTCTTCAATTTTGCAGGCCTTCATCTCATATTCTAGAGTGAATGATTTATCCCTGAGAAGGAGAACTTCAATGCAACATCGGTCTAGATAAATCCTTATTCTTTGTCGTGTGAGTATTAGGAGGAGGGAACCTTGGAAGGAATTGGTAATACATTGGGTAACTTCATCAAGACCTCAAAATTAACAAAGCAAGGAAAATACACCTCCTATGCATGGATCTATTTTTATATGAACATATTAGTGTCTCTCCTTGAATCCATTTGCATGAGCCACCTTTATTTAGAATGGATACAAATGGTTGATTAAGAACACATACCCTTTTGTTGTAGAAATTTTCATGAACATGGTCATATGTTTCGGGATTGTCCCCTTAATATGGTACCTACTCCAAGAAATTCAAAAGAAAAATTTGATCAGGAAGGGTTCTCCAAAGTCCATCACAAATGGAAAGCAAGGAAAAAGTAGAATAATCCAAGCCAGTCAAAACAATTATTGTGACAAATATATTTGAAGCCCTAACATGTAATCCAAACAATGGAAATAATGATTGCACCCTAAAATACTGTTCCAATATAAATCTTGGCTCGGACGAGGCGAAGAAGTCAAGAAAATGCAGAACAAAGGAGCAGAAAGAAATTTAAATAAAGAAGGATGGAGAAGAACTACTTAAGGAACCAAAAAATTTCAACTCAAATGGTGGTGAGGTAATGGATCTTGGGGAAATAGATCTTTAGAGTATATAAGATGTTTACAACCGTAAGTAAACCCACTCAATTATTGAAAAGCAACTTCAGATTCTTAAAAAGCAGTGGTGAAAAGAAGAAATCAGCAATCGCAATCATGTTCCAAAAAGAATCAAGTGGGGCCCTCATTAGGAGTCAAACTAGCAAGTCATAAGGAACAAGCCAAAAACATTAAAAATGGCCAAACGGCGGGAATAAAGAGAAAATATGAACTTCCTAAAGAACTAGGAGCTCAACTTGTTGATTTGGGACAATACATACTTGTCTCATATAAGTTTCATCCCAACCCTCTCTCCTAATTTATCATGAAGATTATTACTTGGAATATAAGGGATCTAAATAGTTCTAATAAACAAAGGATTCTATGAAATAATATATTTAAGGAAAAACAACTATTTTGATGTTGCAAGAAACTAAATGTTCAAGTGAAACTTTAACCACCATTGTTAGCAACTGTTATCGTGGATTCCAAGCTATAGTAATTGATGTACGTGGGATGGATGGAGGGATGGAGATATTGTGGAATCCGCAAGAAATAATCCTGGAAAGTTAATTTTCCACACCCAAATCTATATATAATGATTTCACCTATTAGGAACTACAACTACAAGTTTTATCAAAAATGTTTATGGACCTCGCATTAAGGAAATGAAAGAGTATTTCCTTAACTCTCTATAAGTCCTAAATGAGATCATAGACAATCAACACTACATTATAGGAGGATATTTTAATATGATTATTTATCTATCTAAGAAAAAAGGAGGAATAAGATGATGAGAGGCAGACAATAATGCATTCAAGGAAATGATGCACATACTGAAGCTTGTATATATGGAAACTAGTAATGGTAGTTACACATGGAACAATCATAGAGGTGGAACCTATCAGGTTGCCTCACGACTTGATAGGTTTTTTTTCTCAAAATCAATGATAAATATGGGTCTAAACACATAAACTACCATTCTCCCTTGTGCAAGATCTTACCATTAGCTAGTTTGTCTCTCTATAAATATGGGAGAAATCTCAACTCACAAACCATTCAGGTTTTAGAAATTATGGTTAGAGCAACTTGATTTCAAGGGTAACATTGACACTTGGTGGAACAAATATACAATCAACAGAGTCTCTATTATGTAAAGGTTCCAGCAGTGGTTAAAAAATTCAAAGGGGTAGCTAAAATAGTGGAATCAAGATATCTTTGGAAACATCTTTTAGGGAAAGAAAGGTCTCGAGGAAAAATAGGAACAACTTCAACAACAAATGATTCTAGAAGGAAAAACCAAAAACCTTGTTGAAATATATGGAAATCCCCATCCAAACTCAACTAGACTCAAGGAATGGACAGGAAGAAACCCTCTAGAGGAAAAAATCCTACTTCAGATGGCTAAAGGAAGGGGAGTGGAACTCAAAAACAAATTTACCTCTATAATACAACACCAAAACCACAACCAAATCAACTCTCTAATAGACACTCAAGTAAGTCAAATGGTTAAACATAATGACATTGAACAAGAATTGATCTCCTTTTACTAGAATTTGCTTCAAGTGTTGCATTCGGGTAGAAGAAAAGCAATACACAAAATAACTCAGCACATTTCCAAACTTGTCACAAAGGAGTAGAATGAAGTATTTGAGGGAGATAACCTTCAAGGAGGTGGAACATTCAGTTATGAAAATGAAGAATGGGCAATTTCCAAGTCCAGATGAGTTCACTACTGACTTATTTCACTCTTGTTGGACTATGATCAAAAGAGACGTATGGGAGGTGGTGGAAGAATCAAGGAAACAACCAGGAGTCCTCCCAAATTTCAAATCCACCTTCACTACTTAAATCCCCAAAGAATACCATGCAAATTTTCCCATCAAATTCAGGTCAATCTCCCTCTGCAATGTGATCTATAAAATCATTACTAAGGTGATTGCTAATTGCTTAAAGTCTTTATTGTCGGGCCTTATTTCACTAGAAAAAATTGAGTACATGGAAGGATGCCAAATTTGGATGGGATCATCCTGGCTCATGAGAAAATTCACTCTCTTAAATCAACCAAAAAATCTAGCCTGATGCTAAAGTTCGACATGTCAAAGTCTTTCGATAAAATCAGTTGGTAGTATATAAGGCACATTCTTATTGCCTTCGAATTCTATGAAAGATGGAAAAATCATATTATATCCCTCACATCCTCAGCATTCTTCTCCATTTTGGTAAATGGTGCTTCTTCAGCTACCTTCTTCTTGTCAAGGGGCATACGATAAGGGGATCCCCTATATCCCTTCCTTTTCATTCTCATGGCAAAGGGGTTTGATCGAACCATTAAAGCAATTGCTCAATCAGGTCACCTAAAAGGATTAAGACTCCATGGTCCTAACCAAACCTCTTACCATATGCATTCTTTTATGATACCTTAATTATGGGGGGTCCCTCTCTCAAAGAAGCTCGAGTTATCAAGACAATTCTGCGGGTCTTTTCCAATGCCTCTAGAACTTCAATCCATATAGGTAAATCTCAATTATTTGTCTTCAATACCTCACTCATTATTTAGCAGAACATTTCTCGAATCTTAGAAGTTCCCTCCCAACAAAATATCTGGGGGCTCATGTAATTCAACGTGATAGTTGTCACGTATCTTTGGAGGATCTACTTTCTAAAATAGAGAAGAAGCTTTCAAACTGGACCTTTCGTTCTTTGAAACTAGTAGGTTGACTCCCCCTCATCAAATATGTCTTGCAATACATGCCTCTCTATCTCTTCTCTATGTTAGTTGCACCTAAATCTATATTGAAATCTATCCAAAACCTTCAAAGAACATTCTTATGGGGAGGAAGTAAATCTAGGTGTAAATGGACAATGGTCACATTGGAGAAATTTTGTGTTCCTAAATTACAAGGAGTCCTAGGGCTCCGAGATCCAGAACAAGAAAATGTTGCTCTAAGACCTAAAAATTGGTGGAATTGGATAAACAACAAGGAAGCAATTTGGTGTCAACTTTGGAAACATAAGTATGCTCCTGGGATGAAATTTCAAGATTTTCTCTTGGGATGAAATTTCAAGATTTAATCGAAATGGATGGAGACATCAAAGGTTTGATAATCTATAACTTTTCCTAGCAAAACAGAACTTTGATTCAAAACCAATATTTTTGGGAGATTCAGGAATGTAACTCAGCTTTGTTCTAGGAATACGCATGAAAACATCTCCCCAATTGAGGGACCAAACTAAGGCACAAGACATTAGAACATCCTTGGAAGTGGAGAGTCAAACTAAAGTTTACCACTATTGGGATTGTTTAATCTTGAACTCGCAATGGTGAACTTGGATGCTAAGAGAAAGGTTGTGGGAACACAACAACCAGGAGGCAGAGGACGGATTCTAGTTGGAACTACGTGAAAGAAATATCAAACTCAACACAAGCCCTGATAGGCTGACTTGGGGTTATAAATAAGGAGGTGACTTCAACTTAAAAGAGGCATATTCCATAACTGTTAGTCATTCTGACATCCATCCCTCAAGAACATTTATGGAACCAAGAGTTTTTTAGGCCTCTACTATTTGTCTCCTTGGACCTCCCCCTTCCTCAACCGCCTCACAACTAGGGCTACGTAGCCTTTCACGCACCATGGTTACGGAGACCTCCACACCATCACACAAAAAATCCTTCAAACAACTATTGTTCATTTCATTCGGTATGACACCAATGGTATGAAACTGAAATCCCAAACGGCACTTAATCCTTTGTCTAAGAGTCACTAAAGAGCGAGATGAAATAGAGGCAGCCACCCTAGGCACCATTAATCTAACATTAAGCATGAGGGTCGAGAAGTATTGCACGGTACACGAAGGAGACTGGGAATAAATGCCCCTTCTCCTCGAACATCAACATCATTCCTCCAACTGTCCTATCATCATAAATTCCCCGCGATCTCCTAGTTGTCACCCAATTCGGGGCTTGACAATTGTAAATTAAAGAAAGCATGCAAATGAAGATATTTTTCTAGAACATACAAATTAATAACATAAATGAAAACAAAGATTCCATGAGCAGTGGTGGGGCCAATAAAAACCATTAGCACTTGAACATGATGATCATAGCTCCATGAGTAGATGGTGTATGAGATGTGATAGACTGATCTAAGTGGTTGTTTATATATATAGGTTTGGGCAGGTGACCAAACCCTTAATTTATCAAACCACACACTCAATAACTATGCATATAATGTGGACACGTGTGATCAATGTGGACAATGTCAACTCCATGTACCTAGTTAGTGGTCAATTGGGTCCATCCCTCTATCGACTACCTTAACGATCAGCTCCCTTTCATGGTTGACTACACATTTTGATAAAGTGAGTTTACAATAATAACCTATGATTCCAACACCCACCCTTAAACTTAACTTGGAGGACAAATCAAATTATAAAGTATAGTAAAGAAGCACTGGCACCTCCAATCAGCATTCCTACAAACAACCATCATATTAATCAATTCAAGGTACATTAATACTCTCCAAAAGCAAGTCAAACCATCTATCATCTCAACAAGATTCTTCACTTGATCAATTATGAAATATTAGTGAAATCAGTTGTGCACCATGAACGATGTTGATAAACAAGAGCATATGGAAACAAGATTAGATCAATAACAAGGTCTCCAAACTATTGTCCAAATATTCCTAGTCGAATAATCAACTAGACAACAAGAGAACATAGTCCCAATTGATGAGTCAACTAGACAATTATATATCAACAACAACCTATAATTGTCCAATAAGAAAATAGTCTTTGTCAAAGAAATATATTTGAAGGATCCAACAATCAATAGGAATAGTACCCTCCAAGGTACACAATAGTACTCAATAGACATCTTTATATGTATCCTCTATAACTAGCACTTAGTGCTCTTGTACACTAGTAATTAGCACTAGTCTTTCAATCATCAGTGTACAACAACTCAAACAAATATTATGTATACCCCAACACTCACAATAACTCAAATTGGGTTTAATTACTCAATATCATCCCCCCTTAAACACAACTAAGAGATCAAGTAACATTCCATAAGGCACATAACAAGTCCTCGAAATTAATTGTCATGTACAAACATGAAATAACATGTCAAGCAATATAGTTGTTAATCAAATATGCAGTTGAAGCTGAGTCAACCACTCCAACAGATTAATCAGAATTAAAAAGGAGAATTGTATTATTGTACAGTTAATAAGATACATCTATAGGAATCCCACAAACATCTATTCAATTGTTTCCATGACCAATCATTAATCCAACCACACTCAACCTTGGTGGTTGAAATTAGGTCAAAAACTTGATCTCTCACACCTCTTCTTCAAATCCCTATAAAAAGAATTGCCATCATTCCAAGAATGTTGATTCCTAAACACATTCTTTCATTCTCTATGATGAGTATGTGAATAGCCCCAAGGTTTAGATCAAGTGATCATGAGCCAGACATTAGATCTCTCCTCCCAAATTTGGGGAGGCCACAGGTTCATATTTCTTGGTCCCTTCGAGATTAGGCCCCGTAATTAGGGCCAATGGTTTACCCCATTTACCATCCATTAATCATGAGGAAAAACTCAAAGGGTTTTCTACAAGGCTTTTCCTTAGAAAAAAAAAAAAAAAGAGGATGTCGATATGGATCAAAGGTGTAATATCAGCTTCCTTCTCAACCAAAGGTTCAAGAAGTTATCACACATCAATAATAATGTCATCTAAAATAATAGTTTCCAAATATGGAATAGCATTATCAACAAATTCTTCAAGCGATTCATCAAAACCATCACCAATCAATTTCTCTTCTTGTAACTTTATCTAACTTATGATATCCACCTACAACAAATAAGACAATAGTTTATGTCATGTCACTCTTTTTTGTCAATAAAATACAATTATATCCAAGACATGCTATAGGTAGTCTCAACTCATAAATAATTGAAACAATGATACCATGTCCACTCTTCCCAAATCCACCTTCAATATATCCCATCTTACTCAATAACTAGGACCTAATAACAATAGTGTATTTCTTAAATCTAGGAGAAATCACAATAGTAGTATTGCTTGTATGACTTTCAAATTCACTATGTTTGATATTTTGAATTCAAAGTTTCGGACCGGTGACACACAATCCACCATCAGGACAAAGGAAGGATAGAGCAATCAAGAGCCCAAAAGAGTAGGACGCAAAGATGTCAAGAAGATTGCCGCTATCATAAATAGATATAAATCAAAACCCTAACTTTCAAGAACCAAGAAAATTAAGACTACTCCAAAAATATTAATAGACAATAAAATAAGATGACTAAGAAATATTTAAAACAAGGAGGCTTAAAAAGACAAAAATCTAAGATAAATACAACAAGAAAAAGAAAGAGACATTGAAACAACCAAGGAAATAAAAGAAACCAAAACAAAGAAAAAGAACTACATAAAACAAAATAAAATAAACTAAAGGAAAAGAAAGAAAAGAATAGAAAGAAAAATAAAAGAAGAAGAAAGAAAAGCAAACAAAAACCATACAACGAGATAAATGGAAAAAGAAAGAAGAAAAGGGGAAAAAATAAGAAATAAAACCAACGATAAAAATGAAAATAAAACCAAAGAAAAAACAAACTGATGACTAAAGGGGGGGGATTAAAAGGAGCAAGGAAGAATAGAGGAAACTGAGAAACCAAGGAAAACATAAAACTCATAACTAGGGGAAAATATTATAAGGGACATGGGGGGGAGAACGGAATTATGGTAGAGGAATTAATCCCAGGAATTGTTGTTACTAGATATGTTATGAAGGATTGGGAGTAACGAATTGCTTAGCTGCAAACCATCGTCTATGTTAAGACAATTATTATCTTTCACAATCTCCATATCCTCCCTCATCCATATTCTAGATAAGTGATCCTCTTGTGCTAGGATTTTAGTGTCCTCAATACATATATGATGATTGGTGTTTCTCGAATGATCCACTAAATCCAAGGACTTAAAACAATTGTGAGTAATGGAAACTTTATGTTCTTTGATTGTCATGTCCCCATTTTGACCCCCTTCGCATTAACTCGTAAATTATGTAAATATTGATATTTAATCATGGTGAGGAGCTCAAGGCCAAGGCCCCACCATTGATTTAGCGTTTTATGTATCGGCAATTAAAAATAGATGCCTGTGGTTCTTGTGCTAGATAGGCACAATGTAAATTAAGACATCATGTAAATACGAATTTTAATGAAAAACCCACAACTACCTATGCAATGCAACAAAGAGATGGGGGCATGATTCTACAAGGAATAGGGAGGGAAATTATTCAAACCCTTGAGCCAATGGTGATAAGCCAGATGTCAATGAATAAACCCTCAACTACCCACTCTGACTTATGCACCCAATCATTTAATTCTTCCAGAAATTGGTTGAGGCAGTTAATGCCTTGGGAATGAAGAGGCATGGCAGCCAATTTCGTGCATGGGCAAGCCATCAACCTGGGAAAACGTACTTTTTCTTCTGGGGCAAGAAAACACCCACGAAATGGTGCCCAAATCCATTCTGAACCCAGAGTCTTTCCTCCCTCATGTAGTCTGAGCTAGCTGGGTTTTCCCCATCACGTTTTTTACCAATTTCCTACATTTTTCCATAGCTGGGGAGCTCGTTTTTGTGTTGCACAATGGCTGGGAGAAAGGAAGTCACGTTTTGGGGGTTTATAGAGGTCGTTTTTTCCCCTGAAATGCAGAAAAACGTTTTCTGAAAACGAATTTGCTCTCCCAGGGTTTATTCCCCATCTACCAGTTCATTTTGGTCGCCCACGTTTTTCAGCACTTGTGTTTTGTTGTAGGGTGCATCCCTGTGTTGGTTGGAAATTATGAGCAAGAATTAGGAGTGGAAGTGGACCAGAATTGGCTTGATAAACCTAGTGAGGAGGTAACCTCTGAAGAGTATCAAAAGGGCTGGTTGCTCTTCTATGCACACCTTGAAGAACATTAGAATGGAAGGTATGGCCTGAGGGACTGTGTATTAGTGAAGGGAATACTTCCTTGTGCCAGGTGTGTAGGTATTGTGGGGACCAAGCTAGATAGATCTTGCAGAGGGTGCCCATATCTCTATGGATGATCCCACTAGCTTAGCAATTCTTCCTTCCATTACCTAATAGCCTGATAAACCCAACTGTAGCTTGGCTTGGCTGATTTGGTGTATCTTTGAGCTATGTGTGAGTCTGATGTTCCCTGATTCCTTGTAGAGATCATGCCCAGCTCGGGGGTGGCAGTGTGTTGAGATATTGATGATCACAACTGGCCTATGGATGGGTGGAACGTTGCAGTTGCATAGCCAGTTGCTTGGGACTACTTTGTTATAAGATAAGTATTCTCTTGTGTTAACTTTGCAATTATTTATTTGATGAATATCTTGAATGTATGATGGATGTGTAATTGAAGTTACTTTCGTTGTGTTTTCTTATAATTATACATTTCCATATGTATTTTTATATTATGTGAATGCTTATTTAATAATTTCATGGGGCTAGATGCCCGGTTTTAGCATCACGATCCTCTCCATCGCACTGGTATGATGGGAGGGGACGTGACATTGATTCTGACATAAATGGACCTACATATTTCACCAATATAAGATATATCGTGGTATACACCATTTTGTAGTTGAGGATCGATGGGGTCCTTCACCAATTTAAAAAGGCTTATGATGGTACCAGGAGTTTGAAAAATAGTCTTAATGTGCTTCTTTTTTAGAATTTCTGCAATCTTTTCAACGGTACCTTTAACATAAGGGAGAAACACCTAATTATGCTCATCTGAGGAAACTTATTTTTGTTCACAAGATCTTGGGGTCTTTCTAGCTCTTTAAAATGACTTCTCAACTTGCCATTTCTTATAACCTATATCTTTGAAACTCTCAACAATGTTTTGTTTTTCTTGGTTAAGGTGCTCATCATCAGAGATTATCAAATCTCGACAAGCCAAGGTGTTGATAACTCCAGCTTTTTGGGAAAGATGATGATGAGAATCAACATGAAGTTAATGCTCAATATGGGTCTTCTTATGATAAACTTGATGGGCTAGGGAACCATCCACTTTTTCAGAGATGAGAACATCTAAGAAAGGAATGGAATTATTTTCTTCTAATTCCATAGTGAATTGGATGTGCCTAGATTTACTATTTAAATGTTCCAAAAATTTGTTGAGATTCTCCATTCCATGTGGCCACTTCACATTGGTCACATCTACATATATGACCCAAAGGTTAGGTTTCAAGGGAGAGGAGTCAAGTGTTTTAGCATAGACTCTGAAAGGGAGCATATATGAAGTCTACTGCAGCATAGCTAGTAGATATGAGTAACCAATAGGCATATATAGCGCAAATATGAGGTTTACAATAGTAGATCTTGGTGGGTGCTTGAAGGACAAAGCACAAGTTAGTTATTTGTGGCATATCTAGTTATGGAAGCAACCAATTTCAAGTTTGAAGAAAGGTTAGAAGGGGCATCTAACTTACTGGCATAGAAGGTAAGAGTAGTCTCGTTTTTTAAGCAACACGATATTTGGGGGATTGTGGAGAAGGAAGTTACCAAACCAACAGATCCAACTGATTTGGTATCCTATGAGAAAAATGAGATCAAGTCCCAAAGAGTGATCCTAGATGCTATGAAGGATCATCTTATTCCTCATGTAGTAGAGAATACAATGTCCCATCCAATGTACAAAGCTCTAGTGGGTTGAAATATTGTAACTTCTAAGAATATTATTCTTGTGTTTTATTATTCCGGAGATGTTCCATTCCTCCGAGGTGACCCTATTGTATATATGGAGATGTTTATTCCTCCGAGAGATTGTGGTAACTAGGGTTATTAGATATCCCATGTGAGGTCGGCCATGAGTTAGCTGTTTAGGGGTTATTAGACTCTCCTGGGAGAGGTCAGCCCTATTAGGGTGAAAAGTCAGTTAGAACATGAGTATAAATAGAGGAGGTGTGTTCCTCATTTATATCATTCATTCACTCACTTGTGATTGGCGCATAGGAGAGAGAGAGATCTGCATAGGAGGAGAAGGAGATCTTGTTGAGGACTACATCTTGTATTGGGTTGATTATCTATATTGAGGAAAGCTTTGTTGGGTTTTCTACCCCATGAGGGTTTCCCATGGTAAATCTTTGTCTATCTTGTGATTGTGTTTCTTTCAGTAATATTGCTTGTGAAATTGGGCTAAACTTAACATGGTATCAGAGCTAGCCTGAATAGGACATCTTTCATAAGGTGAAAATACCTCTCTCTCCTCCTCCGGTGAAAATTAGGGTTTCTGCAAAAGTTGGAATTTTTGGAATCTGATTGCATGGCTAGATATCCCTCCTCAAAATCAAACCTTTGAGCCCTAGATCGAACTTTTTGAGTGGGTAGAACTCCAGGAAAGTCAAACCCTAGTTTGGGTTTTGGACCAGAAAACCAGAAAAACCAGTAAACTAGAAAAAGTGCGCACCTGTGCACCAGTGAACCAGAAAAGCTGCGAACCTGTGCACCAGAAAGCCAAAAGAGTGAAGACCAGAAAACCAGAAATTCTATTGCAGATCCAGAAGGTGAAAAGTTGAAGTTTCCAGAAGCAGAACACACCAGTAATCTCAATTCAATCAAGCTCCTCTCCTGGTAAGTACTATTCTATCTTTTGAAACTTCAATCTCTGTGACCTCCTGGATAAGATGGCTCCAAGCACTAAGCTTGAAGACAAGCTAGAGGGTATAGGAAAGAATGATCTTGTCCAATATATCAAGGATGAGGTTGCAGAACCTGAAGAAGATGAAGCCAAAGAGAAGCATAGGAAGGACTTGATTAGGGCAAAGAGAATCATTGTTGATTCTATTAAAGACCACTTGATTCCCCAAGTGGTATCCAAGAAGACCCCAAAGGAAATGTATGATGCTCTTTCCAGAATGTATGAGGGAAAGAACATCAATAGGAAGATGAACCTGAGCTCAATTGAAGAGCACCAAGATGAATAAAGGAGAATCTATTCAAGACTATTTCTCAAGGTTTTCCCAGTTCAAGGAACAACTAGATGCCATTGGAGATACCCTTGATGAAGATGAACTAGTCATGACTGCTCTAAATGGTCTCACTAGACCTTGGGAGTCATTCATCCAAGCCATGTGTGCAAGAAAAGAAAGTATGAAGTTTGATGTGGTATGGGAGGATTGCATTCAAGAAGAAGCTAGGGTTGCCAATAGAGAAGCCTTTCTCAAACAAGATGACCAAGCCTTATCCACCCAGACCAAAAGAAGAAAGATTCACTTCAACTCCAAGAAGAATGGTCACAAAGAATCTCATCCTCCCCACAGATTTAAAAAGAGAGGAGGAGTAAGTTCAGAAAGAGATCTCTCCTCAGTTCAATGTTATAGTTGTCACAAACTAGGACACATTGCTAGAAATTTTCCTTCAAAGAAGAAGAAGAATATTCACAAAAGACATCAAGCACATTTGGCAGAAGATGATAGTGAAGAAGAGGAAGAGGAAAGGCCTCAAAAGAAAAGAACTAAAATAGAAAAAGAAGATGCGGAAGAATATGTTTTATTCTCTGCACTCTCTAGGTGTGTAACACCTGGAGAAGATACATCGCTCATTGATAGTGGTGCCTCAAAGCACATGATAGGACAAAATCATACTCTCTCAAGACTTGAAGAGAATACCTCTCCACATGAGGTATCTCTAGGAGATGATTATCAATATCCCATCAAGGGAATTGGTGAAGCAAGCTACAAGCTTGATTCTGGAACCCCATTGAAGATGAAGGAAATCTTATATGTACCAGGTTTGAAGAAGAACTTACTTTCTATCTTAGAATTAGATAAGAAAGGTTATAGGGTTGCATTCATAGATGGACAAGTGCTCATGTGGTCCAAAGGAAAATCAATTGAGGATGCAATTGTTATTGGTGAAGAGGAAGGAGGTGTATACAAATTCAAGGGCCATCCAGAAGTTGCCCTTGTTCATGAATCCACTAGCCCAAGTGAGCTATGGCATAGAAGGCTTACTCACATTAACTACAAAGCACTACCTCATGTGAGAAAGGTAGTCATAGGACTACCAGACTTAAAGATTGATCATGATGGCACTTGCAAAGGATGTGCAAAAGGGAAGAATATCAAGAACCCATTTCCAAAGAGTGATACAAAGACTAAGAGTACATTGGAATTGATTCATTCAGATGTATGTGGACCAATGCCATCCACATCCTTGAGTGGATATGAATACTACCTTACATTCATTGATCATCCCATAATTGGATCATGTGTGTTGCAGATGATCCAGATGATGTAGATCGAGATGATCTAGATGCTATAGATCGAGATGATCCAGATGCTGTAGATCGAGATTATCCAGATGTTGTAGATCGAGATGATCCAGATGTTGTAGATCAAGATGATCCAGATGATGTTGATCGGTAGATCCAGACGATGAGGCTGTTGATCGAGTGATCCAGATGATGATGTTGTAGCTGATCTAGTGCTGCAAGAGATGAAGACTCAATACTGATGATGTTGATGTTCCAGTATTGAATATATTCTAGTAACTATTTTAGTTACTGATGATGGTGTATTAAGAAAGCTTCCAATGATTTATAGATGTATCATGTATCATGTAGTTGATGACTCCTTGCTCCTGCAGATGTTGTTATAATATCCTTCTTGTTAAGGGGGAGTGTTGAAATATTGTAACTTCTAAGAATATTATTCTTGTACTTTATTATTCCAAAGATGTTCCATTCCTCCGAGGTGACCCTATTGTATATCCGGAGATGTTTATTCCTCCGAGAGATTGTGGTAACTAGGGTTATTAGATCTCCCATGCGAGGTCATCCCTGAGTTAGCGGTTTAGGGGTTATTAGACTCTCCTAGGAGAGGTCGGCCCCATTAGGGTGAAAAGTCAATTAGAACATGAGTATAAATAGAGGAGGTGTGTTCCTCATTTATCTCATTCATTCACTCACTTGTGATTGGCACATAGGAGAGAGAGAGATCTGCATAGGAGGAGAAGGAGCTCTTGTTGAGGACTACATCTTGTATTGGTTGATTATCTATATTGAGGAAATATTTGTTGGGTTTTTCTACCCCATGAGGGTTTCCCAGGGTAAATCTTTGTCTTTCTTGTGATTGTGTTTCTTTTAGTGATCTTGCTTGTGAAATTAGGCTAAACTTAACATAGTGGACTTATTCCAAAGTAACAACATGAATAAGAATTTGATCTTAAGGAGCAAGCTCAGAGATGTCCAGATGTCGAAGAATGATAATGTTACTAGTTACCTTATGAGGATTACCCAAATTCATGATCAAGTTGCAGTGTTTGGGGAGACAGTTCTTAACACAGAACTCGTGAATGTTGCAATGAATGGCTTCCCTAAGTCTTGGGATCCATTTGTCAAGGGATTTTTATCTCAGAAAAATATTTCAAAATGGAAAAGTCTTTGGGATAATTGCATCCAGGAAGAGACTCGAGAGGAATCTAAAGCATGCAAGCAAGAACGTGATGAGGAGGAGAATACGGCTCCTATCAGCAAGGCACAAAAGAGAAAATGACATGGTTCCAAGGGTAACAGTGAGGGAGCATCCTCACAATCAGGGAAGAAAGAGTTGAGTAAATTCAAGTGCTTTATTTTCCACAATAATGGGCACTATGCATCTCAGTGTCTAGATAGGAAGAAGGGGCAAGAGAAGAAGCAAACAAAAGCATCAGTAGAGATGCAGATGGATGATTTTGCATCAAATTTTAAGAAAGAGTTCCCACTGGTCTCTTACCTCATCAATAGCATCGACAAAAGGAGTGATTGGTACTTGGATAATGGTGCATCACATCACATGACCAAAGCACATGATTTTTTCAACAGTCTGACAGAGAAGGATTCAAGGACCCATGTGGAGCTTGGCGATTATGACAAGTATGTATTGAAGGGGGGGGGGGGGGGTATTTGGTTCCAACTTCATTCAGGAGGTTTGTTGGATGCCCGGGAGGTGTTTTGGGTGTTGAAGCTAAAGAATAGTTTTCTCTCATTATCATTTTTGGAGGAAAAGGGTTTTTCCATCACAATTAATAAAGGGAAAGTACTCATATGTCTAGAGGGAGCTAACTTAGACACAGCAATGAGCATTGGGTTTATAAAGGAAAATCTATACAATTTGAAGGGAAAAACTGTAGGTGGATCCAAGGAGATATTTGCTGGAATATTCTCACCATCTCATTTTGGTCTTGCATGCATCCATGCATTCCATGCATTAGCAGTTGAGTATCCTAGCACCTAGTCCTTACTTTGGGCCCCCCAGAGCTTGTTTTTGGCCATATCCACTTAGAGCGCCTTGGTTACATCACTGAAGTCAAAATTCACCCTCATGCATGATTTTAGTAGTTATCACAATCAATTCCATGATTTAGGGCACCTTGTCCCCTTGATTACCTAGTTAACTGACTGTTACACCTAGTTTCACTGCTACCGAGTGTAGGAGCACCTATTTTGACCACTACAAGTCAGTATTTCTCCCCCTTGGATTCTCCTCCCCTATTTTGGTTCCCACGTTATTCAATTATGCTCAGTTAAGTGATTATTCATCATAGGTGGCCACTGAACCTTATTGGGAGATGGTTCCAATGCAAACGAAGTCTATACTTGAGCTGAATTTGAATCTTCCCAGGATTATCGAATTCATTCTATTGTAACACTTTTTGATTTCCATATTATAGCTGATTAATGTATCAACAACAGTTTTTCATGTGTGTTTCAGTTTTATGAGTGAATTGATCCATGTCTTTGTCTAATTCTTCTCAGTAATAACAGTGTGAAATTGTGAGGTTTGTTCAAGCTCAGTGATCTACCCGTATGGAATTTCACATGGTATCAAATCTCATGATATATTTTGAGTGCAGAAATTGTAGCAGTAGTAATAGTTGCAGCAGTTCCAGCAGTAGATTAAGCAGCTTCTTTCAGTAGAGCACCAGAAATCTATGGATTTCCACAACAAATCCTGGTGCCATTGCATTGAATTCATTAGAGAAATACTTTGAGGTCTAGACAGGTGTGAAGGATCCGGATAAAAGTGCCTATTGTCCTAAAGCAATGTTCAATAGATTTAGTAACAATCCTCCAAATATTTTTCCATTGTTTTTGCAGGTATTCTACAACATCTTCCATGAATCTGAAAGCAATTCCTCATCTCTCTCCATTCAACTATGATGAGTGGAAACCAAAGATGATAGCATATCTGAAGAGACAATGTATTTTTTATATGTGTATTGGTGTTATGAGAGATTTTGCTTCCTATGAAGAAGAGAATGATTGGCTAAATGAATGTGACAGAGCATTTGGAGCAATGTGTATTTCTATGTCTCTTAGTATGCGCTACCTCATGGAAACTGCTGAATATCCAAGTGATCTATGGGCCCAAATGGACAAAGAATTTGGAAAGTAGAATCAAGAGATTGGTGCAAATTATTTGAAGAACAAGCCCAGTGATACCTACTTAAGTGTTCTCTCTAATTATGTCTCGGCCTCAATCATCTCTCATGATGAAGTTGTTCAAGATGAAGAAGAAGCTACAGAATCAACACAGAAATTTCATGTTGAAGACATTCCTTCCTCTGTTTCTCTAGAAGTTAAAGACAGTTTCGAATTGTCCCCTTCCCATGCAGTTGTTGTAGATGAAAGTGATACAACTAATGAATATGATCCTTTTGTAGAGATTATCCATTCCTCACTCATGTTCTCAATATCTTCTATTTCGAATTATGAGCAAGATAAGCCAGTTCATGCTCTAAAATTTGAAGAGGTTCTTAAATCCTCTCTTTCACATGAGTCTGTTGGTGTGCAAAATGATGATCTATTGAATGTTTTGGAGGTTAAATCATATTTTGGAGGTGATGCATTCGCCATCCTTGATCACATACTTCATATGTACTTCTATTCGATCATTGGCACATGTTTTCAGAGTTTCATTGAAGATGGAGGACACTACCATTCGCTTGGGTTCAAGTCTCAGGCATATTTTGGTGATTTTGGTTTTGATCTCACCCCTGCTGGTTAAAAGGAGATCACAAGAAACCATCTATCAATTCTTGGAGCTGATTTAACTTCCACTGATCAGAAGTTCAAGGTTCAAGAGAAACTAGATCTAATTGGAGTTGATCCTACCTCAGTTGGTTCAAATTACATGTTCCAGGATGATCTTCATATTTTTGGATTTGTTGTCACCATGTTTGGTCTGAAGAGCAAGTTCAGGAAGCCTCCAGATTCTATTGCATCCATTGAAGGAGAATTCAAGCACATGTTTTTGGAGCATGATCTACTTCTTCCCAAGAGGAAGATACCTCCAGACATTGAATCAAGCATCACACCTACTTGAGTCTTGAGCAACAATTTTTAGTGTGTTTCAGTCTATCTTGAGGGAGGGGTTCCCATTGGGTTTTCCTTCTTTTCTCACTTTTTTAGATTATTGTACAGGGTGAGCTTTGATATCAGTAATCAGGGCCCTAATTTTCAATTATTTTTCTTCGTAGTCTGGCTTAAGGGGGGTGTTGGAATATTCTCACCATCTCATTTTGGTCTTGCATGCATTTTTCATGCCTCCATGCATTCCACGCATTAGCAGTTGAGTCTCCTAGAACCTAGTCCTTACTTTGGGCCCCTGGGGGCTTGTTTTGGTGCCCACATGATTCAATTATACTCATTTAACTGATTATTCATCATCGGTGACCACTGAACCTTATCGGGAGATGGTTCCAATGCAAACTAAGTATATACTTGAGGTGAATTCGAATCCTCCCAGGATTATCGAATTCATTCTATTGTAACACTTTTTGATTTCCAGCTTACAGCTAATTAATGTATCAACAACAGTTTTTCATGTATGTTTCAGGTTTATGAGTGAATTGATCCATGCCTTTGTCTAATTCTTCTCAGTAATAACAGTGTGAAATTGTGAGGTTTGTTCAAGCTCAGTGATCTACCCCTATGGAATTTCACAATCTTGGATCATGAATCAATGTCAATGGCAAAGGACAAGGAGTAGAAGGATTCGAAGGGTGAGAAAAGTTCACATATTTCCAGTGTGGGGATTCAACCTTCAGATGGAAATATGGAGTTATCCCCATCCAATTATGTTGAGAAACCTACTTGGTATGAGGTGACATTGAAGGATGCTCATGAGAAAGCTGAGGCTCCTAGGAGCATAGCTTGGGAAAGAAAACCTCCCTAGAATTATATGGAACTCGTGTATTTTTATTGATGGTGAGATTTCTAGTTTTAAGGAAGCATCAAATCAGCAAGAATGGAAGGATCTTATGGTGCAGGATGATGTACAGTATATTGTAATAGGATCAAAGGAAGAACCATTCCAACTGGCTCTTCCAGAAATACCCTCCTCGCTAAGAGGGAGTGTTGATGTTTTATAGCTTGGAAATATATTTCCATGGGGTTGTTTCTTACCCATGGGAATTGTCACCATGGCCTCTTGGGAACTTACGAACTTCACTTTAATTAAAGGAATTATTAAAGTGATTTCCCTTTTGTAATTAATTGGGATTAATTTGGAGAAAAGCCTAAATTTTGGGGCTTAAGTGATTTAAGTTAATTAAATGAATCTTAGCCCTTGATCTCAAGTGAGTAAGATATAATATCAACCATTGAAGTTAGTGTTTTGTTTCATCCCAAAACTATAAAAGGACGCTAAGGGGAGAGGAGAAAGACACAAGAGAGAGATTTAAGCATTGAGTGATAATTAGGAGAAGGAATTTCTCATTTACAGTCTCTTTGGAAAGGGTGAAGAAGGACTTTCATCCAAGTAGTAAAGAAGAAGAAGGAGTTTCTAATTTCCAGGCCAAGGATATAAGAAGACAGCAATCCAAGAGCAGCGGGAATCCATACCAGTCAGGGCAGAGGTGCATCTGGGCAAGAAAAACATGCAAAAAAATAGTTGTATGGATTCCATACAGTCATACGAAACAAGTCATGCAAATTTTGTACATGCATGCGGGCATATATACATAATTCGTACATTTGTACATACATTTCCATGCATGACCGTATGGTACAGATCTGTATAGTACATACAATTGTACAGACAAGGCAGTAAAATAGATTTTTTAGACGAGATATGTCTGGGTTTTTCTTGAAGATATTTTGGGGCAGAATTTCAAAGAAAGTTGGTCTTCTGAAGGGCATATTTTTCCAAGTTTTCTATGTATTTTTCAGGGCCATTTTCCCAGTAAGGGAGATCTTGTAAGCTTGGAATTTAATTAATGAAAATCTTATTTTGAAGGGCTGAAATTTTTATGTTTTATTGTGATATGTTTTCTATTTTTATTGGACCACTATAATTTTATGTTAATAGATATCAGCAATGTAATTTAATCAGTGGGATGAAAGTTGATTTGTGAAGAAAGGAAACTGCTAGGGATTAATTATCTAGGCATGAGATCATAAAAATTAACATACTGGGGATAGAGATGACCCCATAGAAATCCCACATGTTTTCTCATATAGAGCCCCTAGGAAACTAAAAAAAGTGGATTTGAGACAAATTTTGACTAACTTTATTGTTTCAAGCTCGATGACTTTTTCAATTACTTCCATGGCTTCATCGATAGGGATCATGGTAAAAAGAGAAAGTATGTCAAGACTAAGAAATATGTATTTTTCTTCCACTTTCAGATCCTTAATCTTGTTAACAAAGTAGGTAGAGTCTATGACAAAGGAATTTGTGTTTGCTACTAAACATTTCAACTTATTAGCGAGGAATTTGGCCAAAAGGTAAGTGGGGGACCCAATAGTATTGAAAATTGATCTTAGGGGGATATTCATCTTATGAATGTTTTGTAAACCATAAATTCTAGAAATAAGGGGGCAATTGGGAATGATATTTTTCTTCATTTCATCATCTAGATATGACTTCTTGATAGCCTGATTCATATCCCTGAAGATCCTATTTAGAGGATTCTTACACAATTTATTTTAACAATCACTTGAATACAAATGTTCATGCATCTTTTTCGTATAATCGGTTGAGTCAATGAATACCATAGAACCTCCTTTATCTGCTTTTAGAAAGACAATATTGTTATTGCTTCTTAGTTTATTTAACGCTTCAATCTCATTCTTGTTAATGTTTCTCGTCGGCAGTTTAGCATGTTTTAGGGTTAAAGAGACGACCTACCTAATTTCCTCGGCAACATTCTCTAGTAGATGATTAATGTTGAACTCAACATTGCATATAATATTATCAATGGGGATCTTCTTGGATGCAAGGGAAAACCCTAAATCCTTTCTCCAAAATGTGAAAAGAATCAAAATCTAAGTATTGGTTGGATAAATTTACAATGTTCCTAATATTGTAGGGATTACTCGTTGGAACTGCTCCCACGATGTTGTTATCTAAAAGAGGTGAAATATTTATATCAACTTGCAGGTCGCTAGGAATATAATACGATGTTCAATAGATTGAAATCAGGCTTCTTTTTTATTGTTTTTATCAAAAACTAGGTCATCATTTGTATTATTAGCATTAGGTATGATTTCGAACTAATTTTTTTTGTGCAAGAGTGCGCCTCTTTAATGTTTAATAGTCTATGAAAATTTCTGCAGTGTGTATTGGTTGTAGACTTTTGAATTTTATCTATTATTTGGAAAGAACCATTATCAATCATTTTTCAAAGATCATTTGTTAAACATTTCGCTAAAAGGCTTGTGCTAGATAGCTTATCTAACTTAAATTTGGTACGATTAATCTCAGTCCTAACGTAACAATAGTAGTAATCAATAAGGCATGGAGAGATTCCAATCCATCAACACCATCCTTCTTACAATTAAGACTACAAGCAATATCATCCAATGCGACATCAAGAGAAACAATATAAGAAGTAGTTTGAGACACACCATCAATCTTCTCAACATTATACTTCTTCACAATAATCTACATACAACTAACTTCATCCTCAATCCCATGTTTGCAATCCTACAAACCCTAAATAGTATCACCTTTCACAACCATATGCAACAATAAACTAACAATAACCACATTAATAATAATGTGTCTAGTATAAGCCGATGGGCATATATTTAGCACATTAATCATGTTTTCTAATGTAGAAGGTGCCAAATATATGCATACCGGCGTATACCAGACACATTATTATTAATGTGGTTGTTGCTAGTTACCGGTTGGAGCATAGACATAGGATCAAAATAATATATTATTAAATATCATTTATTAATATATATTAAAGTATTCATATTATAAAAGTTATTCACATTATTTTAATATTTACAATAAAAAGTCATAATTACGCCGAAGGCATTCATTCTGGGAGAAGATGTTTCATGCCACTGTAGCTTAAATAATACACATATATATGGTCGATAAAGGTAATGTCAAATTTCTAATACTCTTTAATAACATTGGTTGACTATTCTTTGTTATGTTTGACCATGTTTGAGAAATTTAAACATTGGATAAACATAGTTGACTATGATTTTACCATGGTTTATGAAGGTTGACTATGATTTGACCATGGTTTATGAAGGTTGACTGTGTTTACCATGGTTGACTAAGTTTAACCATAAGTAACCATGGTTGACTATTGTTTGCCCCTCATTGAATTTAGTTAACCATGTTTGACTTTAGTGAACCATTATTGACTATGGCTGACATTGGTTAGATAAAAGTATGTTTGACTATCGTTGATGGGTGTCGAATGTTGGTTGATAATCTTTGAGCATAGCTAACCATGGATGGCTATGCTTTACCTTGGTTAACAATGGATGACTTTAGTGAAGAATGGTTGATTAGCTTTAACTAAGGTTGGCCATGTTTAATTGTCTTTGTCTATGGTTGATTATGGGCATCAAATGATGGTTAAATAAGTTTTACCATATTTTACCATGGTTTATTGTTGTTTGACCATGGTTGACTTCAATGAGCCATGATTCACTTTGGTTAACCATGGTTGAATATGTTTCACCATAATTAACCATGGCTAACTTTAGAGGACCATGTTTGAATTTCTTAAACATGTTTGACTTTAGTTTGACAATAGGTAACCATGGTTGACTATTGTTTAACAATGGTTGACTTAACTAAACCATGGTTGAATTTATTGAACCATGTTTGACTTTAGTTAACCATGGTTGAATTTAGTGAACCATAGTAGATAATGCTTGACATTGGTCAGCTAAGGTTAATTATGTTTGACCATTTTGAAAATAGTTATAAATGGGTGTTGAATGATGGTCACCATGGTTGAATATTGTTTGACAATGTAGTTGCCTTTAATGAACCATTATTGGATTTGGTTAACCATGTTTGACTTTAGTTACCCAATGTTGAATTTTTGTGAAACATGCTTGACTATGGTTGAATTTGGTTAAGTGAGATTGACCATGGACAATTATTATTGACCAAGTTTGACCAGGGTTCACCATGTTTGACTATGATTGATACTAGTTTGAAAGTGGTTGATTATGGTTGACCATGGTTCATTGTGTTTGACTATGGTTGACAACGATTAACTATGGTAGAGTATGGTAGATAATGGCTAACCATGGTTGGCCATGTTTGACCATGTTTGAATGTCAATAACTATGTTTGATTATGATTGACTATTTTTTACTATGTTTGACTATGGTTGAGAAAGATAAACCTAGGGTGACCATAGTTGACTATGGTTTGACCATGGTTGATGAAGGTTGAAAGTGTTTACCATGGTTGACTATGTTTAACCATAGGTAATCATGGTTAACTATTGTTTGAACATGGTTAAATATAGTTAACCATGTTTGACTTTGGTTAACCATGGTTGACTTTGGTTAAACATGGTTGACTTTAAATCACCATAGTTGATTATGGTTGACATGGGTTAGTTAAGATTAAGTCGTGCTTGACTATTATTTGACCATGGTTAACATTAGCGAACCATGTTTGACTTTGATTAACCAAGGTTAACTTTAGTTTGACCATAGTTAAACCATGGTTGACTTTACTTAACTATATTTGACTCTAGTTAACCATGGTTGACCTTTGTGAACCATACTTGGCTATCATTTGCATTGGTTAGGGAAGGTTAGCATGTTTGACCATCATTGAAAATAGTTAATGGTGGGTGTCAAATGATGGTGACCATGATGAATATTGTTTAACCATGTAGTAAAGTTTCATGAACCATGGTTAACTTTGGTTAACCATGTTTGAATTTAGTTACCCATTGTTGACTTTTAATGAAACATGCTTAACTGTGGTTGAATTTGGTTAAGTGAATTTGACCATACACAATTATTATTGACCAATTTTGACCAATGTTAACCATGTTTGACTGCCGTTGACCATAACTTGAAAGTGCTTGATTATGGTTTACCACAGTTCATTGTGTTTGACTATGGTTGACAATGGTTAACTATGTTTGAATTTGGTTAACCATGGTTGAATTTAATGAACCATAGTGGATTATGGTTAACCATGGTTAACTTTAGGGAACCATAGTTGACTATGGTTGACATTTATTAGATAAGGTTAAGTCATGGTTTATTAATATTTGACCATGATTGACTTTAGTGAACCATGTTTGACTTTGGTTTACCATGTTATACTTTAGTTTTATCATAGTTAACCAAGATTAACTTTAGTGAACCATGTTTGACTTCAGGTAACCATGTTTGACTAAGTTTAACTGTAGTTAACCATGGTTTCATATGGTTGACTTTAGTGAACCATGTGGCCATAGTTTACCATGGTTGATTATTGTTTAACCATGCTTGACTTTAGCTAACCATTATTGACTTTAATGAACAAAGGTTGATTTTGGTTAACCATGGTTGAATCGAAATACCAATACCAATGGTTGACCATGTTTTACTATGGTTGGCATTGGTTAGCTAAGGTTAAGTTATGGTTGATTATTATTTGACCATGGTTGACTTTAGTGAACCTCGTTTGACTTTGGTTAACCATGTTTGAATTTAGTTTAACCATAGTTAACCATTGTTAAATTTAATTAACCATGGTTTAATTTAGTTAACCATGGTTCATTAATCATAGTTGACTATGATTTGACCATGGTTGAGGAAGGTTGACTATATTTACCATGGTTGAAAAATTTTAACCCTATTCAACCATGGTTGACTCCAGTGAACCATGTTTGACTTTGATTAACCATTGTTGACTTTAGTGTAGCTATTGTAGAGTTTAGTTAAACATAGTTGGCTTTAATTAGGCATGGGTAACCATGGTTTACTTTGGTTAACCGTGGTTGAATTTAGTGTAACAACGGTCAAATTTAGTTGAGTGTGGTTGACTTTAATTAGCCATGGGTGACTACAATTGAATTTGATCAACCATGGTTGACTTTAGTGAGCAATGGTTGATTGTAGTTAGCTAAGGTTGACCATTTACCTTGGTTGACGATGGGTGACAAATGATGGTTGAATAAGTTTGACAATAGTTTACCATGGTTGATTATTGTTTGACCATAGTTGACTTTAATTAAACATGGTTGACTTTAGATAAGTATGGTTGAATTTAGTTACACATGCATGACTTTAGTTACCGATGGTTGAATTTCTTGAACCATGCTTAACCATCATGTGCGACCATGTTTGAATGTCATTGACCATGTTTGATTATTGTTGACAATCTTTTACTCTAGCTGACAAAGTTAGACTCTAGTTAACCATAATTGACATTGGTTTGACAATGGGTGAAAAAGGTTGATGTCATATAACTACATTTTTTAATGGTTATGTTGTATTGCAATATTTATGTTGCATTTGGTCGGTCATATTAATATGGTTGACCATGATTGAATTTAGTTGATCATTAGAGATTGTGTTGGATTGCAACATTCATTAGTAGATATGTCTCATTAGAATAAACATATAATTTTAATGTTTTGCAAAAAAAAAAAAAAAAATTCAACAGAAAAAAACGTACTATTGTTATTCAAAACCGAATCAAATAGTACAAAGATTGTTCTAGAACAACTGAATGTTCTCAGTCACAAAATATCTGATAGCTTTTCAGCTGAAACATGTACAGAGAGGAAATCATTCTGTCTTATCTCAATAAGTGAGAAACTAACTCTATTCTTCAAAAAAGATAGAGCCAAAAAATCAACAATATATCATGATCAGAAAAAGTAACAGTCACCCTTATCCAAAAGACAAGAATCCAACCATTCTTCCCAAATTAAAAATCCTTCAACACCATCAAAAGCCTGCTTGGAAAGTTTATCGGCAAAGGAGTTATGCTCCCTGAAGATATGTTCAAAAGAAATGAACTCATGCCTGGAAATCTCCTGTCTAGTACGCTGACACCAATGCCTGAGTGCAATAACATTAAGTCTAAAATCATCAGCAGCCCATTTAATGGTCACACGAGAATCACCAAATACCTTTAGATTGACTAATCCAAAGATATTTGCCACTTTTAGTACACACCACACTGCCAACAATTATGCTTTCATGTTTGTCCCTTTACCACCATTAAGACGTAAAGTATAATAATGATTATCATTTAAATAGATAACCCCTCCCGCCACGATATAGCCATTTTGTGCAGCACCATCAAAAAACAAAACCAACTGTAAAACAATGAAAGAAAATTGACTTATTCTCGCCACATGTCAAAAACCTTCATCATCTTGATAAATCTGTAACATTTTTAAAATAGTCACCACACAAGTTGCAAATTCATATTCATTTTAATATTTTATAAATAATAAAAACTTAAAAACTCTTCTCAAATAATTCAAACCTACATAACATTAATATTTTAAAAAATTACATAAAATAAAATACTAATAATTAAGAATAATGATAAAATATCTTCTTAAAGATGATGAAAAATATCTTCTTAAAAAGAAATTATAATATTTAAAATAAATAAAATTGTTTTCCAAAATATTTTTTTAATATTAATATTAAAAATATTTGCTTTTATATATATATATATATATATATATATATATATATAAAAGCATATAGAGGGATCAAATATCTTAAAGTGTAATTTTTTTCTTAATGTATAATAAATATTTTTAATAAAATTAAATATTACATTACTATTTCTTAAAAAAAATCTATTTCATATTTGAGATAACAAAAATATAATCATTAATATCTCTCCATCGAATCTATGTATAACTAACATATCAAAAAAAATCACCATGGAACATCACAACATAAGCTCTCCACATACATAGTGATGTAACTTCATAAACTCACACTAAAACATGCAATAATTTATTTAAAATTAATATATCAAAATGAAAATCATCATAAAACATCAGAATATAAGCTCTCCACATATATGTTGATGTATCTTTATAAACTCAATCTAAGACATGTAAGAAAGAGATGTATGTAAAAAAGTTTTAAATAACATATTATCAACTCAACTAATAAATTACATTAATGGATGATATAATGAAGATGTTGAATTTAATTGAAATAAATTAAATGATATAATTTCACTATTTATTTAATAATTATCTAAATTCATGTTAACTTAAATCATATTTCGACATGTTATTGAATATAACTCCTTAATGATGATAAAACAAGTATAATGATTCAAAAGACAATTCAAAATTAATGAAGATTTTAACTTTCAAAATGTTAAAAAGAAAACAGATATTTAAAAAAAACAATTATAATATTTAAATTAAAAATATTCATAAAATTTATAAATATGTAAAAAACCAAATCAAAATAAAATACAAAGACATCTCTAAGTAACTTAGCTTTAATTTCCATTCACTTGAGAAACACATGGTAAGACTATTGAAATGAAGGTTAAAAGAAAAATAAATAAAAAATCAAATATAATATTTAAATTATTGAAAAAGATTATACTCATTCAATTTAACTATAGTTTAGATTAAAAAACCACTAAATCAAAACAAAATAAAAAGACATATCTGAGTAACTTAGGCTTAATTTCCATTCAGTTGAGAAATCATGTATTGTGTGGATTGGAACGGAGGGGAGGTTAAGTTGGATAAATGCAACGGGTGGTAGTAATTGCGGATGCTTCTCGGCCTTAAATTTATTAGGCCAACTAAAAGTTGGTACAATTTCCTTTTTCAAATAATCAGAAGGAATGGAGGGTGATTGATTGTTTCCATGATTATTTTTATTTTTATTTATGGGATATCACGACAGGAGATCGATCAAGTGGAGGGGAGTAGGTGAAAATGTTGGTTTGTTAGGTTTAGGGTTAGCTAAGAACTTGTATTATCTTATATATTATTATTCTTTCACTCTCGCTATACATGAAAACGAAACATTTAGGACATTCCGCAGGAAAAACATCGATTACATATACGTTAAATTCTTTCAAAAACATCAATTACATATACATTAATTATGACAACTCTATTTGGTACCTTGCGAGCCTTACCCTTCTTCGTATATATCTCACAGTTTGTAAAAATTGATGTGATGGTATAAAATACCACACGACTCCAGAACTACAGTTCAGTTGGCCTTTAAAGCTTATGTTGGTATTAAATGTTGGTAATGGAAAGGTTACAAGAAGATGTTTTAATTTTAGAATTTGGGGTAGATTAAGGTTTATGTTTTTCTAAGATTGTATGAGGATAAGAAAAGTGTACTGTTCCATATTGATTATGTGGTAGTTGTTCAAAATTTCAATAAACAATTATAAAAAGAAAAAATACTTTAAATATAAGTGGTAGCTAATGAATAGATAACTAATAACAAATAATTATTATAGTGGCAATTAACTTGCGTCCTACTAGGCCTCCGTCAACGCCACCCCCAAGACCCCATCTTTAATGCTGGTTACGGCCCTAATCCACCTGGTCTCCTCGCTCGAGTTTGTTTTTATCACCCACATGGCCCAGCGGTTGGCATTTATGCTGGCTTTGGTTCCTACGTCCCTCCTTCTTACCTGGTTCAATTACGCCATTACGCTCTCCTGTGCGAAGTCTGATCCCTCCAGCTACGATATCTTTGATATGAGGCTCCCCATCCATGCCCCTACGGTCATCACTTGCCTCTGCTATTCTTTGTCTGCCTCCACTGCTGAAAGCTCCGCCCTTGCTCTGTTTTCCTGTGACTTAGCCGACAACGCCATGACTCGAACGCACGTCACTTCCAAGCAGGGTGTTGGTCATGGAGCAGGGAAAACTGCGACCTCTGCCGAGAAGGAAAAAATCGCGAACAATGGTTACAAGGATAACATCTTCGTCCATGTTCGTCGACTGGTAAACGACTGGGAATCGCGCAATGTGGCAGAAATTTTGGCCTTTGGCAGCCAAGGCACCCAGGTTAACTACTACTGGTTAATGAAAAATATGCTAGGCACGCTGGTTGAAGAGATTCTCACCAACTGGAACCTGGCTAAGGTTGCAATTATGGACACCAGGGCCAATATGGCCCATCTGGACGGAGTGCTGGCTTCTCTAGAGGCCAATCTGACCAGCAGAAGGTATTCTATGTTTCGTCATCCAACTCCTCCCCCCAATTATGGTCCTTCTGGTCCCGCTGAGGGTTTTGCTGATGATTTCACCATTCATATCGAGGGCATTGCTATTGCAGCAAATGCCCATGCCACCGATAGTTCCCTACATGAATTTATGGGCGTTGCAGCTTCGGACGGCCCGGTTCTTGTTCGCGGCCCCAACTCTAGCCCGAGCTCTCCAGCAACGGTTGTATTACAGGGGGCTCCCCCCCTGGGATACCCTTTCCTATTCCCTCGACAATTGATGTTCTGCACTACAAGCGAGTCCGAAAGGCCAAGGATGAAGTTGTTCCTCCACGCAAAGACGAGCCCCTGCCCATCAAACTCTCGACTCAGCATTGGGATGACAATTTCTTCAGCTCCTGCCCGATCACTAAGGAGAAACATGGCTCCCAAATTGCAGAAGCCATACTTAATGCTGCTCTGTGTGAGCCCAGCTCTTCTGTTTTTTACGGTTAGCTTTTTCTGTATTCCTTGTTTTTGATAATGGTCCACTATCAGACGCTAGTCTATCTCTCTAGTCTAGTTTTGTTTATGTTTTTATTGGTCGGCTGTTATTATGTCAATGCTACTCAGCCCACTGTAGGGCATGTCTACAGAGATTCTTTTTTGTACTCTTGGTTCCATGAGAAGCTTCAGAAAGCTCCTGATTCTACCGATTCTCATGAGCTTGTAACATTTTTTGTACTCTAATATATTTACCTATGTTGCTTACAAAAAAAAAAACTTGTGTCCTACCACAAATTAAGTGGTTAGTTGTGCTAGTTTTTATTAATATAGAGAAATGATATTTACTTCGATATATCCAACCCAAAAAATTAAAATTCATATAGAGGAGAGGAAGGGAGATGCAGGTGGATAAATCCAGCGGTGATAGCAATTGAGCAGGCTAATGGCCAAACCGATGAGCAGAGTGGGGAACCGATTGATGAGTAGGCTATAAACTGATGAGCGGAAACTTAACCCCGATTTGTTCAAAAATCAACTATAATATATGCAGAAGCAATATCTTTCTAACCAGTATACAAGTTCAGCACCACTAACGTATTTTCACAGTACTATAGTAGTTAAAAATATAACTCCATTGCATATCCTCATGTGGCCCCTGACTAGCAAAGGGCCGCAGCATGCATAGTCATAAACCAATTGTATTTAGTACTATTGTTCTATTAAATCTATTTCTAGTGCATTCTCAACATTGTACCTTTTATTCATGATCTTATATGTTGCTCTTTCATGATCTGTGGTCGTCTCTAGCGTTAAAACCTTGTCGAGATACGGAGGCAAGGAAGCTTCCACTCTTGACTTTGTGTGAAAGGTCGTGTTGAAAGTATAGAACATATGAGTATTACTACCAGCAACCAAGACACGACCATCCAGCAGTGGAAGAATAACAACAAAGCAAGATTTGAACCCGAGTGGGGAGGATAACAACAATCCTCCCAACCACCTGATCTACACTCAATAGTCCTTTGAATAATGTGTATATACTATAAAATTCACAACATGAAACCCAAAAATGTGTTTAAAAAGAATTGACAAGGCCAAGTGGCACACTTAACATTAATAAAAGTGTTATTGCTTATTTACTATGTAGTTTGCATCATGAAACCCGAAATGATATTTATAAAAAAACTAATAAAGACATCGTTTGGAATATAATGCAATTAGTGCCCCAATCCATTAAAGTATTCTTTACATCAAATAAAATGTTGAAGCCAACAAATATCTAAAGCCAAACCCCTGTTACTAAAGAAACCAAACCCCGGTTACTAAGGTTTATAGCAATATAAAATAAAAGGGAAGCAATAACAATATTAGGGTTTGTAGTGACATGAAACAAAAAAATAAGAAATAACAAAGATAAGGTTTGAGTGTTACAGGAATATGTTAGGCCCTACCCTAACCCCCCTACTTTATCAATGTACAAGGCCATAAGGCATGTTAGATAGTTAGTGGATAGTGACTTAATGCAAAAGGGCCCTCTTTATTAAACAAGAGCCACGAGGTGGCAATGTCCCCAACATTGCCACCTGCTCTATTTATTTTAAGTTGGAAAGTTTGTATATGCTTTATTTGATTGAAGATGGAAAGTTTGTATATGCATTTGTAAGGAGCCTTTGTTCATAATATTGACTTTAATTTCGTGAAGGCCAAGGTAGCCATTTCTTTATATGATGAAGGTATAATCAGGGGAATCCATTTCAAAGGGATGATAATTCTCAACTCATCTGTCTCTCTCTGTATATATACATGCCACGATTGTCCCCTTAATAAATTCCTAGCTTGGCATTCGAGGCAAGAAAATACTGGGAAAATTTTGCTTTAGAAATTTCATCAATCTCTATTGGTATATATAATCGCATGAATAATATATATACAGGCCACTATTGCCCCCTTGATAAATTCATATCTCGACATTCCAGGTAAGAAAAGCTTGGGTAAATATGGTTTAGAAATTTGAACAAGACAATTGATATAAATAAATTCAAAATAACACTATCCATGCATCAGCGACCAGTTTTTTTTTATTCTTTTTTATTCTAAGATATAAATACTTTAGTGTAAAAATGATTAAGAAAATATGATAAAGTTCAAAATTTATTGGGAATCTCAAAAATAAACTTGTTCAAGATTTTAAGGTTGTCCAAATAGAGATTAAGATTGATTCTCATATACTGGAATATTTCTGATGTAATTTATATAAAAAAATAATATTCTAATTTTTTAAAAAGAGACTGGTTAAGAGTTCATTTTTATTGAATTTGAGGATCCAAGCAAAAGTGGAAAGTGAAAGTCCGTCTTTACCAAATTAAAGAAGGTAAAGTAATGGAATCAACTAGCATTTGTTGATAATAAGTAATGTCTAATAGGTTTTTCCATAAAAAAAAAAAAAAATTACCACTTTCTTAAGATGTGATCAGCAAGCAATTAAAAAAAAATGAATCACCACATTTTTTGAGATTGAGCAAGTAATTTCCGAAGATGAGTTGTTATCATTGAGAACGCAGGTTGTTATTATTCAATTGGCTTCACGTGAGTCATTCAAAGTTTGTTACCATTTATTGGTCTGAATGTATATGTAGGCAGGCTGCACATTTTGCAAATTGGCACAAATGGGTCAGCATAGAGAACATGCCTTCAACCTCCTTCACATTGCAAAACAATGTTGTTAAACAGTGTTTTCTTATGGTGAGCAGTAGATGTTATATATGTGAATGTCGAAATATGAATAAAACAGTTGTGAATAAACAAGATTTTATTGTATTAATAATAAGATGAAAATGATTACAAGAAACCATTGTCATGAACAAATTAAGTTGAACAAATTAAGTTATGTATGCATCAACTACTAGTTATCCATGCATAGCAACCAATTATTTTTTATATTCTTGTTTTTTCATAATTATTTATTTCGAATTTGAAACTAATTCCTACAAAGAAAAACGTACTTACTACTCCACCCCAAATTTTAAAAGATAAACACCTATAAATGCAAATATTAATAAGATATACATATTTGATTTTATTAAAATAATATATTTTAATTTTAGTATCATATTTAAAAGAAATTCATATCTCTCTCTCTCTCTCTTACAACCAAGAAAACATGTCCGGAAGAGAACTTGCCCCTAGAAACATGTCTGGAAGAAAACCTGCCCCCTGAAAACATGTCCAGAGGAAAACCTGCCCCCTGAAAACATCTCCGGAAGAGAACCTGCCCCCTTAAAGTAGCATATATAAACTTTGAGAGTATAATTTTTTACACATGTGATGTCTTTTGATTTTAAAGTTAACATTAAATCTCTTTTGGTACATAGTTGAGCTACGTTATTTTTGAACCTCCCATCCAAAAGAGAATAATTAAGAAGCCACGTTCAAAGGAAAGAGTCAAACTCGAAGAGGCTGACGCCATTTCTCTGGAATTCCAAAAGAAAAGTTTCGTGGACCAAAATAAAAGTGGAGACGGCTAAATTTTGTTGGTATACACTGAACAGAAATCATTTTTACAAGATAATGCATCGGCAATAATTAAACAGAAAAGAAAAATTAAATATTGGGAATGTTGTGTAGCTTTACCTTCCAAACATATTCCTGAGTTATCCATTCTTGGCTAACGTTATTATAGTTTAGGTAGACGACGTGACGTGAATGCGTCCCACATTGTGATCGGAGCAGCAAAGATGGAGGGAGTTATTGTTAAGGAGCTTGCAGACAAATTGTCATCTATGCCAATTGAAGCGGCTCATGGAAGAGGTATGGCTAGTTACTGCTAGTTTCAAAGAAGATTTTGAATTCGTTTGTGATCAGGTTAATTCCATTAAAATCCTGTTGACAGATGTGAGAGCAATGAGAACCTCTAATTCGAGTTGAAGGCCAACTCGCTCAACAAACTAGAGGATTTTCTCACCGATGTTGTGGACATAGTGGAGGAATGCAAGCATGGCAAGTTCGGTTTCTGAGAAACATAATTTTTGGCTATCAAATGGGCCGTCGAATTAGGATAGTGAAGAAAATATTCACAAGGATCCACACGAGGACCAAATATCTCAAATGTCTAATGTCTAATCCACAACACATTTTGAACAAAATCTTATTTTCATTTGACTAACAACAATCGATCAGAATTTTCATACTTGATAATGATAATCTCAAATTGAGTGTTTAGATTAAGTTACTCCCAATTTCTTGCAAATGCACAAAGCATCTACATTTTCATTAACAAAAAGTCTTATTTTCATTTGGCGAACGACAATCAATCAAAATTATCATAATTAATCAATTTCTTGCAAATGCACAACGCATCTTCATTTTCATTCATAAATTGTCTTATTTTCATTTGGCCGACGGAAATCAATCAGACTAAATCATAATTAATGGTAATCATCACAAATGGTAATCATCTCAAACTTGGTGTCTAGATTGATTTACTTCCAATTTCTTCCAAATTCACAATACATTTTAATTAAAGAGCCTTATTTTCATTTGGCCAAAAGAAATCAATCAGAATTATCATTGGATGGTGTCCACGTTGGAGAACATTAGACCTATCAAACCTTACAACCTAATAATGGCAGAGAACAACACCTCGGTAATTAAACACCTACATGTAGTCCATATTCGGCTTTGGTAAATGCACATATTTGAAGTTGTCAGGTCTCGAATGAGGCCCACATGTCTTTGCTCTCAAATACTTGGACTCGTGCATGAGGCGCAACTTCCCTTACCTCCATTTGCATTCCATTATGATTAATAAATTAACAAAACAAATTTGGCTCCCTTCCCTTCTTTCCCGTTTTCCATTTCACACTGAATTTTTCTCTGTCAAGCTATCAATTCTATTAAGTGTCTGCTTGAACTGAGATCCATTGTTTACAATTCATTTGAATCAGAAGGTTCTATTTTTTAATTTTCTTCTCTAAATCGTTACATAAGTATTGGACAAGAATTTCCTGTTGGGTCCTTTTGGTAGTTAGAGACCCGTCGATTGATTTTGTTTACAAATGCGACAGCAGCCAACCCTATTTATTGTGATTCGGTTAAACATTTTTACATAGATATCAATGCTACTCCCCCTAGCCAGTGGAAAGCCGGCCATATTTAAGATTTTTGCAACTTCAGGTAAGTCAGGTTTCTCATATATGGTGGTTGAACAGGAAGAGAATAACTGTATATATAGGGTTTAATTGTTGTAATTTACTCAATGATTACCTTACTCGAAAAAAACTATAATCTTATCTGAAAGAACTTGAAAAAGCATAGTTCAACAAGAATTTCAAGTGATTTGAGAGAACAAATAACATATGCATTTATAGATACTAACCATTTTTCATTCTTTATAGCCAGCCGACTCTCCAGGACGAGAGAAACCTGAGCAACCGGATGGGACTAGGGGCAGAACTTGGAAAGCAGAAGAAACAAGGGAGAACCTAGGGAACAATCCTGGAGTTGGTTTGGAAACAATAGGTAGAGCCTACAGGTCCAAATCATTCTCCATAGAAGGATGATATACTTGACAATGCAGGTGTGTTTCATACATCGCAATCCCAATCAACCATAGGTGACCAATTCATCCATATCGAGCTAATAATTGGCTCAATTTCATAACAACTTGTTGAATAGAAGATGAGACTGAAAACCCTATCAATGCTCCTCCTTCCTTGGGCTTCTCTACAAGACACTTTAAATCACCCACGTTAAGAATTATACCCTTGTTCAAACGCCCTTCCACGATTTGTTCCAATTCCATGAACTACATAGCAATGTGGTCTTTATCTTTGTTTGCAAAACAGAACAGAAAGAAGATATCTCTGTTACAATAGGAAGGATCTGAAGTTGCGTTGGGGTTTCACCTTTTTCTAATATTCTCTACTCAAGTTTTTTAATTACAGCTTCGGCCTCTTTCTCTCCTACGAGAACCAACCCCTAAACTTTGAAGTCGCAGCCTAGTAAGGCTAGTGCAGATGGATAGCAGGGGCTGCCAAAAACGTCGCATTGACATGTAGATGAATCATTTGGCCATGACGGCGGCAATAAGCTTCTTCTATGACATTATTTAAGATGCTCGCTACCTCCGAGGTTAGCGTCTGCTACACTGTTCTTAGCTCAGGAGTTTCTATGCCTTTGGAGCATTACTCTATCTGTCTTCTTCCTCTTCCATGAAAATAATTCCAATTTTTTTTCCTTTTCACTTGCCATCCAGACCTCTAAGGCCTACGGATTCGCGAATTTCTTCCCTCCAAAGCTGAAGGCATGAAAAAATTCCCGAACATTGATGGTTTCCCAGCCCCTGAGACGCATGAATTCACACTTTCTGTGTCACTCTGCAAACAAAGGAAAATGAAATGCAAAAAGGGAAAATAGGGAGAATATGTTAACTAAATAACTACTCGACTGAGGGGTCGAGCCTTCATCCTTACTACCATAGTAAGGATATAGAGAAAACTGACTGTGCAATGTATATGCCTGGGTTGGTGTTGATGGCATGCCAGAGATGGCACCTTCTCCCTGACTACACCTTCTCCACGACGGCATGTGCAAAAAAGAGGGTAATAGTTCATTGATGTCTTTCACACCAAGGTCGAGGCAAGGCGTGCTGTACTCCATAATACAGGTGGCCACCAACATTAAAATCTCGTTGTACTCCATAATATAGGTGGCCACCAACATTAAAAACCCATGTAGTGCAGACTTATGCGAATGCTATGGATTTCTCTTTCGTTTGCAGAAACCGAGACACCAACTCATACGCAACAACTCCAATTGCAGAAACCAAGACACCATATGAATTAATACGTAGAAACCCTGATTGAATGCATTTAAACCACCCATGACGTCAGTACGCCACTGGGGCCTAGGGTACAAGAACCCAGGACGACATGCGGAGCCAATGAAAACAGAGATAAATCCTATTTAAAAAAACCACCAAAATAAAAAATTGTTGCAGACTATGGCCAGACCTTCATCTCACAGAAAAATTTGCAAACAACCCTCCCAACTAGTGTCCCCGACTGAAAAATATATGTGGGGAAATAATAAAGGCCCCTAGGTGGTGGACCCTCATTAATAGTAGGACCACTTGAGTAGTTAGGACTTTGGATAGCGAAGCATGATATATACTAAATATGTAATGTTTAGTCAAGAATTGTAATTATATTCGAAGCTTTGCTCTTGGAGATCGCCCTTGAAGATGCAAGTGAACATAGCTATCTATTTCATCCATTCCTTCTTATATTTTTCTATATTTTCTACGAATTTTTGGGTTTAAGCATATTACAAAATCTGGGAAGTATAACATCTATGAAAAATAGAGATCTATTAGGAGGGATATGGCCCTATGGGACAGTTTTTACCTTTCTGGTAACTGTGCATAGCACATGAATATTTTTTTTATTTTGTATGGTAATAAAAATGCACAAAAATGTTATTTTTTTCCATGAAAAAAAAGAATATATGGTTTGAGTGTTGAAGGTGAACAAAAAATATGAAATGAAAAAAGGCATTTTTTAATCTATTGAGGGAAAAATTGTTGAGATGAAAAGAATGAAGTTACATACCTAAAATTTTCTTCTAATATTTGTATGCAACCCGCGATCCCCCCCTACAAATTCCACTCTTTAGAAAATTCTATCCACTATAATCTCTTACCCAATCAATCTCTCTTACACAAGTCTCCCCTTTAAATTTTGGCACAACAATGGATGAGGGCTTAGGGTTTTATTCAAGTCACTTTTACAAAATGAAACCCCCAATATTTTTTTCATTTGATTCCTTGACTCATTGATGAAAAACGCCTGGTCTATTTTTCAAAAAATAACATTCTTTTAGTCTGCAGTGCCTATCATATATAAGTGCACCAATATGTTGTATTACCATAAACACACTATAGTAACATTTTTTTTATGAAATAGAAGTGCAAACTTCCATAATTAGTACTTTGTGGAGGCTTTTGCATAAGTATGTTTTATGGTGCACATAAAATTCGAGTGCACCAATGTGAAAATAAAATTGTGTGCGTCGTTTAATTAAAAAATACCTTCAAAACATTGTTTGAAATTAGAATGTTATATACTTCCTAAACTTCTTATAAAAATGCAAACATGTATTGATTATGGTTTTGGCTCAAATGCAAGAAAAATAAAAGTGATAATATCAAATGGTTGATTCTTCAAATTCCTTACTACATATATTCCAACTTCACCAAGTTCTCCATTGACATTTTAAATAAGTCCAGATTTTGCTTAGATTTTGATTATTTGTTTGAATTTATGCTACCTAGTGTATTTGCTTTGAATTTCATATGATTTGATTTAGGGCTGAGTTTAGATGCACAAGATATTCCACAAGTACAAAAATACCATAAGCTTTTAGCTAGTGCAAGATATTATATCCAAATGGAGAGCCTCTTTACCCCACTCATTGCAACATGCCATCTTCAAACAACCATCCTAGCCAATCCAACTTCACAATGAACTGGATCTCTTTTATGACACCCCTGTAGTATGCAGATGTTCAAAATGTAAAGGGTTGAACATGAATCCTTGGCATGTCACATTATTCCAATATGTTAACAACTAACTACCCAAGTTGACAACTTGATAACGCCTACTACATTCAAGGATCCAATAGGTGATATAGTAAAGACGCATATGAACAATTCCATATGGTCCTTTTTGAAAATTTGGAATCCAAATCCGTTGCATTTCATCCAAAATTTTCCAACCCATCTTCTTCAATTGAGTCAAATAAGATTTCTAGTGAGCCAATTAAGTATGATATCAATACTACCCAAGTCATATTTACTAGTACATCCAAATTTGTATGAGATGAAAGCAACAGTGTCCAAGTACACACCAAATTTGATTCAAATGTTGGAGTCTGATTATGACTTCTATCTTCCTATCCATATACAAAGAAAATGTCAAATCTATTACAACTGCACTTTGTATAGCACTTGGTTGTCTTCCCTCCATGTGCCTGATTTTGGGAGTAAATTATCTTTTTGTGGTAATAATTACATGATTGTCAAGTCTAACATAGATGTTGTAAATATTGGGTTGTACATTCTTTCACGTGTGTTCATTCCTCCCAAATAGGCAGTAGCACTTATACCATTGTGTGGTCCTCTTTATAGTCAGTCTAATTACTTGATATTGCTAAATAAAAACATAGCATTTCCACATATAGTATGTGCATGAACAATTATGCTTCCAAAAACTTTAACATGAAGAACCTAGTATATATATATGGTTGTCCATGCGCTCATGGAAACATTGCAAGGTTCATAAATAGTTGTAGGTGTCCATTGTCTAGTGCAAATTATATGTTTTAAGAACACTTAAATGACAAAGAGTTATTTACTAAAAGGAAGGAATCCAAATGTGTTGGTGTACGTGCAACGCATAGCTTGTCTCTTGGTGTCAAGTTGTTTATGAACTATAACTTTTATATACCACCTCTTGCTCATCAAAGACAACTTGGATTGGACTACCTTTAAACATCCCCCTGGTAGCATAAGAAACTGTACTTTGAGTCATTGTATTTTTAGATTTTATATGAAATTAATGCGAATTTATTACTTAATTCAACATTTTTTTTATAAAGTGGTTGGTTGTATGTGTATTGGAAAAAAAAACATACTTCTAATAAATTTTTGGTCTAAAGTTTGAGCATAATAAAAGCAGTGTGTTTACTAGTATCATTGATTTAATGTTCAATCTTTTTTAAATCAAAATTTGGATGAAAGTGGCATGTCGACCATCTATTATTTCACAACACTACAATTTCACCTAGAGATAAGACTGTTAAACAAGCACAACTCAAAAAAGAAGCATATCAAGCATAGTTGAATCAACCATGTATTCAATTCCCACTATGTCCTAAGTCACCAAGTCATAACGTCCACCGTAACATCGGTTCTTCACAAGTTGGGACAAAAACAATGATACAAAGGCTGGTATGGGTGATTTCTTACTTGATACCCATGACATGGAGGGATGTTTTTAAATGCATTCTAGAAAGATGAGCTAGGGGACAATACTCAAATTGTCATTACCTTCTTCAAAATCTTGAAATCTACTTCCACTGCCCCTCTCTTTAGACATGGGTCTAGGTCTACTCAACTAGGGACAACAATGTTACTATACAATTCAAAAGTAATGTATGTTATGCCAAATGCATGTTTCTCAACACTGTTGAGGTAGCTAACCATTGAGTTTCCTATATTTTAATGAATCTTGTCACACAATCAACAATGAAAAGGGATTTTATGTGTGCTTAATAACAGTGTACATTTATATTACCCACTAATTGCAAGTTATTCAAACATTAGGTACTTCTAAATGATAATGTCCTCCTCGGCAATTATGAAGAGGAAAACAACTACCAAAAATGTTGGGTGCTAAGTACATATCACATTACACTTATCCAAATGATTGAACTCTTTATAGAGGTGAATACTTTAACAAAGAGATATGTTTAAGAAGTGGGCATGATGGGTACCATAATAAATAAATAATAAAATAAAGGATAAGACAAATTATCCTCCTCATAATATATTGAGGTGCGTGCCTATAATCAAGGATTAAATGGATCTTTTCTTGCAAAGAGTATCTATGTTGTAGGGGCGGCATGTCTCGCACATAAATAAGCCTAGAGTTATGTGCATCCTAGTCTATTCAATAGCCATGAATAATATAGAGGATACATGGCCCATTAAATTTAACGATGAACTACGAAACATTCGATTGGGCATCTACATGGATGGAGTTAATATATATTCCCTCCAAAACACCAAGTATTCTATTTGGATAGTGTTAGTGATAAATAACAATATCCCTCTATGATTGTTCGTGAAGAATGAACATCCTATGTTGCCTCTTATAGTTCCAAGTAGAAAACAAGTAAACAGATTGGATGTCTACCTAGAACCATTGATCGATGAATTGAAGAAATTATGGGAGGGGATATAAGTATACAATGTATCAAAACCCATCATGATGGAGAGGTCTTTTACATTGTATAGCATATGTGTGTATGTCGCACATGATTACCCAAGACTACTAGTTTGTGTTGGTAAGAATGTTGAGTGATTTGTTCATATCCATAACATGCTTAATTCGATGCAAGTGTCTTATTTGGTGCTAATGTGTTCCATATACAATAACATCATAGGTCTTATAAAAAAAGGGTATTGTAGATTTAAATGTTATGGAGCTTCTATCAAGGTTAAATTTATAGCATCATGAGTCATTCTCCAAGTCAATCTTGTGTGCCAAGATTGAGCCTCATGTGTCGAGGGAGTGCCTTATAGGAACCTGAGTTGGACTCAGGAAACTTGGAGTAGAATCTTGACTTGGACTCAAGAATGAATAAGCCTTATGTGAAAAGGTTAAAGTCTCATTTGTTGAGGTAAGTGCTTTGTGTGTCAAAGTGATCGTGTTTTACAATCTTGTTTGTCAAGACTAAGGTCTTGTGTGTCAATACTAAGGTCTTGTGTGTCAAGACAGATCCTCATGTGTTGAGGTAATGCTTTTCCTTTCGGGGCATGAATGATGTGTGACGTACTACTAACCATGGTCTTAGAAATTGATAAGTTATTAAGTCTCCTCTAGATTCTGACCACCTCTAGAGTGAATTACTTTAGCATATGACCACTTGGAACGATATTAGAATGAGATGATCACATCATTGGAAAAATCTCCTTAGTATAATTGATATGATAAATAATTAAGTTGGCACAAGTGGACCATGCAAATAAGATAAGAGATAAAGATAAGATGAGTTAAGATAAGATAGAACTCAAATTTGTTGACTTCAGTGATCAATGTGTTAAAAGAGTTAGCTATGTGTTAACAAGAAAGACTTCAGTTATCAAGTGTGCTAAAAGAGTTAAATAAAGTGTTAACAAAAAATAATTCAGTAAAAGAGTTAACTAAAGTGTTAACAAGAAAGACTTCAGTAAAAAGAGATAACTAAATTGTTAACAAAGAATATTTATTTAACTAAGTGTTATGCATGATGACACTTGAGTTAGTCACCTAACTAAGTCATCTAGCATCTAGTTGAAGGGAAAGTTCATCCTGAAGTCAAAAGACAAAGATAAAATAAAAAGCATGAGAAGTATGGCGCACTTTTCCATGCAGGATTGATGAAACCAATGTCAAAGCAAATTCTCTCTTGAAGAAAATTTGTGCATGTGACCAAATCAGTGAATTGGTTTAGTGCATTCTATTTTTCTGAGTTCTCTTATTGCATCTATCTCTCTTACTCTATAATTGCACCAGGGGTGCTTGATATTTCTCTTCGATATTGCATCAGGGGTGCTTGATGTAATCTGCTCATTGTAAAGGAAACATTCTCTGCTATCTATCAATACAATAAGGAAGATTTTGTTGGTTTTTTCTCCCTCAAGTTATAGAGGGTTTCCCCAAGGTAAATTTCTATGTCGACTGTGGATGTTTATGCTTCTAATTATTCATTGTTTTCGAGTACTATTGTAATTCCACAAATTAAGATTAAAAATCAAAAGTTAGGTGGTACAACAATCTATGAAAGGCGATGTACTACTACTTGAGGGTATTAATCCATGAAGACCACCATTATAGAAGAGCAAAATCTTATTTGAATTGTAAATCGAGAGAACTTGGAGACCTTAAATAATGATACCTATAAAGTGGCATAGGGCATATAAAACATAGATGAAACAAATTATAGAACTATTTGGTTCAAATAGGGAACCTATGTTCAACGATACTAAATTTTTTTAAACCTATGTTGAGAAAATGCCAATTGGGATGAAAAGGAAAATTATATTTTATGAGCTTCCATGTTGGGAGCATCTTAAGATTTCCCACATAATAGATCTCAGGCTTATATTCAAAAATGTTTCATCTTTTTTATGGGGGAACATACCATCAAAACAAAGTGGCACATTGGGTCTTAGGAGAGATCAAAACAAAGTGACAAAAAATGCTTATTTCCTGTTTTATAATGATATTGAAGATTATGTTTTATAAACGTTAATGATCCATCTTAACACATATTTAATAAGTAACAAGACATTAAATATATATATATATAATTAAAAAATAAAAATAAAAATTATTTTATTATAAATTTATGATGGTTTTTTAATTTATGATGGTTATTTAATTGATTAATGTTACATACACAACAAGTATAAGTTTAGATGTATCTTCCAAATTCTAATAAAATTATCTAATTAATATTTTATAATGTTATTAAATGTTTTTTTTTCTTTTTTCTTTTTTGTAAGTCTCGTACCCATGGATTTTTTGAACTGGTGACCTTAAGCAAGGAATGCCTTAACAGTATACCCATTCACCATCTATTCTACACCCCATGGGAAAATGTTTTTTCCTCTTTAATTAAGTAGTATTTTTTATATTTATATTTCTTTTTTCACATTTTTTTACCTCTTCTTAAATATATATATATATATATATATATATAAACTGAAGAAGTTGAGGATAGGTATTGGTGTCACACAGTCCATTGGATGTAGCTTGGGTGGTTAGGAGGAATGATTGTTACCCTCTCCACCCAGGTTCAATTCCTTGTAAGTGACATGTTGAGCCCTTAAATGGGTCTATAAGATGTTGTTGTTGAGCCCCCACTATAGTGAAAATGCTTGGCCACCCCATGTTCTTTGGTGCGGTGAACCACATGAAAAAAAAAGGTATTGGAGTTACACTTCAAAAATTTGTCAAAGAAATTGAAAGGGCGGAAACTTGGATAAAAACAAAGCAAACGCACTTGCATCCTTCAAAGATTGAAAAAGAAATGGAACATTACATCCAAGACGTTGCTTCTTCTCGTTCAAGAGAGACCGTGTACTATAAAGCAGATAAAAGAAATTACGGGGCATGCACTGAGGGCAACTCAAGAGGAACATAATGAGGTCATGTTAAATATGGATGAAGCTCAAGAGGAAAGAAGGAAGTTGTACTTGAAGTTAAACATATTTATGTTGAAGGCTACCACTAGTTTAGAGTTTAATGATACTTCAAGTAAGGTTGAGCCTAATCAGGAGGTGCTTACCACATCTATCTTTGATGATATTGTTTGTAGCATATGCCTACATTTTGTTGATTTCCAGTTTTTCTCGATATTGCTCGGTTAGAGCTTCATGGCATCGACTCTACAGTTATACAATTTTAAATTTGAACTTATATTTTAAAAATAAAAGGTGATATAATGCCAATACTCTTTTTTGTGGCAGGTTTGGTTTCTCTAATGGCAAACCAACCATCTCCACTTATGTACAGTTTTATTTTGTTTAAACTAATATAATCTAGCTAGCTTTATATATATTTATATATATTTCATATTAAATTAGATTATTTATTAAAAAATAATATTTAATTGATTAAATTAGCATAGACATTTTAATCCTAGATGTGTTAAGCATGGAAGTAGAAAAAAATAGAATACAAAAGGTAAAAATATTATAGAAATTGTTTTATGTTAAAAATTATAAATATTAGCATGGATCTAATAAGCACCAAGAGGGATCCAATGGTGATTAATAGATGGGTTTAAGATGGAGCTATGGTGATTTTAATTTTTTTTTTTATTATGAGCCGACGTGAATTTTGTAACGTGACAAACTTTATTTTTTTAACAGAAACAGTTAATATCATTGATAATTTATAAAAAAGAGAGTTGCAATTAAGTATGACTGATCAAATTGCTTCTCTGTGTGAGAAACAACAATCAAGTCACCATCTTCATGTTTATGCTGACAGAAATCAAACTCCCTTCTTGTTCTGAGCGAACTAAAGCTTCTAATAAACTGACCCAGAGCTAAAATGCAGAAGAAAAACATTCTTAAAGTCTTTCATTTACAAAAACTGGGCATTAAACCCAACTAGAGACCCTTCAAAATTCTAAAGCCTATAATGCAAACCATCGAGTGTCTAATTCTTGTTCGGAATAACAAAAAAGGACAATAAAAACCTCTAACAAGGGCCAGCATCCGGGCTGCTCCCACATCATTCACGGCCAAGTTATGTTTAGAGCAAAGTGCCACATAGTTTCTAGCTGTGTTCATATATTTATTGATCTTTTCCAACTTTCTATTAATAACCTCAAGCTCACTGTCAATCGGTTTGGCCTTCTTGTTCTTGTTCTTGTTCTTGTTCTTGTGTGGATAAGCCAAATCCAGAGTTTCCTCCATATTCTCTATTTTCCCTGCCAAGCTTTTGTACTGGACCTTAATCTCATTATGTGCAATAAAGGAAAAATTGTACATCTGATAAATTACCTTACTAAATTCCATGTTCTCTCCCCGAACCAGTCGCATTTGCAGCTCCAAATCTTGCAGTCGGTCCAAGAAATCAACCTCAAATTTCGAAATGGAGCGTTTCTCCTCATGACTGATAGCATTTCCCACCCCCGCGTGCCTACGACAGGAGCTGTGTCCAAGTTCATACCCTACTGAGTCGCCCCAACTTTATTTCTGCTTGTCCCCCTTACCATGCACAGAATTGCAACCGCACTCCCTCTTACAGTGTCTTCCACGAGAATCATTCCCCTTAATGCATCCATTTCCATGGCAATAATGCTCATCCCTAAATTCAGAGCCATGATATGCCATTCCTGAACCTGCACAATGGATAGAAGTTGTTCTTCTACTGGGATCAATACACAAACCCAGCCAAGACAAAGAGTGTTCTGGAATGAACACAAAGACAAGTATTTGATGTAAGCAGTCACATGGCCACCAGCTAGCCAAGCTTTGAAGAGCCATTACTTCGAGCATGTGGAGGCAGAGATCGAGGCTGAAATAAGCCGTCAAATCTCCAAGGGAGATTTCCCATAATTTTTAATAAGAGTGCAAAATAAATGTCTGACATCCATCAAGATATTTTTGATGATAAGAGCAACTAGAATCTTATAGCACAATGTTGTAATTGAACTAAGGTATCCAAGTGGTTTTAATGGAGTCATTCCCATTCCTTAGTAATCCATAATCTAGCCCCACTCCTAGGTTCTCCATCACATATGCTTCTTCATTCAACCCTCGCAGAATGTGGAAGAAGTTGAGTTCTTGGAATTCAGTACTGATGCATTGAAGGAGATAGTACATTTTGGTTGACGGATCTTTTCTTTTAGCTACGATACACCTGGCTTCTATGATTATGATTCCAAGGCTAACTGCTATCTCCATGCCTTTGATAAGGCCCAGCCATTCAGTTGCATTGTTAGTCTTCCTCCCAATGCCCCAAGCGAAGTCTTTCTTCTTGTTCCTGAGAGAGTCTAGGATGACTCCCCCCACGCCTGCCAACTCTGGATAATGTGACAAACTTCAACATCTACAACTTATACTAATTTTTATAACGTGAATTTATATTATATTATATGAGCCAATACTAGGTTGTAAGCACCTGGCTACTCTCGATGCAATAATAGTAAAAAACATTATAATAATAAATTTATTTATTTTAATTTATTTGATAAAAATACAATTTTTTTAATAAAAAAAATATTTTTATTTTAAAAAATTAAATACTATAATAAACTTAATTTATAAAAAATTTAAATACTATCATTTATAAGAATTTTAAATATCCTTTCGTCTTAATTTACTAATGTTATGTTATGATACATAATTTGAGTTATAAAAATATATATCTCATCTATAATGAAATGTATGGTATACTGTTTTTTTCTCCTTGGTTGGAAGTACATTTAAGATCAATATTCAAATTCCAATTAAAAAAAAGATCAATATTCAAATCTTTTTTCGAATACTTGGTTTGCGGTGATTCGGGCTTTTTATGTCCCTCACATTTATTTTTCGGTTAGGGATATTAATTGGGAGAGGTTCATTTCAAATTTTTTTCTTCTACAGCTTTTCACATAATTTGGAGGAATTTTGATTTTTTTGATTTATTTAAACAACAATTTTTCGCAGTTTCTATTGGCTCCATGCGCCATGACGTAGGCCTGGGTTCGTGTGCCCCAGGCCGTGACGGCGCGCTTGCGTCATAGCTAGTTCAGTCCGGGGCTCAATGTTCTGGCGGCGCGCTTGCGTCATAGCTGGTTCAGTCCGGGGCTCAATGTTCTGTACTAGTTTGTAGGGCGATTAATGTTGGTTCACTGTGAGGCTAGAGGGCAATGCAATGTGTAAATGCCTTGTGAGGATGGACGGTCAATCGTTCCTCGCTTAAAATGCTGGTGCGAGTTGTGTTTCGGTCGGGGACAATAAGCGGAGAGCAGGTTTTGAGATATCATCTCTCTTGAAGGTTCAACCATGGGCATGGATAAATTTCTGAGTTTTCGGAATATTTTAAGTGTTTGGAAGTGTGTCATGGAGGGTTCTTAGTGGCGTCGTACGCGGTGAGGCACGCCTGGGTTCATGTACCCCAGGACCCAGCGGCACCATGGCATCATGTGTTTTGATTGCTGTTGCAGGTTTTAAATGTTGCATGATGGTCAGTGTTGTGTGAAGATTTGAGTGATATGAGGGTTTTCTGCAGTGTGGATCTATCGTGATGGAGCCTCAGTTTGATCTGGTGCAGACTGAAACGGCTGTGGGCCTTCCCCTGTTCTGTTGTGCGATTTTTTTTAGTGGATGTTTTGGGCCAAGTGGGTGTTGCATGCTGCGGATGGTTCTCACCGATGTGGTCGTCCCGTGTTGGCTAGGGTTTTGCAGAGTGGAATGCCCTTGTTTCTTCATTGATTAAATGTTGTGGGCCTTCCATAGGGTGCCTTCGTTCATTGTTCTTCCTTGTCGTCCTGTTTTTGAGATGGTATGGTCGGAGGTATGGGATCCTGGCATGGTGGAATGCGGTTGTCTTTCTGATGTGACCTGTTGGCTTGGATTTCGTGATGTTATGGCGTCTATCTGCCAACAGGTTCTTCCGATTTATTTTGGAATGATGAGGTGTCAGGGATTTTGTTGTTCATGTTGGTCTCTGGGTTCACTCTCCTTTCGCATTTGCACTTGTCTCCTACTGTGGGTGGTGGCGACAGTTTGCACATCTCTATCAACAGGGTTCTGTATTAGTTTGCACATCTCTATCAACAGGCTTTTGTATCGATGGTTGTGGATTGGTCTTTCGAAGGTTTTTTCAGCTTTGGGTTCGGCGTTTTTGGACAAGTACTCAGAGTCTGTAACTGCTTTTTTTCTTGCAATTGCTGTGGAAGGAAAAAAATACTATTCTACTCTTCTTAAACTACTATTCTACTCGGCGTCTATTGTTTTTGCATTTCGAAATGGTTTCTAAGTTCTGTCTTCTTTGTTCGGTGCTCTTCTTTTGTTTGGTAAACATGATATGGGGTTTCTAAGTTCCCCTTATGTTTGAAATCCATAACATTCGCATGAGTCTGCACCGTCATTTATTTGAAATTGATATGGGGTTTGCTTGTCTTGCCAAATATTTTGTAATTTTTATCAATCTCCTCTCAATTCAATATTAACATGGGAATCTATTGTGTTCATTTTAATGTATTGCATAGTACGTTAATTTAAAACTTCCATATGCCTGTCCACTCGATTGGGATGTCATTTTCGGTAGAATATAGTGAAAATTATTCACAATAACAAACTGCCACATTTAAATGCAATCTTCTAATCCATACTCTACCCTTGTAGTAGCGCAGTATGAATCAATCCTGAAAGCTCAAGGATGCATTCATGACTTTTCCCAATCAGTGCATCCATCACTTTGTCTGAACTTCATCTTGCTCTCTGAAAGGCTTGGCAAAGTTTGCTGTAGACTAAAATTTGAAAGTAAAGTCTTTCCTGCACACACTAACTTGTTCATCATGTTCGAAGACAAGGATAAAGGCAAGAAAGCTGGATATCCAATCCGCAACCAAGAATGAGTTGATTCTATATACATTTTTTTTTCCATGTCAAAGTGAAAAAACAGCATGCACAGTAATGCTACTAGCAATTACTCTATCTTCATATTTTGAAACGTTTCTTTATACTAGTTCTAGGAAATATGCAAACATACAAGATCATTAAACAAAATAAAATTGTTTTCCAAAATGTTGATACAAACTTCGAAAATGTTCATATTAGTGTTTTGGTGTTCATCCCCTTAAGAAAGAAAAAAGATATTTCTATTTCTGCTATTTATATTTTCCATTGATTTCTTAATCTCTTCAACAAAGCGACATAATTCAGCATAGTTTTCCGCATATAACAGTTACTGAAAACTTCATCTATGCTCTGAATACAGGTCGTACAAAATGCACAGGTGTTGTTCACAGTGCAGAAACAGAAAGAAGGAAAAAACAGAGCAGAAAATTCAAGTGATCTTTTTTGCAAAAAAAAAACGAAGGGCAACATGTTCCAGCTATAACTTTTTTTCTTTTTTCACATGCTATCTGAATCTCTGCATGATATATACCGTCCAAGAAACATTTTAGTAAATAGAAAAAGATACGACATAGGCATATCATTTTTTTACTGTTTTCTTGCCTTGTTAACATAACTACTTTAAGAATCTAGCTCCAAACATTGTTCATTGTCCATATATAAACTGATTCCATCTATGGGATTGCCCAAAATACAATTTTGGAACTCTGCTTCTCTTTTACAAGCATTGTCAAAGCTTCAAAGCTCTTGATACTTACAATGCAAATATCCTGTTTTGTTTCTATATCAATGTTCCACTACATTGTTTATGATAAAATACATTCTTTTGTCTACATTTATTTTTGTCTTCACATGTTTGTTGCACCTGGTTCAATTATAAATTCTTGCATCTTAATTAGGTAATTTGAAATTTGTTCAATAGATTTCTTTCAATTGTTCAATCACCGGCCTCCTGCAATCTACTTAATGGTGCAGCTTATTTGTTGCATTGATTCTTTCTTCTTTTGCATTATGACATTATGAAAAGGAAAAAGAGTGTTTCTTCATAAGTTGCCTTGAAAAACACTTAAATAGAACAAACAATAATGACTATCAAACAATATTTAAATCAATGCTTTTGTTGAATTCGTTCAAAAATAGATATTTTGACATATATTCATATGGTATAGAGAATCTTCTTCTTTGCTAGTAAATGCATCGAATTCATAAAATCTACATGTTCTGGCTATTTCTCTAAAATTATACCATGACATATGCAACAAACAAACAAAAGATTTCATGTTGTTATCATGTATCAAAAGTGAAACTCATGTTCTTTTCAGGTATATTAACATGTACAATAAAAAAACTCTGTTGTTATTTTCAACTATCATTTGCAATAGGCCAAAAAAAACTTCATATCGATATCATGTATCAGGAGTAAAGTTTATGTTCTTTGCATCTATACAATAAACTCTAATGTTCGCTTATTGAAGCAACATTAGATCTTCCTTCACCTATACATGATAATACTCTTGAACATTTGGATACAATTTGAATACTAATTTGGATATCTAGTATCTTGAATTGTGAAAGATATAAATGGTGTTTTTATATCTGCTTTGTAATTATTTTTTAATTTCCGAGTGATGTTGATATGAATTAAGATTGCAGTTTTGTTTAGTTGAATGCCTTGGCCTTTTTTTAATAATAATTGCAGTAGACATTTTATTTTGCAGTACAATGAAACTAGGTTCTAAGTATACAACTTAATCAGTTTTTTTTTATATATGTTCTTTCTGGTTGAGAACTTGCAACTTTGCCTCCACCTAGATAGGTGAGATAAGATTAGATAGTTTATTAATGTCCAACTAATGACCACAAAAGTAGGTCAATGAGACATGCTGCTATTTTTTTAGGAACTTCATCACAACGAAGGATAGAAATTGCATGTTGATGACTAGAAAATTTGCTTCAAATTCATCTTCATTATGACTGTTGTTTTGTCCTTTCTATTGTTGTATGAATTCACAGGTCTTTCCACAATGGAGAATTCTTGGCTATTTACTGCTTTCACACACAGGAGATCCAAGAATAGTCCTAGTTTAGATTCAGCATGCCCAGAACCATCCCAGATTCTGATTATGAGGCTGTTAGAAGACTAAAACATGCACAGGATGAAGGATATTGCGAGGATTGCCATATATGTTGGGTTCCTTTTAGATCCAAAAATCAAAGAGAATCTCCCAGAATATCAAGATGTTATGGCAAGAACATGCCCAAGTTTATAAATGATGAGGTTTACTGCTTCATTGAGGTTCGAATCATGCACAGGTTGCCCAAAATTAGCCCGGAAATGCCTCTTAATGCTATTAGCATGTTAGGAATAAGTCTAAGAATTGACTAAAAAACCCAGAATGTGCTCAGATTTGACAAAATGTTGGTTACTATCCCTTTCATGCCCTTAAGTCAGCAGTCCTAAACAGTCCTTAGAATTCCCCTGAGCATCCTCATCAACATTCCCAAGCATCCAACTAGGTTCTTTCCATGACAAAGCAAGTAACCAAGCAAAACACAATGGGGACATGGAGATTGCATGATCATGTCATCCCTAATAAATTCGTTTTGCACATCATAAGTGGACACCCATGCCTCTAGGGAGGTAACAGTTCCACAACTTGGCGAGGGTGGGCTCTAGGAGAGTTATAGAAAAAGAAAAACATTATAATGTTCAAATTAGAGATCCACTGAAATATGTTGAGAATATTATGTACATTCATCTATGGAAAATAGTAGGACAAAATCTATATGGACCTATGCATATAAGCTCCGTCATAGAAGCTGAGGAAGCACTTAGCTCCTAGAAAAAAGTGTTTGTAGCTACAAAAATGTCACTATGAAATTGTTGAAAACTCACTTCTGCAATGAGATTCTTTTTGCTCCTATATTCAATAATAGGTACAAAGCTTCATGCATAGTGTTGAGTGCACTAGATAATTGCTCTGATATTCTTCCATAAATTCAACATTTGATAGATCACAACTTTCATTGTCTTCTACCATTGACCTTAGCGTTGTCCAAGAAAGACCATCAACTCCCACTAAATTCATTACTCCAACAAGATTCCAAAGTTGTGAAAAAATCTAGAGATTGAAAACCAATATAAGTAGAACGAAGTAGAAATTTTAACCAGTATGATGCAATTCTTACAAAAGCAGCACTATAAAAGAACATGTAAATGTCTTGCACTTATTTCCAAGTCTATTCACTAATATCACCATCCCACAACTTTCAAGACAAAAGGTCCTTGTTGTTGAGCCATCTTCAGTGGAACATCCCATGCCTTTCAAGACAAAAGGTCCTTGTTGTTAACCCATCTTGGGTAGAACAGTAGATTGTTAAAGATAGTACTATTTTTTCTACAAAAGATTCTTGTTATTGAACCATCTTAAGTGGATCATCCCACATCTTTCAAGACAAAAGGTCCTTGTTATTGAGCCATCTTGAGTGGAACCATGGATTATTAAAAATGCTATTAAGTATTCAAATTTCAAATTACTAAAAAAAATTTGCTTAAATCTAAACTTTTTAATCTAAAGGGTAAATCTAAACCTTTCCTACTAGTGGAAACCAACTAGCCATATGATTCTAACCCTTACAATATCAAAGTAAATGGCTAAAACATATGTGGTCATCAAGGTTGAAACCACTTGCAATTGTTAAAGTGTAAACTAATCATAGTTTTCATGATGCCCAGTTAGTTTCATAACAATCTGAAATGTACTTACCATAGCTTTACAATATCAATTAATATTTTAGTAATGACAAAGATCAAGTCAAAATCACTCTATAGAATGAAGAGCATGCAACAGCTTAAAAATTTATGTACTCCTATGATATTTTCCTTAGATTTTGATTTTTTTAACTTGCTCATATGGTTCTCTTAATACTTCCACTTTGACTTGGTTTTGTGTGGTCACAGGTGCTATGATTAATTTGTTAAGCAATCTAATTGATTTCCTCATACAACAATTTTAACATGATAATGGTTAAAATACAATGTTTCATTTTCCCACATTAGAAAAATAATTCCTATCCCATAACAACAACAAAAATTGATAGTATAACCTGATACAACAAGAACTAAATCTTCAAATCTACATGTGCTCCCAGATAAGCACAAAATCATCCACCAGAACATGGAGAATCAACCTTTTCTATCTAAGCAACACAATAGCAAAATCTCAAAAGAATAAGAATGTAAAGGCTAGTTAGCATTAATTGTGGCTTACTGCGGAAAATTGTTATTTAAATAAATAAATAAAATCAAAATTCCTCCAAACTATTGCTATTAATGACGTTGACATAATAAATTGTCCTTCATTGTTTTAGTTTTACTTATTATCCTATGAAATTTATGATTATTAGAATTGGAGCTAATTTCTTAATCATTCACGGAAAAGCACAAACTTTCCTTATCATTTTTTTTTAATTTTATCAATTGCTAGCCAACTAATATTGTGCAATTATAGCTTATTTGGTTGCAATGAACACATAGTTATACCTTTTCCAATTTGCTTTGCTTTGCTTTGTGCATTGTCCCATGAGTGTCATCTCCCAATTCCTCATTAACTTCATACCAATCCATTTCTCCGTTGGAAGTTCGATGGAAATAACAGAGGTCAAAAGCTCAGGACACTATTAATATTATTCAATCTGAAAGCCAACTGCGGCCTAGATAGAAATAATGCAAGATGTGGTATTACAACTCACATAGTACAACTTTCATCAAAGAATGTCCTAGAAATGCACCAACAATGATGGTTTCTGATTTTGATTTGACCTCCATCTTGATCTCCATCAACTATCCACAACTCCAAGCAAATAGCTCTTCCCTACAACTTTATGTAAATAGAGCAAGTGGCAATGTGAGGGACATTTCCACCATGTGGCTCTTGTTTTCAATTAAGATTTGGGGTGAAAAAATGAAGATGGGTGTCTATTTTGGGGGGTCTCGTGAGAAAATAATTCTGTTTTTTTCATGTCTTCCAACTTCAGGCGAACAAAAGTGATATTTTTATTTAAAATTTCACTTTGTCGTAAAAAGAAAACTTTTGTAGAATTATGTTAGCTTTCTACTCATAATTTTTTCAATTTTTTTTATTAAGATTTGATATGTCGATTTCGCAAATGTTTGACAGTGTGTTCTTATAAAATGAAAAGACTACAAAAGAGTTATGATTTGTTGCACCACTAAAATCGTTGTTAGACTTGTGTTTTGCAAAAACTGAAAATGCTACGACAATCTACACACAATGTACTAACGCGTGACTATAAGTTTGCATCCAATGGACCTCTATACTAATTATTATATTTTTTTAAAGTCGATCCATGGGGAAACTCAGTCGATTTTCAACAACCTTTTTGTTGCACCACTTTTCTCTCAACCTGCTATAAAATCAAAAAATCTAAGACCACCCTTTTGAAGTAGACACGTCAATGAATCGACCCACATTTTCTTCGATTTTTTTGGTGTTGTATTTACAAAGTTATGGATTTTTCTTTTCGCTGTTTTTTTAAAGAGCTGAATCATAACTCGACACATGTTACAAATATAAAACTTAAAAAATATCAGTTCTTATCTATATACAACAAAATTTATACTCTCGTAAAGTAGATTCAATAATGAATCTACTGGTATGAAGTCCGACATTCGTTTTGTTGTGTAAGAGGTGGTTTTCTCCTTCCGAAAATGGAGAAACCTGAAAATTTTGCAGAGATCTGAATCGGTCATGTTTCAGAGATTATTCGGCCGAAGTAATTATTCGGCCGAATAATTATTCGGCCGAATAACTGTTTTCCGTAACGGCGCCGTAACTTATAGCGAAGGTTATTCGGCCGAATAACTAAACGGAAAAAAATTTCGTCGGCCGGAAAAAAAATAAAAATAAAAATTTATACTCATATAAATAAACATAAAGTTAATTCATTATTTTCGCATGTTTGAACTTCGCATTTTTTTGTCAAACTAATTTCGGAAGGAGGATATAATTTTTGCAAAAGGAGGTTTTTACAAGGTATGTTTCTTCTTCTTCTCTACAAAAGGCACATTGAAGGAGTTTTTTTTTCTAAGGCATATTTACAAGGAGTTTTTCCAAACTATCTCTTTTCTTGTTGCATTTTTACAAAGAAGACATTTTTTGCAAAATGAGGTTTTTACAAGCTATGTTTCTTCTTCTTCTTTACAAAAGGCACATTGAAGGAGTTTTTTTTTCCAAGGCATATTTGCAAGGAGTTTTTCCAAACTATCTTTTTTCTTATTGCATTTTTACAAAGAAGACATTTTTTGCAAAAGGAGGTTTTTACAAACTATGTCTTCTTCTTTTTTACAAAAGGCACATTGAAGGAGTTTTTCCAACATATCTCTTTTTTATTGCATTTTTACAAAGAAGACATTTTTTGCAAAAGGAGGTTTTTACAAGGTATGTTTCTTCTTTTTTCCAAAGGCACATTGAAGAAAAAAAAATTCTAAGGCATATTTGCAAGAAGTTTTTTCCAAATATTTATTTTCTTGTTGTATATTTGCAAAGAAAACATTTTTTTGAAAAAGAGATTTTTACAAAGTATGTTTCTTCTTCTTTTTTCCAAAACACATTGAAAGTGTTTTTTTTAAGGGATATTTGCAAGGAGTTTTTTCAAAATATTTCTTTTCTTAGACATGTTTGCAAGGAGGTTCTTTGCAAGGATGTTTTTTTTTCAAAGTAGCTTTGCACTTTTTATTTAATTGAAAGAGGTTTTTTCAAATAGTTGTTTTGCTAAGGTATTTTGCAAATGATTTTTTTCCAAAGTAGTTTTGCACTTCTTATTTATTTGAAAGGAGTTTTTTCAAATAGTTATCTTATTTTGCAAAGGATTTTTTACAAGGTAATTTTGTACTTCTTATTTCTTTGAAATTGGGTTTTTTTCAAAGAGTTGTTTTTTTACAATGATTTTTTCCCAGATATATTTATAAATAAGTTTTTATTGAAAGTATTTTTTTCTAGTGGTTTTTTTCGTAGATATCTTTTCAAAAAAATATTCTTGGAATGAATTTTACAACAAAGATTTATTTACAAGGTGTTTTATTTTCTTCCTTGGCACAAGGTGTGTTTATTATTTTCCAAAGAAGATTTTTGTTCAGAGAATTTTTTCAAAGGAAAGTTAATTCCAAAGAAATCTTCTTCAAAAGACTCTTACAAAAATTTTAAAAGGTAAAGTAAATTTCAGTTCATGTTTTCATAAATTCCGTAAATGTTTTTAAATCTTAATTTATTTGTTTTTACTATAAAGTAACATGATTCTTTAATTTATCGTCTATAGATTAAACAACCATGGGTAATAAGAGAAATCGTAAAAGAAAAGCTGATCGTAAACGTGATGATGATGATAATAGAGAGAAACAAAAACTCAGATATATTGCCAAAAAACAAAGGGTTGCTGAAACGGAAGAGAGAACTATTGAAGATATAAATACAGATTTACATGACAATGTTGAAGAAATGGAAATTGAAAATAGAGTACAAGAAGAACAAATTGAAGTTGAAAAGAACATTGTAGAAGATGTAAATAGTGATTTACATGCTAATGTCGATGAAATCAATATTGAAGATCAAGTTCAAAATTCAGAAATTGAACCTGGTATGTATATATCATATATTTTCCAAATTCATTTTTTTATAATGAATTTTATTTTTTGATATATGTTAAATTTAATTTAATTTGATGTATAGGTACTTTTACTATTGATGATGAAATGTTAGAAGACATTGATTGCGACAAATATGGAGAAAAACTACCAATACATGTTGCACGATATCGTGCTACAAAATTTTATGATGAAGTTCTCAAAGATTACTCAATAGCAGGACAAGCACAAATTTTGAGATGTTTATTAGTGTCCAAGAAATTAGAAGGTGCTACATCGTTATTGGGTATTCATAAAGTAACAAAAGAGTCGAAATTGAAACAAAATGTGATGGAAAATATAGGCGATGCAATAAAAAAATTTGGAAAATCCAGGAAGAAAGATATCAGTGCTGCACGTAAAGCAATTCATACAGCAATTCTTTCAGCTAGTACTAAACAAAAGCGTTTGACAACAGAACTAGCAAAAGCAGTTGGAACATCAAGAAAAACATTATACAAACATAGCAAATTCAGAATGCAAATAGATGAAAATAATGAACTTGCTTGTTGGGCAATTATTTGTAGACAACCTTACAAAGATAGATTAGGAGCAGGGGTTAAAGATATTGTACGAGAATATTGGTTGGAACATGCTCGAGTTTCACCAAATGCAAGAGATGTGATACGCAAAAGAATATCACGAAATGTATATGAAAGCCAACCAAAACATATAATGGACATGACACAAGTACAATTGTTCAATAAATTCAAGGAAGATCATCGTGGAATTAATATATCAATCACTACATTTGTGCAACAAAAACCATGGTATGTTCGACCTATAACTATACGTGATACATGTTGTTGCCGTTATCATGTGCAATTTCAGTTATATTATGATACGTTTCTTGAATTTGGTAAAATGTTTTGGACAAATTCACCATCTCCGCCAACGATACGTGAATTCATATCTCAAATTTTATGTGAGAGAAATCACGATGAAGTATTTTATTCAAAGAAATGTGTCAATGGAAAACATTGTCATCATTGTGGAAATTTGGTGTTATTCCACAATAAATACCCTATCGACAATGATCAATCGTTGTCAAATGTAAATGTTGATTGGAAGAGATACGAATACATCAACTATAGTACAAGTTCTAGTGATTCACATTCCAAAAGAATTGATTTGCTAGAAGACAAGATATGCGTCACAGATTTTCTCAAAAAATTTGAAAGCGAAATTTATAAATACACCCAGCATTCACATAGAGCACGATGGCAAGATCTTCAATTCAAACAGTCTCGTGAAATTTTTCCACCCGGAACAATTTTGTCGGTGGTTGATTTTGCTGAAAACTATACATTTGCTGCACAAAAAGAAATACAGAGTGAATACTATCACTCTGACCAAGTTTCGATATTTGTCCATGTCGTATATAGACATTCTCAACAGGATGTCGATGGCATTGAAAGCACATGTGACAATCGAGATGTGATTAAAGAATATCACTTCTATATCAGCGATGATCGTACACACGACACACATTTTGTCCAACATTGTATAGAAAATATTTTCTATGAATCACTGAAAAAACGCGAAGTCAAATTCAAAGAGCATTGGATATGGTCTGATGGATGTGCGGGTCAATTTAAATCTTCCCGATCATTTTTTTGGTTATGTCGACTTCATAAAGCGCTGAACATTAAACATCGCTGGAATTTCTTTGAAACTGGGCATGGAAAAGGTGAGCATGATGGTGCAGGAGCATGCGTGAAAAGAGCACTTCGAAGATGGAAAATGAACTATTCTTCAGCACGATTTCATTCAGCTGCAGAGGTTGTCCAATGGTGTCAATTAAATCTAAGCCATGATTATAATCAACAATCAAAAGACGTGCGCAGGTATGTCCACTATTTTTTTAATTTATATTATTTCTTAAAATTTTAAAAAATGTATATACTAACATTTAAGTACACATGTACACTATTTATTGTGTAGGTTTTTTTGGCTTGTTGGGATCCAAGATATAAATAGATCAATACCATATGACGCTAGCACCATACATGGAACTAGAGATCTTCACTCTATTCAAACAAAATCATTTCACAACGTGTTTGCATTTGACAGTAGAAAGCAATCATGCTTTTGTCATATTTGCATTGAAAATGTCGAGTCTACAGAAGTTTGTGAAAACATAACAAACAACTACGTAAAAGCTTGGAGACACACAGAGATTAATCCAAAAGGAAAAATGCCTCTAGCAAGTGTTGAAGAATTAGAATCAGAAGAAATAGCAATATCGTCTGATGGCGATAGAATTTCAGATCTCGTAAGAGAAGGTAATAAACTTGTTTTTGACTTTTTAATCAATTGTTAATTCTAATCCATCGCCATAAGTAGTCAATTTAATTCATTTAAATACACTAACACCAATCATAACTTGCACAGGAGATGTTTTCGCTGTGATTGCACCTGTAGACAACAACGAAAATGTCAAATATTATTTGATGCGATGCACTGAAGGAAAAATGAAGTTATTGGAGGACTACAACGACAACGGATTTACATACGAAAGAGGATCCATCATTTTAAAAGGCTACTTTTTTCAACAGACACACATGACTAAAAATTATGTCTACTTTCAAGATTATGAGCCCGATGTTATATGTTGTCAATATAGTCATTTAGTATGTGCATCTCGAATAAAATTGATACAAGTTCCATCAAAAAAACAATTAAAAACCAAAAAATGGAAACTATCCATATGTGACCATGAACGGATAGTTGAAGATGGTATTCCATTGCGATGTTTTTAACTACATATCAAAAATAAATTGATCTATATTTTTGTCCATGTCAATTGTTGTGTGCAATATATTTTTTGTCCAATTATCAAAATTGTTGTGCACAGTATATTTTTTCATTGAGATTTTATTTTTTCATTGAGATTTTATGAATATTTTCTTGAATGACAACTAACATAAAAGCTTAAATGGTTGTACTTAATAATGAATGACAACTAACATGCTTAAAAATGAATTCAAATATAATTTGAAAATTCAAAAGTACTTTATTCGGGTCCCCATATGTCTATTAGACCACTAAGGGATGAGATAACGGATGTGGCTATCCCCACTCCGCCCTGAATTTTTACTTTTGGTTGATTAATACTAACGAAAAATCACAAAAAGACATATTAAATTTTGTATTATTTTAATTCCATCGAACATGTTTTTTTAATACATACTTCACCATAAATATGATCTTAAATAGATGTCTTAAAATTGTCACCAAGTTCTCCGTCCCATATCTTTAATTTAAAATATCGCTTGTGCAAATTCACATAACTGAAATCATGGCAAATGGAGATAACGATCATTTGATTTTTAATCACAAGCAAGGATTCCAGGATTGTGAAGCTTATGCTAAATTAGAGAAATGATTATTTACAACAAATGAACGAAAATCCGTCAAATTGTTGTTTAAAATCATTGCTCTAATCTAGCACAAACTTCACAATCCTGGAACCTTCGCTTATGATTAAAAAACAAAAAATCGTTACCCCCATTTTCCATGATTTCAGCCGCATCAAATACACCTGAAAATTGAAAATAAAAATTAAATTAATTAAAATCCATTATATCAAAATTTGATCTTAACATATATTTGCTTTTAAACTTCCTAATTCATCCATGTTTCTATCAAAAATTTTAACATATATTCTCAACATTGATTCTTACCATAACATTCATTCTCAACATTGAACATTTCCCAACTTAGAATAACATTTTAGACATTCCTAACATTCAACATTCATTCTCATCATTCAACATTTTCTAACAAGTCATAACACTCATTCTCATCATTCAACATTTTCTAGCAAGTCATAACATTCATTCTCATCATTCAATATTTCCTAACCTTGGATTACACCTATAAAAACATTCCTTCTTCCATAACACCTCCCATTCATTCTTTCCCTACATTCTTTTTTCTCTAACACCTCCCATTCATTTTTTCTCAACATTGATTCTTAACATAACATTCATTCTCAACATTGAACATTTCCCAACTTGGAATAACATTTTAGACATTCCTAACATTCAACATTCATTCTCATCATTCAACATTTTCTAACAAGTCATAACACTCATTCTCATCATTCAACATTTTCTAACTTCATAACATTCATTCTCATCATTCAACATTTCCTAACCTTGGATTACACCTATAAAAACATTTTAAACATTCATGCGAAACATATTATAAATATTATCAAAACACTTTAAACATTCATGCAAAACATATTCTAAACATTTACCAAATGAGAAATAATAGACATGTACTCATGTATATAATCCAAAAAAAAGTTGATAAACATGTGAATTCAATGTACATGTATATATAATCAAAAAATAAATACCCATGTTCAAAACAACTACAAAATATATATATCAACAAAAACAATAAAGTCTGAACCACTATCCATCTAGACCAATATCTTTCCACTATTTTCCACTAGGACCTTCCCTGGGACTCAACTCCACCTACAATACACAAAAAAACAAATTATAAATTTAGATCATAAATTATTTAAACAATTTTAAACTAAATTCAAAATATTAAGATATTAAACTCATCTACAAAACAATTCAATTATTAAAAAAATCATACATCAAATTCTTTGGATGCATGTCCACCACTTTTTTCCCCTAGAGACTTTCCTTTAGCTCCAAAGGACCTCAAAGAGCCAAGCTGCAACATGTACAAAAACAATTTTCAAATAAATCAAAAAAATATAAAACATTAAACTTATATATCAAAGATCATTTCTAATTCAACAAAATTACCTCAGTGGCAATATCTGCATTCATTAGAGACCCCACATCTTCGCCCCCAATTTCTAAATGGTCTCTTCCCTAAAATTTAAATTTTGTTAATAAATAAAACATAGTAGATCCAAATAATAAATTAAGCAATTAACTTAAAACCAAAACAAAAAAATTAAAATCATTAGCTCACAAGAGATGGTAAATCATCTAAAAAGTTGGAATCTAATGAAACCTGCATAAATAAGTCAAATTAACAATAAGATACATTGATATTTATTAAAATTCAAGCAAACATAAAAAATATCATGTTCAATCATAAATATTATAATTAAAATACCTCTCCTAAGCACTCTTCATTTTGACTAGGATGCTCTCGATTTTGACTACTGGAGACTCAAAAATTATTTGCATTTAACATTGACGTAAACTGCAGACAAAATACATTTGCTTAATATATTTATTCCCATGTAGCAAAAAATTCAATTCAAAATGATTAAAAAAAATCAAAGAGATTGTCATAGCATAATCAACAAACCTCTCCCATGCTCGATGTGTCATTGGATAACACATCTGAAGCTATATCTCGACAAGACTTAGCATAAGCCCTAAGATCATCAATGCTCAATGCATCTACCTCGTCATTCGTCTTGTAGACAAAACTCTGACGAAGAATAGCGCGAGCCTTCTCTCGCCCCAAACCAACTTCTACTCCTGCAAGAGCTGAAGCTAAACCATCACCTACTGATTCCCTTCCAATTGTCCCTAGTTGAGATGTTGTCTCCATCTCTGATCTTAAAGCCACAACCCTTGGTGGACGAGATATCTCAGGTGGAGGTTGTATAGTGGCAGGGTCTCTAAGAGCACCTTTTCGATTATATATTCTACCCTTTCCAGCTCCATAAAAGTCAAAGGGAACATCAGTATAGTTAGGCTTCATACCTAAAAAAAACTCCGCATAAAAAAATCTAGCAAAATAATTAGGAACCTCATCGTTCCAAGGCAATCGACCATAAGCTGCAAGAAATCGATCATATATTAAATGTGCAATTTGAGGATGCTTGAAATATTGCACTTTCAACATTTTTCGCTTAAGGCCTTCTTTGAAATTGAACATTGAATTGGCTTGTTCTCTACTGACTCTCTCCTTCACAACCTCCCACTTATCTGGACCCATAACTTGGTCCTTTCGCATCCGCATCAAATGAACAAAACTATTTGTAGTTGGTCCAAGTTCATCGTATGCATCAATGAATTTTTGCAAAGATGCCAAAACAATCTCTAGACTTTGTCGACTCTCTGGAGGGAGATCCAAAGAACAAAGATCATTGTTCAACCTGTCATAGTGGGATTTACAACTTTCAAGAATAGTTTGTTGCACAACACCTCGCCATGGAAGCTCATTAGGTAAATCAGACGGATAAGTTGATATGGGTGTACACCCCTCAGCTAGTGGAACATATGTCGTCCTAGCTCTAGGAGGAACTTCAGGACCCTGCTCACCACCCACACCTATTCCATCATCTGTATTCCTATCTTGATCTTCCCCTCGCTCCATCGAATTACGCACATCTTCTGAACATCGCTCTGCTTCAAATATAGCCGTAGTCAAAAATTAACTTTTTCCATAAATTCAAAACACAAAAAAATACAAATTATACATTATTAAACATTAATGTTCATACCAACAGAACGTTGGGATCGACGCTCTCCCATAGAAGACAAAGGAGAATCATTTGTACCCCCTCGAACTTGTTGGTGATCAAACGACTGGGACCCATGCAATAAACCTGAACCCCGCGGTGAATTCGACAACCTTCGACTACCAATTGGAACACCAATTCCTGAGGATTGTGATGACCTCCTACGCTTTCCCTTCGAAGACTCTCTTTCCATTTGATATAACTTCTAAATTTACACAAACATTAACATATTGAAAATGTACATAACTACCACTACAAGCATCAAGCCAATATTTGATTAAAAACTCCAACAAAATTTAAGTCCCCCTCCTAACTCTAATTAATTAACTAAAATTCCTTACCCTCCCTAATATTGCAACATAAAGGACATATCTAATAATCATTTCATTATCAAACACAATTAATTGAAGTAGTATAATAACCTTAAAAACTTTTAATCCAACAAATATGTTTGAATTATATATGTCAACAAACGAACATCTCACTAAACATATATGTATTCTTATTAAAAGAATTCTAACTTATATTTATGATAATACAATTTACACACATTGAAGTTGTACATGTTAACTCTACAAACTCAAAACATATCTATTAAAGATCTGCATACAAAATGTAGAGCTTCCTCAAATAGTATAACATAAATATACCCTTATTAAGAAACTTCTAGTTAACATCTATGATAAAACAATTTACAAACATTGAAGTTGTACATGTTCATTCTACAAAATTAAAAACATATCTCTTCATGATCTGCGTAAAAAATGTAGAGCCACCTAAAATATTATAACTTATTTTCTTTTGTAAGTTCCTCTCCTAACTCTAAGAACACTATTGCAGCATAAACATGACATCAATAATCATCCCATATTGTAATAGTTCAATCACCTTCCTAATTTTTAAACTATCACTTATGTTTTCATTCTATATCTCAATAAACAAACATTCCTTAATTTTTATAAAAAAAATACTTAATAACTTACAATATTGAATTTTTAAGTGACTTTCTACGTTAAGTCTGTTCATGAACAGAGTTCATGAACAGAGTTCATGAACTCAATTGACATTCTTGTACCTGACTTAACATAGTAACACCACATGTTGATCATTTATAAAGTTGTTTAGTATATCCTTTATCATCACTTCATTGAGAATTTGGAAAACTTAATATGAAACTCGTCAGGGATTAGGGTTTAAATATCCATATATATAAAGAAGCAATGGAGTTACATTTCATAAAAATAAGACAGCTACATGTTATGATGTTTAATTCTCATTTTATATATTTCAAAACCTTACTTCATAGCATAACTACCGCCTATAATTTCATAGCATATCATGAACAGAACTCTGTTCATGAACAGAACTCTGTTCATGAACAGAACTCTGTTCATGAACAGAACTCTGTTCATGAACAGAACTTCTATGATAGCAAATGAACATTCATGGTTGATGGAGTAGTAGTAAGTCCATAGTTTTCATGATATTATACAGATACCCAAATCCAAGTGGCAGGAGGAGATTCATTGTTGAATGCATGTGATTAGAATGAATCGAAAGGACTGCCTACTTTAATGGGGTTAGTTCATCTCTATTATCTAAAAGCTTACGTCAATCAGAGAACCAATACCCTTTGAGCAATGATAACAACATTATTACAGCTAAATATCATTACCTAATCATAGCTAGTACTATTGTATTACTCATATTCTTAGACCTATCATAGCTCATAGTTTCTATCAAGCACTCATAAGCATGAATAATCATGTAGTACTAATACCCTTATCTGAAATCACATATAAAGCCTAATCAAAGCATTATAGTATTCATAGTAAAGCTAACCAAGCTATAATAATTGTAAAGCTATCCTTATATTTTCTGTACATCGTATGATTAGACTGCAATCATTGTGGAATTTATATACAGGGCAACATGTACGTAAGCTTCAACTGCATTGGGTTTACTACTATCTATAACCAATAATCAGCAATGATAATGTTTACTAAACAGTTGTGATTACAGCTTCTATAAGACAAATTATGAGCTATATTATAACAGTTCATAACTAACCTATAAGTAATGGTATTCTGTTCATGAACAGAGTACTGTTCATGAACAGAGTTCTGTTCTTGAACAGAGTTCTGTTCTTGAACAGAGTTCTGTTCATGAACCGAGTTCTGTTCATGAACAGAGTTCTGTTCTTGAACAGAGTTCTGTTCATGAACAGAGTTCTGTTCTTGAACAGAGTTCTGTTCATGAACAGAGTTCTGTTCTTGAACAGAGTTCACGAACAGAACTCTGTTCATGAACAGAGTTCACGAACAGAACTCTGTTCATGAACAGAGTTCACGAACAAATCTCTGTTCATGAACAGAGTTCACGAACAGAACTCTGTTCATGAACAGAGTTCACGAACAGAACTCTATTCGTGAACTGTTCATGAACAGAGTTCATGGACATAAAACTGATTCTCTAAAATAAAAATTGCATTTTAAAACATTTAACCTTCCAATATTAAGACCCATTACAGATTTTTTTAATTCTAAGACTGCCAACAACATAAAAACAAAGTTTATGTAACGATGCATACCTGTATATAAAAATGCAGTGAAGAATCGCCGATCCCAACGCCGCCTCTATTCAATCCAGCAACGCTCCAAACAACACCTATTTCCTTCACAAACAACAACTAACGTCATCAAATAAGCCCTATAACATACACAAACAGAATCATTACGTCAAAACCAAAGCGAAAACGCACCTTCAACCGTTCAGATAAAACCGCAACACCATCAGAGCAGCAACCCACCAAGACACACCTGCCAACAACAACAGACCAACCGACACGCTACCTCCAACGAGCAGCAGCTAGCGCAAATCACACCCCGACGAAACGTTAAAGCCGACGAGCGATAGCAGAAATAACAACAAACCAACTGACTCGCTGCTTCCAACGAACAGAGCAAGCGCAAATCACACCCCGACGAAACGTAAGAGCCGACGAGCGACAGCAGAAATAGAGCAGACGCGAGTCGCGGAGAAAGAGCGAGCCGTGGTACACAAGCAGGGCGGCGAGCAGCGGGGGTGGCGAGCAGCGGGATGGTGCGTCGGCAGGGTAGCAACAGACTACTGCGGGCCCATGCGGGGTCCAAACAATTCCAACAGGGAATGCCAAATGGCAGCCGATGCTGTCTTTTTATGCAGAAAACTTGTTCGGCCGAATAATTGTTCGGCCGAACAATTATTCGGCCGAACAATTATTCCGCCGAATAATTATTCGGCCGAACAATTATTCGGCCGAACAATCGTTCGGCCGAATAAACTATTGCCCGAAATTTTTTTCCGTCCGGCAACCGTTTGCACAAATTTCAAGAGTCTCCGTTAAACGGGACGGAGAACTGTTTGTGGTTATTCGGCCGAATAACCTCAAAATTATTCGGCCGAATAATTTCAATGATTCGGCCGAACAATTATTTTTATTCGGCCGAATCATATTTTTATTCGGCCGAATAACTTCCGCTAAGACGATTTTGCACTGATTTCTCACGAAAGTGTTACCCACCTTCACGTTTTCACCCTTTGGTATTGCACAAAAGTCTTTACTTTATTTAACGTTTGGAAGATTCGTTGCAGATTTATTTTTTATTATGGGATCATTGCTTTAATAATATTATAAAAACTTAAGGGTAGTAAGACAGGTGGGGCGGAGTCATTTTTAAATTTAGAGGAAATTGAGTAATCATCAATTTGGAATTATCTTAAATAATTAGGCAAAATCATATGTTCTTTTAACCAAAAAGAAGATGGTGTTAACAACTAACATAAAAACCATTCTAGTTTTAAAAGATTCAATGATCATCATTCAAAACCTAAGAAAAAACAATTTGCCCTCCAATGATGCCCTTATAGGCATCATCTCAAGAACCAAAAAGGAAATGCAAGCCCTTTAAGATGTTAACTTCTTCTGCATTTTAAAAGCTTTGAATAAGATGTCAACTACCTTGCAAACCATGCAAGAAGGCTTGATGAGGGCGTGGGATAACTAGTACTCAAATCGCCCCGCTTTTCCAGTGATTTGTTCCCTAGATCCGGTTATAAAAACCGGCGGAATCGTAGTTCCACCCCATTTACTATGGAACTATGCCATGCAACTGTGTCCCTAGGGGTTTTGGCCCATTTTAAGACGACCCAGATCGTCGAAATTCCAAAAAAATAATGAGAAGAGGTGGAACTGTGCCTTGCCGAAAAATTTACCGTCGGCGGCAGGGGGCGATTTGAGTGCCAATTATCACACGCCCTTGATGAGGGGTATATGTCAAAAAAGGGAGGATAGTCTTCAATCCAATCCCTTAAGGTTAATCACTCATTAAGTTGTGATTTTAATGAGCAAGACATGTAGCACGTGTCATAATCTTCGCATGCATCAAAAGGACACAATATTAAACATCGCTTCAACCTCACACGTACTTTTGTATCTCATGCTTCATGGTTATGAAGTCCCGAGGAATCATTGCTACTGTGTATATGGGATTTACACACCTATGAGCCAAGTCGGGGAGGTGTGGCATGCAAAGGTCGGGTCTTCTTGTCATCCTTGGTTCTTGTTTATGGGTGCCCTGGTGCCGGAGGTCTCATATCAACATGTTTGGATAAGACAGTGAGATTTCCTTTATGTACACATAAAAAATGAGTCACAATAAGGGAAGCTCTTTTTGGCAATCAAGCACAGTCTCTGGTAAGTTGGATCCAACAATTTCATAGAATTCATAATTATGGGTGCTTGATTTCAAATTTGTGTCAGGTTTGTGGCAATAAGAATGGTTGTTTGTATGAGGGAAGCAACTCTTGTTGGGTCGTTTGTGTGTCGAAACTAAATGGAAAAGCATGGCATTTGTTTGTTGTCCTCTTTGAAATCTTAAACAAACTTCACTCAAAGCAATGTATTTTGGGTCCAAACAATATGCAGATTAACTTGTTTTTATATTTTGGTAAGATGGATGCATGGCTTCCTAGCTGTCAAAGGGACATTCGAGAAATTAGGACGTTCCTGGGGAGATAAGAAGATCTCATTAATAGAAACGGGACCTCAAATTTTTTCTGTTACTACGATCAAGACTTATGAATTGGAACATCAGTGAACTACTCGAAATGTTATAATAATGGACTTGTTGGTCAAGCAAAGAGGCAATTACAAGACTGCTAAACTTAGAGTTGTGGTCATCTCAATGAGCAAATATTCAACTTCAACACACCCAACAAGGACACTTCAATGGGTTCATATCCATTAGAATTCGAGGAGGAACATATTGTTTATTTCCTTCAAGAGAGAATGGAGATATACAAATAGGATTCATTGCCCTCAAACCAAGCCTATAACGATGCCATGAGAAATTGTGCTCATTCCTATTCTTATTGTAAATCATGTTTTGCATATATGTTTTATTGTGTTGAATCTACACAGTTAAATGTAATAGGACTAGATACACTAGAATAAGAGGTTCATCCCATTGAACTCAATAACTTGCAAACTTTGAACAGAATTGTCAAAGACTTCTCTGTCTTTTTTGTACTCAAGTGTTGTTCAACTCTACTACTAACTTCTTTTAATATAATTTTTTTTATTTCTTCGTGTTAAAAAATCATAAAAACTTAATTAATATTTATTTAAATTTATAAACTTTTAAATAAAGTAATAAATTCGTGAGTTTATAGAATTATATATTTTATAATGAAATGTATAGTAGAATTCTTCTCTTGATATAATAATATTATAAAAATTTAATAATATTCATTTAAATTTATAAATTATTAAATATTATAATAAATTCATATTTTATATCGATGTGTATTTTTATGTTCATTTTGTGGGAAGAAGGTTAAATGTTTTATAATTTTAAACTTTTCAAGTTTGTCATCACTAAAATTTGGCTATAAAATATTTTAGTGAAATTAAAATTTTGGATTATTAAAATCGTTATTTTTATTATAAAAATTGATCTCATGGTTTTGAATACCTCTATTACAACTTAATTTTACAATTATTAATAATAACAATTCTATCAATTCAAAATAGAAGCGCTAACCAAAATGTCCCGACTCGTCGGAATCGGACATAGCAATTTTTGTCCAAATCGCAATTTGGAGTGCTCAAATCGCAATTTCAGCGATCTAGGTAGTTTTAAAATTGGGCATTTAGTCTAGACCAAGCAATCACGATTGCTGAAATTGCAAGATTGCAAAAATAGCAATTTCCAGCAACAATTTCAACTGGTTTTATCAAAATCTCACCAAAAAAACGAATTGTTTTGGTTGTCTTTTATCCTACTCGATCCAAAATTATTCTTATCAAAATTTAAATTAAAAAATAATGATTTTATTTTTCTTTTATTTTAAATCAAATTCATAAAACTATTAAACTTCCTTATCTTATAAACTCACCATAATCCATTTATAAACATCCGCCTCATATTGTAAAATAAAATTGATAAAACATAAACTTAACATAATCCATTTATAAACATCCACCTCATATCCATACAATAATATCATAAAACTTTATTAATATTCATCTAAATTTATGAACTATTAAGCAACCGCATAAAAAATCCAAGCTCTTGTATGGATGTGCATTTTCCACCTTCAAAAAGTTATCATAATATGGAGAAACCAAACTCACAAATGTCATCCACGTTTTGTGAACTTGCCATATTCCATTTGTAAGAGTGTTCGCCTCACGCTACATCTAGATTCCATTTGCAAGGAATATTCTATTGAAAAGTATGTCCACAACGCCATACACGTGAAGCCTCTCACCAAGGCTTGAGAAAGTGATTGCTAAAAGCAAAGACGTTGCGGTACCCTCAACAACATACCCTCCGTGTGACTCACGAGTGCAAATACACTAGCCACCAATCAACCTTAATTGAATTTGTTGTTTTTTTAATTAAACTGATTGATATGATATTTGTTGTTTTTTTAATTAAACTAATTGATATAATAATTTTGAGTAGATTTTATTTGATAAGTAAACAGGTTTTATATATCAATTTTGTGTATAATTTAATTATTATCTTAAAATAAAATTATTATAAATCTAAAAATATTTAAATTTGAATTTTATAAATAAACAATAATAAATTTAGATTCACTATCAATTTAAAAACAAATCATATATATTTTATCAATAAACAATAATAATTTTACAAGTTCATCATCAACTTAAAAACAAATCATTCATATATATATATATATATATATTCATTCATTTTTTCTTGATCTTCTTTATAAGTGAAATCAGAAATATTATATTAGTGTATAGACCTAATAAGTTTTTCAATTTTTTCAATTTCTCTTGAATTCTCAATTTGTTCTTTAATTAGCAGAAAGAATTGGCAAAAGTCACTAGATAACTCCTAAATTATTATTTATATTAAATAAACATTTATTATTAATTATTTTGATAATTAAAAAAATGCAAAAAGAGTTAACTAAAATTTTATTACTTACAAAATAGCTACTCTATAACCCCTAAATTATTATTTATATTAAATAAACATTTATTATCGATTAGTTTGTTAAATTGAACAAGTTAAATCTGATGTAAAAATAACACTCTATTTGGTGTCTTCCAAATGGGGTGCTTAGGAAGGCATCCAACAAGTCCATCACACAATTTGTTGCATCTCATGATAACCACTTGAGAACATATAGTGGCATGAAACAAGGGGGTCATGCAAAGAATATGGAGCATACATCGTAAAACACCACTCTTTTATCCACCCAAGAGGAGCTAGATCAACACGTAAGCTCTAAATATGACACTTAGCATGAAGGAGCAACAAAGAGCCAAGGTAGACCCTCACTCAACCATAATATCGCTCATATGCACCATGAACTTGGACTACACCAGTAGGATGATGATAAGAGGCTTTACATAATGGCTCCCCCCATTGCCTCTCAACTACACAAAAAAAAGGAGACATAGTGGAGGAAAACTAGACTACAACAGGCGAACTAAGAAAGAAGAACCTATGGAATGTAAGGATCCCATTATGTTTTTGAAGTTGGTCATCTCAAAGCAAAAGCGAGAGAAATGGTGGGGAAGGAACACTGCTTGGTAGAGGAAGACCATGAGGCCAACCCACCCAACCTAAATCCCAAAAGTAGGGGTCAACATCCAACTTGTAAGACACACCAGGGACTACAAGGTGACCAATTGAAGCTTGGCGCATTGCGAAGGGATTTGAAGGTTGGCACAAGGCCACCACAGTGTGATGCCTTCATGATCTATAAGAGATTATGGGCCATATTTTTTTAAACATGTTTTGTTGTCCCTAGAATGTAATGGCCATAGACTAGGATATCTCAAATTATATTTTCATAATTTTCAATTTCATTGTAAAAACTAAAATCCAAAGAGTACTTAGACAATATTATATTTTGTTTTTGAAAATGCTCAAAAGTTATGAGCTTCACCAGTCCTAGCTAAGGTTTTCGATAGAAACATCTCTCCTTAATCTCTCTACCATGTATGTAATTACTTTTTTTGGTAACCTATAGGATAAAAATAAAATATTTACCTTATTTAAAAAACACAATGTTCGTTATACCGAAGCTTAAAAATAAAATATTTCCTTTATTTAAAAAAAACACTATGTTTGTTATATTGAAGCTTGCTCCTTGGATTGGAGAAAGAAAAAAAACACCTGAATTGAGTGAAAGATTCGATATTTTTTGCAATTGTCTAATCCAACTATATCTAGTAATAAAACAAGGTTAACCACCATATAAATAGAGTTGGATATCTAAACCTCTTCCCAATCATTGTATTGAGAGCAGTGAGGTGCTCTACTACAGTCCAGTATGGGGGAGATGTTGTAACGTTGTGTAACATGTTGTTCCCACAGAAAAAGAAATAAAAAGGCAAATGATGTCGGCTTATACAAAAAATATTAAATTATATTGATTTCATCTTAAACTTAAATATTAAACTTAGATATATAAAGCACAGATCAAATATCTCGAGGTGTAAATTTTTTTTTAATATGTAAAAAAATTAAGATACAAAAATATGTAAGGTGCTACATAAATTTTAAAGTTCTAGCTAACATTATATTTACTTTACTTTATCCTTACATATTTTTTTAATCTTTTTATTTTTAGTTTTTTGAATGAATGTTTATATGAAATATCTTAAGACTTCACTAATAATTTCATTTCAATTTTTTTTTCCTTGGAAAAAAAATTGTAACTTTATTTCCCAGAGAGTGAAAGTTACATTGTGCACATATATGTCATGCATATATTCATCGTATATAGTCATAAGACTATTCTAAAAGAGTTCCTGCATTATAATATTACAAAATTTCAGACCAATCTATCACTATATGCTTTTACTTTAATCTTCCATATGATTGTACTTCCATAGAGCCAGGAAAATAGGTTGTTCCAGAAAAAGGGCTAATAAATGCTGCCATAAGGTATTACTCTAACAAGGTTGATAAACACTATTTCAAAAAAGGTTGATAATTGTTCCAAATAGAGGTTGATATTTGTTGATGTATACACTAAACGTGTACTATTCATCTTCCATATACCAAAAATATATAACCTATATCCAAGTAACCATGCTTTCTTCAAAAAAAAATTGTTAAGTGCTATGCTCCAGTATAATATCCGGGCCATCTATAAAGGGCCAATGATAGTAATGATATTCTTCTCCACTGGAAAATTCCGCTACCTTAAAGAGGCATTTATCCAACTGAGTGCCTTCTTTAGATGAGTGCCTTCTTTAGATGGGGCATTTGCAATTTTATTTATTTCCCTGTAAAGATGTTTGCAAGTGAAAGTGTTAATACTGGTCACAATATCATAAAATTTACCAAGAAGAGAAAGCAAATGTGTGTGAGTGCATCTTTGAGCTCTAGCAATCAAATTCATAACTAGCATGGAATCCCCCAAAACTTGTAAATCTCAACATCCTTATTCTAAGGTAAAGAGCAACAGAATTTTCAAAGCCAAAAGTTCTGCAAAGTTGTATGTTCCTTCTCCAAAGCCCAAACTAATCTTAAATTAATGCTACTCAAAAAGATATAGCATAGCACTGCCCCCACACAGTTCCCTACCCCTTTGTGACCCCTTTGTGACCCCTTTGGGAAGCGCCATCGAAATATGCCCATGGAAGGCTCTTGTTAATTTCTTCCTCCCTTATCTCTCTCAACTTAACCGTCTCATTAACATGTGTGAATAAAGGAATAATACCCATGATGTTTGAGACAATTATTTCCAAAACTGTGATCTTGTCATTAAAAATGGTATTGTTCTTGTTGACACATAATTCCCCAACATACGATGAAGGGAAGTGCTTTATATTGGTTGTTTGTTGGACTGTCGAGCCAAACCTATAGAGCATCTTCCATCGAATTCGCATTCCATATATTGTTGAGGCCCAGGTGTCTCAAGCATTCTTGACATATCAATCTAGTGAAAGCACGTTTGATGAAAAGATGTATGACAAACTCTTCATCGTCTTTGCAAAGGTGGCACCAATTTGGGCCCTCGTAACTGTGTTTTATCAAGTTATCCCACATAGGGATTTTGTTCTCCAGTGCACACCACATTAAAAATATATACTTTGAGGGGCACCTAGTCTTCCATATCTTCTTCCACCACCAAATTATATTCCTATCGTATAAGTCAATACTCAGCTGAATGTATCCTTGCTTGGGGGTATAAATGTCAAATGGAGCAAAATCCCAAATTAGTTCATCCTATCTTCCCTAATTCGAATGTGACTCTCCTTAATATATTTAATGCAAGTGTTCCAGTGAATACTGTCTTCCCCTAAAAATGTCAAGGATTGGGTTGACATCCATCCTTGTCCCCAAAGAGACGTTGCAGTAGGATTCGTGACTTGGTTGAGCGAGTAGAAACCATCTTCATTAAGTATTCCCACTGGTTCTTGGGGGAGAAGATGTCTACCCCTTCTTCTTGGCCATGGATCGATCCCTAGCTTCATATTGTTTCCTTTACCTATATTCTGTGCCAAAACCTGCCCAATGACAACGAAGGAGTTCACCGCGGCCCTCCACATTATAGATGAATTAGACATCCTTTTCGAAGGAGATCAAACCCAGTCTATGATTGAGTTCGAAGTAATGTATTTTTGTTTCACCACATTAGTTTAGAGGCTTGAAGAAGAAATAAGTCGCCATACACATTTAGCTTCCAATGCCTTAGATAAAAGAAATATATTCTTTAGGCCCCAGCCTCCAAGTGATTTTGGAACCATGATTTTATCCCATCTTACCCAAGGCATTACAAAGTGGTCCTTTTGTCCACTCCAAAGAAATCTGAAACATAGTCTTCTGACCCTATCCAATGTTTCCTTGGGGATCCATGCAAGGGACATCTTGTACACTGGTGTAGCTTCTAGGACTGCTTCAACAAGAAATAGTATGCATGCTCTCGATAGCCATTTGTTGCTCTAGACATTGATTCTCTTTTCCAGTTTGGTGATCAGCCAAATCTAATCTCCTTTAAGATAATTGTTAGGTTTAAGATGGAAACCTAAGTATTTCAAACCATCATCTGCATATAAAGGAGGATAAGGAAAAAATTATTCATAGTACCTTACCTCTTCATCTTCCATATTTAGGCAGGAAAGAGTGGATTTTCTAATATTGATCAACATACCAGTCAGCTTCAGAATATTATTTAGTGTATCTGCATCCCTTCGAGATCCATTGCAGAAGAGCATAATATCATCTACGAACAAAAAGTGAGTTATTTGTAGTAGCTATGAGATCTTGATTTCTTTGAATACTCCTTGCCTTTTAGCATTCAACAGCAATCTGCTAAGTTCCTTAGCAACCAACAAGAAAAGGAGAGGGGATAGTGGGAATCCTTGTTGGAGTCCCCTCTTGGCTTGAAAGAATTGTGATACCGTTCCATTGATGAGAATAGCATAAGAGATCACAGTTATGCAACTCATCACCCAATAAATGAATGGTAGTTCAAATCCCATATTATTAATAAGAAGATAGATATATAACCAATTAACCCGATCATAATCCTTAGAAAGATCAATTTTAATAACTTCTCATTTATCTCTTCTAGTCTTCATACTATGCAAAACCTCTTAGGAAACCCATATAGCTTCATGGATCTGCCTACCTTCGAGGAACCCAATCTATCTTTTAATACATGCTTCGACAAGATAGCTTTGATACATCTAACTATGACTTTTGCTACAATCTTGTAGATCCCATTTTCCAATGAAATAGATCTGAAATCATCAAAGGAAATAGGATTATCCACCTTATGGATTAGGTTAATGAAATTGGATTTAAAATTATTCAAAACTTTGCCTTTCGTTCTAGTCTCCTCCACAACCTTCAGAAGATCTTCCCCTAATATCTCATAGCTGTCAAGGAAGAATTCTACTGGCCAATCGTCTGGCCTAATTTCAAGAGTTTTAGGTCTATGTAGCTTTCAATGTAAGTCATAACATTACAACATTCGTATTAATTATTAAACCACAACTTTATTTTTTTTCCCAAGGAAAAAAATCTCTTTATTCATAGAATAAACATAGACTGCTCTATTGAGCTTACATCATTTGATCAGCCTCTCAGGATTCATCGTAAGCAAAAAGCTTGTCCATTTACATTACAAGAGGGGATATCAAAACAGTGACTTTATAATTTGAATTACAACAAAATATAGGACTTGGTGACTTGATCATTGATATGGTCCTCTAGTTCCATAAGACCTGGTTGAAATGCTAAGGCTAGCTTGGAACGCATATCAGCTTTTGTATTGAGTTCTCTGTATATATGAGCAAAAGAAATCATTTTGAAAGAGGTCTTTAAAGAACTGATTTTGTTTAGAAGTTATTGCAAATGAGGTTCTCTAATATTACTTTTATCTTTCGCCCAATATATCAACATTTTAGAGTCACCAAAAATTTGTATACTTTTGATCTGAGTGTCCTTTGCAACCTTCAAAACTTCCCATAATGCTGCTACTTCTGCTCTGTTGTTGGTTGCTCTTCCCGTTGTGAATTTGATGCTCAGTTTAATATTTTTTTAAAGATATATGACGCCTCTCGCTCCTCCAAGGATAGGTTCTCCCTGACTAGCTCCATCGAAGAAGGCCCAAGGAATACTCTTGTTTATATCTGGAGCAACTGGCACATGTTTCTTTGATGGCGTAGGGGAAAATTTATGCTCCTATAATTTTTTCAATAGCAGCTCAGTGGTGAGATCAAGAGGAACCCATATGTTTTGGAATATTGCTTTATTATGTGCTTCCCAAATGCTAAAAATGAATAGAGTTGGAAAGGCATCATAACAGCGTACCCCGACATTTTGCCACCATTCTTGTGTTCTTTGTTCCAAATTTGCATCGCATCTTGTAGGAGTCCTGATGTTGTTGATGGTCTTTAGGGCAGAGTCTCAGACGTCTCCTGCATAAGGACAAAAACTGAACAAATGAGAGGTTTGTTCCTCCTGTGCTTTGCACAAAACACACATGCCTGGCCCTTGAAAACCTCTTTTTTTCAAAAGTTCCCATGTCAATAGTTTGTCACTTAATGCCATCCATAAGGTAATTATAGTTTTCAAAGGACTATGGATTTTCCAAATTTTCTCCAACCGCAAGTTCTTGACATTCAGCTTCATATCCTTTTTTTGCTGTGAAATATCCATTCTCTGCATTCTTGGTCCAAATTAATTTATCCTATATGTTTTCATTTATATGAACGAAGTTTGAGACTAGAATGTTGATGAATTTGTTCCACTCCTCTGCTTCTACTCCAGTTAGTCTGAGATCCTGCGAATATTTCCAGCCATCTCTTCCTTTCTGTTGGGGCTGTTGAGCTTGCACGTCAGTTAAGACATGTATCCTCTAAGCTCTCAATTTGGAAACTAAGGAGTCTGATAACCTGAAATCTTCCCCTGCACCTACCCATGGATCCTCACCGATTGTTACCTTTTTATCGTCCCCTATCCTCCATGCTGACCAAGAGCCAATAAATGGGAATGCGAGCACCAACGCCTTCCATCCAACTGAGCCATTTTTGTGGGTTTTGTCAGGGTCTTTGAACCAATCAACGATTGAAGAACCAGGGCAATACTTTGAGCTCATTACCCTTCCCCACAGCGATTCTGGGTTTTTTTCAAGTCTCCATAACGATTTTGCTGCCAATGCTTTATAGAAGATGGAAGGATTTTTTATACCCCATCCTCCAAGTTCTTTTGGAAGTGAGAGAGAAGACCATTTTACAAGTGGGATTCCTTCTGTCTGCCTGCTGGCTATCCATAGGAAAGAGAAGAACTTCTTCCTTATCTTCGTTAGTATCCCTTTAGGAATGTATGCAATGCAAACCCAATATGTCGAGATCCTTTGTAATACTGCTTTTAGTAGTACTAATATTCCTCCTCTTGAGAGAAAACGATTAGTCCATACTGAGATTCGTGCTTCTACTTTCTTGTATAAACAAATCCAATCTTGAAATGAGTAGTAGTTAGCTTTTAGGAAGAATCCTAAATATTAGAAGCCTTCTTAGATTGAAACTGATGAATAGGGGATTATCTCTTTTGTAACCTGTAACAAATCTTTTGAAAAAGCATTATGTGCCAAACTAGATTTTTGAAGATTTATTTCCATTCCTATTGCCTTTTTGTAAGTTTCTAGGATAGAAGCAAAGGCTATAAAATTTCCCTCGGTACCTTTTCCAAAAAGAAGTACATCATATACAAAGAGAGTGTGTGTAATTTCTTTTGTGCTAGATACCTTGACACCTTCTATCCTCCTTGTGTTTTTGGCATTATGTAATAGTCGGCTCAATGCTTCGGCTATCAACAGGAACAAAAAAGGAGAGAGAGCACATCCTTGCCTTAAACCTCATGTGGGGTGAAAAAAACTAAATGGAGAACCATTTATCATTACCGCCAAGGATGTTGATTGAAGGCACCTCATTATCCATTCCACCATCTCCAGGGACATTCCAATTTGAATTTAAACCAACCTCACAAAAGTCCAGTTCACCCTGTCATAAGCTTTTGAAAGACCCAGCTTAAGTAAAAAGGTGCAAAGTTTTTTCCTTTCTTATAGAGTGAATGGCCTCTTGTGCCAATGAGACTGCATCATGTATTTGTCTGTTAAAAAGAAACCCGAACTGTTCTTCTGTTGGAGCCAAGGCCGCAGCTATGGTAAAAGCTGTGAATTTTGAGGAAAAAGCACGAGTATGGAAGAGAAAGTGCTAAGTTTTGAATAAGCGCCAATTTTGGGGACAGAAGAAGACGGTGCGCAGTACGGTGCCAGATGGGGGAGCTCAGCATAGATTACGGACCGGAAATCGCGGAGCTCGCGCGCACGTCAGAAGGGAATGAAGGTAGCAGAGTGGAAAGCCCAGCTACCCTAATTAATGAAGCAATGGAGTAGAGGGCTCAGCTACCCTCATTTAAAGCTAAGTACAGAAGTTATGGGTGCTCGGATCAAGGAGGAGCAACGGACCAAAGCATTGAAGGCGAAGGACGAGGTACCCATACCCGTAAGCTGCGCCGGAATTCATGGAGCCTGCAGGAAGCGGCGACATGACTACAAGCGGCGCCTACAGTACACCTAGCCATGTGCGTGGTTAGGGTTTTTGGGGATTACTGCTGGGAAAGGCCCACAGTTTTGTAAAGGTGCGACCGCCATGGCCACCTATATATATGAATAATTGTAATGGGTAGATGTTAGAGAGTCAGTTAGTTGGTTAGTCAGTTGAGTAGTGAGTCAGTTAGCTAAGCCTGTGAGTGAGCTAGCTAAGATAGTAGACGCTAGAGGTAAGAAGGATCGATCGAGTTGATCATCCTCTGTTACGATCTTGTTGATGGTTTTCTACCGTGTTGCTAGAAAACAGGAGTTAGAACTGGTTAGCAGTGAAGCTAATCCTTGAGTTGCAGACAGTCAGAGTCGACGTCTGAACTATTGTAATCTCTGAAGAGGAAGAGAATAGATCGAGAGAAGGGCTCCCAGCTGTGTGCGTGGAGTTTCCTGGAAAGATCTAAGGCTGCAGCTGTGTGCGCAGCATATTGTATAAATCTATCATTTTCTGGTTAATATAAGATACTCCCGTGGACGTGGTTTTTCCCCGTGGAGGTGGACTTCATATTTCTCGCTATTGTGATGTTGTGATTGAGGTGATTACCTGTTTTAGTTTACTAACAGCAAATACAGAAATATTGCATTATCTTTAGGAGTGTATTGAGTAAGTTCTTGGAGCTTCCTTGAGGACCATAATCGTTAAGGGTCGAAGGACTCGGGAGATAACGTCACCGCGGCGATAGGGGAACTTGTTGCTGCGACGAAGGTGCTAGCGAGACGACACATAGGATATCCGCGCAGAGGGTAATTGGCCCTAGCGCAGGAGGGAAAGTACCGCGCAGCTAGGCTGCTAAGCAGGAGCTTGAGAGCTGTTGCGCTCATAAGTCTGAAGAGGGGTCAGACTGTTGCCTTAGAGGAATCGTCAAGGAGGAAAGAGCAATCTCCGCGTCGCCTAGGTTAAGGAAACCTGATTCCTTAGCCCCCCATAGCCACTTCGGGTGAGACCTCGAGCTGCTGCGCAGCTCGTTGCCGAGAGGGCCAGTGCGCCAAGGGGTTTTGTTGCTGCGCATCATTAAAACCCGGGTCTGTCCAAAAAGCAGCCAACAAATGGTTCCGTTGCCGCGTGAATGAGACTTGTTATTTCAGCGACACGTGAGATTGAGGCGAAACCCAGAGAAAGAAGGAGCCAACAAATGGTTCCGTTGCCTCGTCACTTGTTACTGTGAGACTTTCTATTTTTGCGACGTAGAAAATTGTTGTTGAAGCCAACAAATGGTTCCGTTGCTTTGAACCCTGTTGTTGAGCCAACAAATGGTTCTGTTGCCTTGAGACTTGCTCAGCTAACAAATGTGTTATTGGAATCCTACAGCTACAGAAATTCAGGAGTGGTTCGATTTAAAGGCTAAAGAGTTCGCTGAACAAGAAAATAGAAGCTCTAGACTCCAGCCAGAAGAATGGTTGCAGAAGTATATCTATACTGACCTTCACGAAATTTTCTTTGTCACATTTGCACTTGAGTTGCATGCTTGGATAGCCAAGTTAGCACATACTAGACCCACTGTGTATATTGATCGACCAGTTGCTTGGACGCCTGAGCTAGTCAGTATTCTGAAGCGGGTAGATAATTCTGTGTCCCGTGCAGTAGACTTTTGGTTGAATAGTCTGCTGGAAGGTTTCATCACTGAGTTTGCAGTGGATACAAGAAAGAGTTTCAGTGAAGTTGAGAGGAGTTTCTTTCAAGCACCTAGAGGTAAGTTCTTAAATTCTTTGAACTTATCGATTAAAATGCTTCTGTATGAAAAAGCAAAACTATGTATAGCTTCAGATGCATAGCATAGACAAGTAATGTCCGTAGACTCTGATAGTGACCCTGAAGTTATTGGTTGCGCTCATAGTGGAAAACGGTATAAAGTAGGCCTTGACCAACATTCTTTTGAGTCGAGCTCAGAAGACAGTCAAGTTCCTAGAGCAAGTCACATAGAAAGACAAGGGAGTGTTCATATCCCTTATCACCCTTTTACACCGCAGAAGCCAGACAAAGCTCAGTATAATCCCGCAGTAACACCTTCTAGTATCCCACACGGTACTTCTAGTACCTCTGTACCACCTTTGTTTAAACAGCCCAGAGGAACTGCTACAGCACCTCCATCTCAACCTCGCACAAGAAAGATGGGTGATGACATGAAACTACCAACTTTTAGAGGAACAGGGATAGAAGACCCTAAGAAACACTGGTTCCTATGTGAAGCCATTTGGACAATTAAGCAAATTAATGATGATGCTGTTAAACTGGTTCAGTTAGCAACCACACTAAGAGAAAGAGCCTTAACTTGGTTCATGAAATACTCAGCAGCACAGAATAGGACGCTTGCTGATGTAAGAAATGCAATGATTAGAGAATTTAAGAAACCTAAATCAGAATCACAGTGTATAACAGAGCTCAAAGACATCAAGCAGTTACCTACAGAGTCAGTATGGGACTTTGACCAAAATTTCAAAGCCTTGATAGATCAAGTAAGCTTTGAGTTTGCACCACAGCAGCATAAGGAATGGTTCATTGCTGCATTGCTTCCACACATTAGACTTCCTCTTATGCAATAGAATCTCACTACTCAGGAACAAGCTCTAGAGATGGCTATGAAACTAGAAGCTTCACCAATTGCTGGAACAAGCAACGATGTTGCGCAGTTGCAGAACCAATTAGCAAACTTAACCCTGCAAGTGCATGATATTAAGAAAGGCAAGGATGCTAAGGAGGAGATATGGTGTACAAAATGTAAAGCACAAGGTCATTCAAAGGACCATTGCCCTGTTTTCATAAAGTATATTGCAACTGGAGCACCTAATCCTTTACCACGGCCACAAGGGCCTTGGTGTGAAATCTGTAGAACTAGAGGTCATAGACCTCAAGAATGTCACTTACTTCAGAAATATGTACAAACTCCAAAGAATCTATATTGTAATTTCTGTAAATCAGTAGGCCATGATGAAAACAATTGCAGAGCATATGACCTTATGATGGAAAGGAAACACGATGTTTATAGAGTACAATCAGAAGCACAAGGACCTGTAGCAGGCCCACAGTATGACCAAACTCGCGACGGCCGAACAGGAAATTATAGAGGCCGCGGACGTACAACAAATTTTGGCCGCGGAAGAGGCCAGATCACTTGTTATAATTGTGGAGCGCAAGGTCATTTTGCAAGAGATTGCCAAAATCCTACAACCCTTTGCAGATATTGCAAATCTTATGATCATATCATTGAAGAATGCCCTCAGTTGACGGCTAAGATGCAAGCAAAGACGCCACAGGTCAACCAGAACATTCAATTGATTGGAGCAGAAAAAATAGAACCAGCCCGTACAGTTAATATTGTGACGCGCAGTGGAACAACCACTGGTGCGCCAGAGTCGGGAACTGGAAAGCAAGCGACGCAATGGGTGCGCCGCGCTAATATTAAACCAGCCCCACTTAATCTGCAGAAGCAAAAATAAGCATTCAATCAAGCCCAAGAGTATTTCTCAGATCCCAGAGCTTCAAGTTCTGTTACAACTCCGCATAATGATATTAGATCGCAAGTGCTAAGACAAGACAACCTGGTACAAGAACAGGCCACTACATCCGGAAGGCCCGATGAAGAAAATGCACTGGGTACTGTCCATAATTTTCTAAGGAACTGCTTAAAGTTGTTGCGCAATGAAAAAGCAACTATGGAACTTCAACACCTATTGGATAAATGTCAACAATCTGCTTCGACGAACACGCCGCAGCGTGCTGTTCACCAGATTGGGAGTCACATTAGAACTGGAAAAGAGATGAGGCTCACAGCGCAGATTTGAGCATTTGAGATGGATGAAGTCATTTTAGATTTGGGCTCAGAAGTTAATGTTCTCACCATGCAGACATGGGAACAAATGGGAAGTCCTCAACTTACAAGATCCCCCATCCAGCTAAGACTTGCAAATCAACAATGAGTCTCTCCATTGGGCAGATTACCCAATGTACCTATTGATATTGAGGGAGTAAGAAGTTCTGTAGACTTTGAAGTAATCAAAATCCTGGATGATAGTAGACCTTACCCAGCACTTTTAGGTATAGACTGGGCATTTGATAATTTGGCTGTCATTAATTTGAAGAAAAGACAGATGACCTTCGAGGACGACCAGATTAGGGTCATTGCACTGCTTGATCCTATTCAAGGACCAAGGTATATAGAACCCATTCGGGAAGAAGAAGAAGCGCGCCACATGGAAAGTTTGTATCAGATGACTGCTAGTCAGAGTGACTATGTTAATCCTACAGCAGATGGCCATATCAGCTGGCGATGCGATAGTTCGTGCACGTCAGACTCAGATGCAGGATTGGAAAACTGGCAGAATCGCTTACATGAGGTTTCTACAAGACGTTGCGCCATGATGACTAAATCCATTCGATGGATTGGTACAGAATTGACCGACACTCCAATTTTTGATGGTTTAACCAGCGTAAGTGAATTCATACAGGCATATGAACAACAGCTTCCAGAGCAGCAGCGCATACAGGCATTAGATGTATCACCGTGTGCTACACCCGCAAGATGGTGGGGTGCGCATAAAGAGAATATTCACACATGGCAAGACTGTCGCAGATTGATACTGCGCAGATTCCAGGACACTACAGCAGAAGTGTCGCGCAAATACAAGGGACAGAGTGACCCCAGGTCACACATTGAAGCATGTATTCAGCAATGGTCGGATATTCCGGACGATGAGTGGGTTCACCTATTCATCCACACATTGGACACAGTTCCAAGGAACTGGTACACTCAAACAGAATTGCGCAGAGGCACTCTTACTTGGCCTCTTATGATGGAAAGTTTTCAACTCACCTTCAGCTTTGAGTCAGAGCATCCAAGTATTGATCAGGCCCTGAAGAGTATTAGAGAGAAGGTATTTGAACCATGTCTATTACCAGAATATTCCCAACCGGATTGGGCTGTTCAGATAGAGCATGCCCTCGAATGATATAACTTCACCGCTGAAGAAGAGGAGGATGATCCTCGCAACATCAATATCCCAGAATCAGAAGGGACGCGCAATGTTGAAGGTCCTCAGCTTGATATCCCTGCCATTACAGAGCACATCAAGCTCAAAAAGGTTAACATTGGTACAGAAGCTGAACCCAAGTTTGCTTCTATAGGAGACTATTGGGATGATGAAACTGTTGGGCATATTTCAGATTTATTACGTGACTACCAGGATATCTTTCCTACCAAGTTTACAGAAATGAAAGGCATCCTAGGAGACTTAGGAGTGATGCGCATACCTTTGAAACCAGATGCCAAGCCAGTAAAGCAGCGCCCATACAGGTTGAACCCACGCTATAAAGAAAAAGTCAAAGAAGAAATTGACAAGATGCTCGCAGCAGGTATTATTGAGCCAGTAGAAGAAAGCGATTGGATTAGTCCTATGGTTGTACAAGAGAAGAAGACAAAAGGTGAAATAAGAATTTGCGTGGACTTGCGCAAACTCAATGACGCATCAGCGCATGATCCATTTCCTACGCCCTTTACAGACGAAGTGCTTGATAATGTTGGAGGACAAGAGGCTTACTCCTTCACTGATGGATTTTCGGGATACCATCAGATCAGAATCCATCCAGATGACCGGCATTAGACTACTTTTGCGACTGAATGGGGCTCATTCCAGTACACGGTAATGCCCTTTGGTCTTAAGAACGCACCTGCTATCTTCTCTAGAGTCGTTGTTGCTGTTTTTAAGGAATTCATCCATAAATTTTTAGAAGTCTATTTTGATGATTGGACTGTGTTTGATTTACTAAAGAACCATATGGGGAACCTGCGAATGATGTTAGAAAAATGTAGACAGCATCAGATTTCCCTTAACTTGAAAAAATGTATCTTCTGTGCTCCTTTTGGTATTTTGTTGGGTCATATTGTATGCAGACAAGGACTCCTGATGGATCCTGCGAAGGTTGCCATCATTGCTAATTTACCTGCGCCCAACTCAGTCAAGCAATTGCGCACTACATTGGGACATACTGGATACTACAGAAAATTTATCAAATGTTATGCAAAGATCACAGCACCTATGGAAAGACTGTTGAAAAAGGATTCGAAATTCCAATGGACAGAAGAATGCCAACAGAGCTTGGACACACTTAAATACAAGATGATCAGTGCGCCAATTCTAGTTTTCCCAGACTGGAATAAACCTTTTCATGTTCATGTCGATGCTTCTTCCATCGCATTGGGGGTCGTACTTACACAACCAGGAGAAGGAGGTATTGATCACCCCATTGCTTACTCTAGCCGGAAGCTGTCCACAGCCGAGAAAAACTACACTACTACAGAGAGAGAAGGACTAGCTATGGTTTACGCCCTACAGAAGTTCAGACACTACTTACTGGGTGCACATTTTAAAATGTATACTGACCATTCTGCTTTGAAATACTTGGTCAATAAGCCAGTGTTAGGGGGAAGAATTTGCAGATGGCTACTGCTCTTTCAAGAATATGATTTTGAGGTTATTGTAAATCCAGGAAGATTGAATGCAGGACCTGACCATTTATCTAGGATAGAGTCAGGAGAAGAACCTACAAATCTGGAGGACAATCTTCCTGACGCGCAGTTGTTCTCTATTCAAGCAGCAGATGAATATTATTCTGATATCCTTGAGTTTCTTACCACCGGACAAGCGCCAGTTGAGTTTACAGTCCAGCAGAAGAAACAACTTGTCGTCAAAGCCGCAGACTTCACTTTGATAGCAGGCCAGCTTTATAAGCTGGGCCCCGATGAAGTCTTGCGCAGATGTATCCTACCGCATGAAAAGAACTCTATCATCGCAGAAGCGCACTCAGGCACCGCAGGAGGCCATTTCGCAGGAAAGCCGACTGCTCAGAAGATCTTAGCCGCAGGTCTTTGGTGGCCGACATTGCATAAGGATACTAAGGAATTCTGCAAATGTTGCGATGTGTGCCAGCGAACAGGAAAACCTTCAAGAAGAGATGAAATGCCGCTAAGACCTCAGATAACACTGCGTGCTTTTGATAAGTGGGCCATTGATTTTGTAGGTCCTATCAACCCACCAGGAAAGAGAACCAGCGCAAGATACATCATCACAGCTACTGAATACCTCACCAGATGGGCTGAGGCTAAGCCAGTGAAGAACTGCGACGCTGCCACCGCCGCGCAGTTCATTTTTGAGAACATTATCACTAGGTTTGGATGCCCAGTGATTCTCATGAGTGATCAGGGTACACATTTCCTCAATAAGACTATAGAGGCCCTTACGGAAGAATTTCAAGTTAGTCACCATAAGAGCACACCCTACCACCCTCAGGCTAATGGTACGGTGGAGGCATTCAATAAAATTCTTGAGAATGTCCTAACGAAGATCTGTAACCAACAAAGAGATGATTGGGACCTTAGAGTCACAGCTGTATTATGGGCTTACAGAACCACCTGCAAGAAACTAACAGGCCACACACCTTTCAGTTTGGTGTATGGACAAGAAGCAGTTATGCCTATGGAATACATTATTCCCAGTCTCAGAATTGCGCAAATTACAGAAATGACAGATCCTGATACTATGAGCGCAAGACATTCACAACTGCTTGCCTTAGAAGAAGACAGACTTTTAGCCGGATTCCATCAACAGGTACAGAAGGCAAGACAGAAAGCTTGGCATGACAGGCACATTAAGAATAAACACTTTGCAGAAGGAGACTTGGTACTCCTCTATGATAGTAAATTCATCAAGTTTCCAGGCAAGTTTCGTGTACACTGGTTAGGCCCTTTTCAGGTGACGAAGATAACTGAAGGAGGAGCAGTTCAGCTTGCGAAGCTGAATGCAGAATTGCTACCTACCATGATCAACGGGAGTCGGCTTAAGCTTTACCGCGACGGCCACTCCGCCCTGTCGACTTAAATAGCTGCTCAAAGAAATGCAGATGTCCAGTGTAGTTGAAAGAGGCATCGCATTATCAGTCTACACGGAAGTCGCGAGACCCTCAGTCTCTGGCTTCCCGCGCAGTTCTTTGAAATATCCGCGCATGTCTATAAAGTTTGGTTGGAGCGAACCTAATAGCGCTCTTGCGAAGCTATCCGGATGGTCTAACCATCGCTCTTGCGAAGTTCACTGTGTCAATTTGCCGCTTGAAGAATTCTTGTTGTGGACCCCTACAGGCACAGTTTCCTAAGTTGAAATGACCCGCCGAAAAATTTGAATTACAGCAGTTATGTAGCCGCGTCCGAGAAATAAATGAAGGATAAGCCCGCCATTTAAGTATAGCCGCTCTGACAAGATTTGGCTTGATCTCCGTAAGATTTGCATTTAACTCATGAGCCGAAAGCGTTAGCCTCTCCCGGAAGCCTGTCAGAGCCCGTCCATCACAATAAATGCACCGCAACCGCGAAGCGGATCGTAGGGTTGTCAACTCATGCATAGCCGCCTATAGCTAGTAACCCCACTTGCCCGCATTTACTATCACCTTTGGCTATAAATACCCCACACTTGTATAATTTCGGGTTACTTTTCTCGAACTGCAGAGTCTTGTTTCAGAATCTAAGCCATTGTTTTCAGAGCCGAGTTGTGCAGAGTGCTTCCCTTGTTGTCAGTGTTCATATCCCACACCAGTCCGCTATTTCCATCCAAGTTCTTGTTACCTATACCCGTTCACGACGGAGAACCTGTCGACTGAAGAAGTTGTTCGTCAATTCCTGCGCCGAGGCCTGGATTTCGGTATGACTACCCCCGTGACTGCTTCGACTTATGTACACCCTGGTTATCAGGACCCTAGACAATCTCCGGCCACACGAGCATCTCAGCCACAGCCAAAAGAGCCCGTTCCAGAGCCGTTGGCCACTATGGTGAATTATATTCCGCCGCGTCCAGACGATGCACCAGAGCTGCATATTCCGAAGAATGCAAAGTATCCACTTCCGTTACCCCCACTACCGGTTAGCGTGCGAATAGAAGGGTCCTTGCTCGGACACCTTCCACTGGTCAAGTTCTCTGATTTCAACCTCGGAGACTATAAAACATATCCTCAGTTCCAGCTAGACCGATATCTGACGGTAGTGCATAACCCCAGCAGAAAGGTTGACGAATTCATCCCGAAGGGATTTGCAGCAAATCTTGAGCGCCCTGGACTCCTGAACCTGTTAAAGCTACCGCATTTTGGGCGTAGCAATGAAGTGAATGCAGTTGTTAAAACACTGCTATCCTGCGTTCATGGAGGTTACCTTTGGCTCGGGAGGCCAATCGATTTAAATGTCGATTTGATTCACCGTATTACCGGCCTATCTAAGGTTGGTAAGGATCCTAATATCCATTTTATGGGAAAGGAGAAGGATAGAAAACTGGCTGCAAAGCTGGTGCAGAAATACAACCTTACAAAAGGAGGTCGGGCTTATGACCTCACAATAGTAGAAGACGAAGCACTCAGATTTACAGGAAGTCTGCTCGCAGGCAGACTTCTCACGAAGTGCAGACCGAAGGAAGTTACTGGAGCTGTCGTGGAACTTGCCATCGCAGCTGCGGAGGGGGAGCAGTACAACTGGTGCCTCTTCCTCCTTAATTCTTTTTTGGATGACTGCCGGAACGTTCAGGATAACCCCGGTCAGTCATTCCATTTTTCTTGGCTTTTAATTTTATGTGCTCTCGTCGGGTGGAAGGATCCCCCGAACACTCAGTTCCTTCCGCGCCGCGCAGGAGAACCTACCGGAATTCGCTATGTAAACCTTTGGGAATCTCCTAATCCCGCGAAGCGCAAGATGAACCGCGCTGTATTTTGTGAATACTACTATCTCCTCAGAGATACCATTCAAGAAATGCCAAGGCTAAGTGAGGAGACAGCGAAGATGTATGAAGGAAAGTTGGCCTTTACTGCCGACTTACATCAACTTTACCTCCGTCCCTGCGGCATTCAAGAGGAATGGGCCGTAGGCCTTTACAGGATGACCACCGAAGATGTTGAAGAAACTATCAAGTCCTGGTCGGACGAATGGAGAGAATCCGCCGACATCGCATCCGCGATGCCACCCGCCGCTGCGCACGAGAAGGATAAGGGCAAGGAAGCCCCCGAGCAAAGAAGTGATGAAGGCTCGACAGAGCCAGCCACCAAGAAACAAAAGGTGTCGCATCCCTCTGAGGCCATTCCCTCGGGGATCGACCAGTATTTGAAAGAGCAATTTCGCGAGCTGCGGAACACGCACGCTCACATCATAAGTGCTCTAGACCTGCAGTTCGTGGAAATAAAAGGTCTCGCAGGAAGGATTGCGCAGACCCATGTGCCAGCATCTACTTCGCAGACGCCACAAGCAATTCCAAGTACTGAGCGAGTTGAAGAACTCATAGAACGGCATACTGTCATGCATATTCCACCTACGAGCATGACACTTCCAGATCCGCTAGCTGCACTACAGGTAAGCGCAGTTGGGTCCGTCGAAATAAATTTGTCTCTAATTCCTATAGAGACTCTACAGCTAGTGCATGAGAAAGTTTCCCTTGAGTTGAGAGCTAGAGAGCTCTCTACATTCCAGGAAAACCAACGACTGCAATCGCAGGAGATAGAGCTGAAGGCAAGCCATAAGAATATCTCCAAGAAGCTCGCACTTTATGAGGCGCAAGACATTGGCATTAAAAACGCAGTGGATGAAATTGCCCATGAATTGCCGGCTTGCGAGATTCAACCAGACCTCCCTCTGGTTGAGAAAGTTCAAATCATTGGAGGAAGGGTAAAAACCCTGGAGCATGAAATAGTTGCTATGGTTGAGGGCCATAGAACCCAAATCGCTGAGCTAGAAGCTCGTGTTGCCGCGCAGTTTACAGATGATGCGCAGGAACAATTTGAAGCACTGAGCAGAGCTTCCACACAAATGAAAGACAGAATACAGGAAGCCGAGAACCTGATGAGCCAAGCTATGGAAGCTTGGACGGAGCTTGAGATGCTCCCTTTTAAAATTGGTCTTTTGGAACAGGTGCAAGCCGCAGAACAGTCCCTAACTGTTATGACTGAAGAAGCTAAGGCCTTAACAGGCTTACCAAAAATGAAGAAAATGAGTGAAGTGCGCAGAATGCAACAGCAACTGCACAAGCTCAGAACTGAAGATGAGAAGCTCACCAACAGCATTCAGCCATTTATGGATGAGTATGCTGACATCGTTGGCCAAGTCGAGGCAAAAATCAAAGAAATTGTCGAATCTCAAGAGGTGATTGATGCCGTGACTAAAGAAGAAGCCACTGCAGAAACGGTCCAGACAGCTGTGGAGTGTGTCGATGAATTGGACTCCGCTATTGCGCAGTGGAAGAAAGCATTTGCGCAGACCCAAGCAAAAGCAGATGCGCAAGTAAAGCGCCCACACGCTAGTGCGAGTGGCTCGAGGGCGAGCCACAAGTAAGTGTTAGGGGCCTGTTGGAGCCAAGGCCGCAGCTATGGTAAAAGCTGCGAATTTTGAGGAAAAAGCACGAGTATGGAAGAGAAAGTGCTAAGTTTTGAATAAGCGCCAATTTTGGGGACAGAAGAAGACGGTGCGCAGTACGGTGCCAGATGGAGGAGCTCAGCATAGATTACGGACCGGAAATCGTGGAGCTCGCGCGCACGTCAGAAGGGAATGAAGGTAGCAGAGTGGAAAGCCCAGCTACCCTAATTAATGAAGCAATGGAGTAGAGGGCTCAGCTACCCTCATTTAAAGCTAAGTACAGAAGTTATGGGTGCTCGGATCAAGGAGGAGCAACGGACCAAAGCATTGAAGGCGAAGGACGAGGTACCCATACCCGTAAGCTGCGCCGGAATTCATGGAGCATGCAGGAAGCGGCGACATGACTGCAAGCGGCGCCTACAGTACACCTAGCCATGTGCGTGGTTAGGGTTTTTGGGGATTACTGCTGGGAAAGGCCCACAGTTTTGTAAAGGTGTGACCGCCATGGCCACCTATATATATGAATAATTGTAATGGGTAGATGTTAGAGAGTCAGTTAGTTGGTTAGTCAGTTGAGTAGTGAGTCAGTTAGCTAAGCCTGTGAGTGAGCTAGCTAAGATAGTAGACGCTAGAGGTAAGAAGGATCGATCGAGTTGATCATCCTCTGTTACGATCTTGTTGATGGTTTTCTACCGTGTTGCTAGAAAACAGGAGTTAGAACTGGTTAGCAGTGAAGCTAATCCTTGAGTTGCAGACAGTCAGAGTCGACGTCTGAACTATTGTAATCTCTGAAGAGGAAGAGAATAGATCGAGAGAAGGGCTCCCAGCTGTGTGCGTGGAGTTTCCTGGAAAGATCTAAGGCTGCAGCTGTGTGCGCAGCATATTGTATAAATCTATCATTTTCTGGTTAATATAAGATACTCCCGTGGACGTGGTTTTTCCCCGTGGAGGTGGACTTCATATTTCTCGCTATTGTGATGTTGTGATTGAGGTGATTACCTGTTTTAGTTTACTAACAGCAAATACAGAAATATTGCATTATCTTTAGGAGTGTATTGAGTAAGTTCTTGGAGCTTCCTTGAGGACCATAATCGTTAAGGGTCGAAGGACTCGAGAGATAACGTCGCCGCGGCGATAGGGGAACTTGTTGCTGCGACGGACGTGCTAGCGAGACGACGCATAGGATATCCGCGCAGAGGGTAATTGGCCCTAGCGCAGGAGGGAAAGTACCGCGCAGCTAGGCTGCTGAGCAGGAGCTTGAGAGTTGTTGCGCTCATAAGTCTGAAGAGGGGTCAGACTGTCGCCTTAGAGGAATCGTCAAGGAGGAAAGAGCAATCTTCGCGTCGCCTAGGTTAAGGAAACCTGATTCCTTAGCCCCCCATAGCCACTTCGGGTGAGACCTCGAGCTGTTGCGCAGCTCGTTGCCGAGAGGGCCAGTGCGCCAAGGGGTTTTGTTGCTGCGCATCATTAAAACCCGGGTCTGTCCAAAAAGCAGCCAACATCTTCTGATATAATCTCACTGAAGATTGGCTTTAATATTTGGGCTATGGTCTTGGCTATCACCTTATAGATCAGATTGCAATAAGAAATTGGTCGAAAAATTGTCAAAGGAATCAGCTTTCTGTTTCTTTGGTATAAGCGTTAAAAAGGTTGAATTTATGACTCTCGGAACTTTTCCTACCTTCTGTGATTCCTTCACTACTTCCAGTAAATAGTCCTTCAATAAATGATAAAACTCTAGGAAGAATTCAAGAGTAAAACCATCCAGTCCTGGGCTCTTACCCTTCTAAAACGAGAGAAGAACATGTCTTACCTCCTCTTCTGTTATTTCTTTCATGAGTTCATCATTCATTTCTTCTTATATTAGATGAGGAAAGAGTCTTAGAACCTCCAAAATTTCAGTAATTGAACTATCAGCATTTTCTGTTAAAATTGCCCCGAAATGTTTTACTGATGCCTAAGCTTTATCATGAAAAGTACTGACTAAGTTGCCTCGTTCATACTTGATTTCAGTAATTGTGTTTGTGCTCCTACGATGAGAATCAAATCTATGAAAATATTTTGTATTTTTGTCTCCTTCTGAAAGCCATAAGGCTCTGCTTTTTAGTCTCCACTTTTGTTCCTCCTATGAGAGAAGAGAATCCTTTTTGCCTTCTATCTGTTTCAGCAACTCCACTTCTTCTATAGAAAAAAATCCTGACTCATTATTTTTATACATCTCCTCTATTTTATTTTCCACCTCCTTCAAATGTTCCTGAAAATGAGTTTTGTGCTTCTTATCCCATTCTTTTGAAAAAAAAATCGTCCTCGCCAAATTATCTACAAATTGTTGCATGAAGGAGAGACCCCGAGAGTCCTTTAAGGGTTGCCAAGAGTTCACAATAAGGGTTTTATAATCTTCCTCTTAGAGCCAAAGAGGATTGAATTTGAAGGGGGAGGGGGGTTTTTTTCCGGGACTTTTACTTTCAATGCTACTGGCCTGTGATCTAAAGAACCCCTTGTTTTAATCATTGATTGTAGGATCAGTTGGTCATTTACTAGATTTTCACTTACTAGGAAACGATCTAGTCTTTTGGAGATTGCCTAATCTCCTCCTCTCATGTTTCTCCAAGTTGGTTCCAATTTCAGTGGGGCTATGTCTACCAAACCTTTTTTCTCAAAAGAATTGCTAAAAAAATATCTCAAAGAATCACTTCTCACATTCTTCCCCCAAAACTCGTTCATAGAAAGTGTTAAATTTAGATCACCCCCTAGAATTACATTTGGATGCTCCAAGGCATTGGAATTTCCAAGTGATTCCTAGAAAACCTTCCTATCATAGTAAGGTCAGTAAACATTAAGAATTAAGAAGGAGAGGTCGGTCTCCCCATCCTCCAACAAAATTTTCAAAATAGATTCATATCGTGAGACATAAAGCAGATTTATCTCTGGACTCCATGCCATGATTAGGCCTCCAGAGTTTCCTTCTGCATCAATGCTTTCCATTTTCCAGTTTTTTACGCATTTGCTTAACGCTTCTTCCGCTTTTTTACCTTCCATCATTGTCTCTTGAATTAACACAACCATCGGTTTTATGTTGTTTATTAGTCTTTTGAGGGCATTTTTCTTGGATTCTCCCCCTAGCCCCCTTGCATTAAAGGATAGAATTAACATTAAGAACCCTTGCAAGGGGCTTGTCCAACTCTAAGAACCCGATTAATGGTTGACTATTTTCCTTGTTTAATGTCCTTTATCACTTGTTTTTGTGCCAAAGAGAGCAAGGATTTCCTTTCGACCTGTGACTTCTGTAGGGGGTTGAGGGCTGAACCCCCAGTGTAAACATGTTCTTTCTGCGCTCTATTTGATCTTAGGTCATATACTTTCCTCTATGAAACTTTGTTTTTTATTGGAAAAGGGGTTGTGCTTATTGACGAAGGGGAAGAAATTGTTGTTGAATTAAGAGCAAGTGGAAAGACCTTCTCTTCTACCTGTTCAATTCCCTTAGAATTATTATTAAGAGAAACAGAATTTTCATCAGGGGGGACAGTGCTAGTACTTTTTTTGTCCTGAAATGATTTGTTGGAAAGTTGCGTCCCGCTTTGTTCCTTTTTAGGAGGTTGACCTATTGCACGGTCTCTTGATAAGTTGTTAGTTTCATCCAATAGTTGTGTCATTCCTTTCTTCATGTTAGTTTCTTCTTTTTCCATCAACAAAGCCGCTCCGTTGCCACCTTTTGCTATTCTGCCAACTTCTTTTAAGTCTTGGAGTAATATATTGTCGTGATGGATCCCGCTTTCTAACAATTTGAAAGGTTGACCTGCGGCACGGTCTCTTACTATACTGTGAGTTTCGTCTGTCGACAGTTCCAATCCTTTCTTCATGCTGGATTCTTCTACGTCCATCACCTTTTCCGTTTGGATGCCACCATTCTCAGATACGCCAGCTTCCACAGGTTGAGAGAGTGAGAAGGTTTTGTCCTTTTTTACCCAAATATTTTTGAAGTGCACCATTTCCTTTCGAACAGTACATTCCTTCTGTAGATGCCCCACCCTACGACAGTTGAAGCATCTAAATGGAAGCTTCCAGTAGTCCAATTTCTGGATCCAGGTGTTTCCATGCATTTCAGTTGTTATTTCTTCATACAAAGCTTCTCTCAAATCCAATTCTACAAGTATTTTGGCGCATCTTTGGTCAATTTTTGTCTCCCAATCCTCTTATAAGGCTACAAATTTACCCAATTTATCACCAATATCCTCTAGGATTGGTTCTTGTCAAAAAACCATCGGTAAACCTGGTAGTATGGCCCATACATGTTGTTTGTTGTGTGGTTCTTTCCTTGCATTGAAATCCAGTCTCCATTTTTGTAGAATTAAGGCTGACGGACCCCAACGCTAATTAGGTTTCAAAATTTTTTGGCCATCTTCCTCCTGTCGCAGCTTAAATAAAAACCAACGATGCTGTAGGACATGAAAATCCGGTGCATAGCCTAAACATGCTTTCCAATTACCATCCATCCACCTCTGGAAAGAATCTCTACCTGTCACCTTTCCGCAAAATCTTCCTACCAGGGCCAAGTTTAGATAATTCGGAATTTTCTCTATCTGGATATCTTTACCAACTGTTAATTATGTGCAACCCTTCTTCGAGCGGATTCCCTTTGTCTTTCTCAACTTCGGTTCTTGATGGGGATTCGACGTGGTATTGACGCTCACATTATGAATTAGACTGGTTTCTGCCAATTTGAATTCAGATGACAACGTTTTCCCCTATGACGCCATTTCCTCGTGTGTGATCGTCCTGCCTTCTAAACTGAACACTTCCTGGTCTGTACAGAAAACAGGGCTGATATGTGGCTCCTCATCGTAATCCACTTTGTAGGGGTACATCTTGTCGTCTCTACAATTAAGAGAAACTGCCTTCTGTACGACCCGTACGACTTCTCAGTAGTGGAATTTTGGTTGTGCCCGAGCGAAATTAGAAAAATTTAAAACCTGTTACCATGATTTTGCACCCCTCGCAAAGGCGTTTTCTATTTGATGAGTGCTATGGTTTTTTAAGCCTTTCAACAAATTTAGGTTGTTGGATGTTGTTAGATATTGGCCATTGGACCATCCTCAATTGTCGATCCATTAGACAACGAGTTTCCATTATTTTCCTCAGTCATCGATCCATTAGACAGTTGATTTCCATTATTTTCATCAGTCGTCGATCCATTAGACAACTAGTTTCCATTATTTTGACAAGTCTGAAGCGTTTCTTGAGTCTCGCATCAGACTGCCCCTTTTTTCATCATTCAGACTCCCATTTGGCCTATTTAGCCGATCGTTTCTCTAATGGCTCACCCATACAAATATGGAAGATCAGAATTATAGTTGTAGGGTATTTGATATTGTGAAGATGCTTAACCTAAAATCAAAAATCGTAGATGCCTGTGATTTCTTATACTCTAGTTTGGCATAGCCTACAACCCGATGCTCTTAGAATGCAGCAACAATCCAATGTGAGGATCTCTCTGCCTTCATAGAGTCCCTAATTTCCAATTGGGTATTGTTATTTTTATTCTCATGTGGTTAGTGGTGGATCTCTGGGATGGTGAACAATTCCAGGGTCAACGAAATAGGGCTCCTACTTTATTCTGTCAATCTAGGATCATACAAACTTAAGAGGTGCTAGAACTGTATGTGAAATTTTCAAGAGTATCTATCCTACAGTTGAAATGAAATGTATTTCTATATAAGAATGGAGAGTTTAATACAATCATGACACACCTAAACTAGATCCTAAATAAAGCAGGAGAAGATTGCTAGTTAAAATGACTATTTATGAAATGAATTGGAAAACTCTTTAATTGTAAAGCAAGAAACAAAACCCCCCCACTGTGGGTGCAGAAGGATGTGACCAGCAATAGGCCAAGCCAAGTGCCCGCCAACACATCTAGCCACATGCCCGCTCGCATGCCCGCCCACTTTCCCGCCTTCTCCAACCGCGAAGCTGGGCACGTGCTGACTCAGCCCACCCATGCGTCCCACGCCATCTCTTAATGTCCTCGGTAGGAGCCTTGTCCAACACTCATTATCTCGCCAGCTACTCGACCTCTCCTATGCGTGCTCTATTTCGTCTGGCTGCTCCCGTCCATCTCCGGGTTCTGGCTATGATTACTCCCACGCATATGGATGAATGGAGTTGTACTTACACCCTCATAACAATGGAAGGAATCATAAGGTATGAATATTTGGTTCACCAGCACATTGCATTGCGACGCAATTGCTCTGCAAACGCTCGGCTCCTGGCAGTTCAGCGCAAAGGATCCACGGGAACTTGGCTCTACGGTGTTCGGCTCTTTGGTGTTCAGCTCACTGGAACTCGGCTCCCTGGTACTCATCTCTCTCGGACCTCTGGTGTTTGGCTCTCTGATGCTTGGCTCTCCCAACCCTCTCTGCTCTCTCAGCTCTCTCGATTCTCCGGTGCATGACTCCCTTGGCTCTCTAGTTAGTTTGTTGTAGAAGCGGACATGTCTCCCACCAAAAAATATTATACTTTTCGCTCAGCGCAACAGGCTATCCCCTCCTCAGGTTCGTCTATGCGCCTCATGCGCAGGGTCATTGGGAAGGCTCACATATACAAAAAAGAAATCCCGAGAAAGCGCAAGCAGAAATACAGGAAGCTGAGGATGATGCTATGGTTTCCCGTGGGTGTCTCACTGATGGGGAAATTCGCAGTGAATTTGAGGCCCTGGTTTCGGACCCAGGGACTACCAGGGGAAGGGCCACCCTATATCAGAAAACTCTTGATTACCATTGTTCCCAGAAAACTGTGCTTGGCACTGCACTTGCAAACAGAGACGAATCCAAAGCTGAAATTCTTCTTCAGTAGGATGAAATGGTCAATTTCCTTAAGCAAATTCTCTTCAATCAGCAGCAGCTAGCTTGTCTTTTCAGAATCACTCTCGCCAATGAGCCTACTACCCATCCTACCCAGGTTGGACAGACGGGTTATACCAATAGTTAGCTCTGTCTGTTAGTCTCCTTTTCTATTTTGTTTAGACTTTTTTTATGCTGCTTCTGATCACTTTTGCCTATTTGTATGTATGTTATACTCTTTCTCTGTAAAGTCTGGTTTCGTCTTAGGATGACTACTCTCAACTCTGTTTGAAACTCTATTTTGGGGTCTGTTTTCTCGATTAAGAGAGGGCCCGGTACATCTCTGTTATTGTTTATTTTTGTGAAGGCAATACAAGTATTTTCTCTACCTTACAAAAAAAAAGCAGGAAACAAAACCACATAAATTAAATCTATGAAAGCTTTCTAATTTAACTACTGCAATATGGAATATAATCTATGACAGCAATTAAAAAACTACAATTTAAGGAAGGAAATCTATGAAAGCAATTTAACTACTGTAATTTAAAGAAAGAGATCTATGGAATCATTTAAACTATTGCACTCTAAAGAAGTAAATCTATGAAAGCAATTAAATGATTGTAATTTAAAGAAATAGATCTATGAAAGAAAATATAGATGTAAAGAATTTATGCAAGCGCTAAAGCAAAACTAAGTTGAATCTAAAAAGGTAAACCTAGGAAAGTATGTGAATTGATCTAACTATCAAAACATGTAGAACTAAATATTAAAGGATGTGTGTGTAATCTACAAAGTTAACTTATTGTGCAAGAAAACGATTCTATAGGAATCTACAACAATGCATGAATGGTACTACAACATTAACTAATCTACGCTACAAAATATCAAACATAATTTTCGCCCGAATAAAACGATTGAATTCTAACTGAGCATGATCATGAATTGCCTAAATTAATCATATGAATCAGGAACCCATGTGGTTGCGATGAGGGGAACTTCCCCAAATTAATCACAGGAGTGGAAGGAACTTAGGCACACATGAAATACAGGAAACAAGGCATTATCATTACACAAAAGAGGTCAAGCAAATAGAAATAGAAAATGTTGTATTGCATTAACCTTCATTGAATGAAGTAAAAGGTATAAAGAGGCACCCTTGACCTAAATTCAAATTAGGTCTTTAGGAAACCTAATTAGGCTTAATTGGAGTGCATAAATCAACATGTTAGGCTTAACTAGAGTGCATATATCCCCATGATAATGCCTAGGGTAAGTTAACTAACCCATCACTACCCTAAATGAACCCTAAGTGAACTAGGACACCCTAACTGTTTGTTCCAACCGCATGCAAGTTCATGTGACTGAGTATAGGTGCATACATGTGATCTAGACACTCCAGAGACTCATTTAATGCATATGAGGATAACTTAAGCCATGGAAGTGAACTAGTTGATGAATGCATGAGTTCGAACTCACATTGAACTGAGCTAAGTTGAACTAAACTGAATTGAAATGAAATGAAATGAACTTAGTTGAACTGGAGGAGGGAGTCATTTAGGCCATGCATGTCAGTATTGGGTGCCATTTAGGCCATGAATGTCAGTATTAGGGCCATGGGAGCAAAGAATGTCTAGGGTGACTCGGGAGGCCAAATTGGATGCAATTTGGACCTATCGGAATTCATAGCCTAAATCCCTAGGGAGGATAATGAAACTATGAGAGAGTTATTTTGCTCTAACAATTCATTTGATTACGTGGTTCTAATAACAATAACATCAATTCATTATGGAAAATAATAGGTTGTTAACCCTAGTTCTATCAGGAGGGGTGGACATATTACCCACCATGTATCCTCTGAAACCTGGAGTCGTTGGAGGGTTGTGCTAAGACACACTCCCCAAGTCGTGTGATGATGACTACCAGTTTCCTACTATGGAAGCTTGGTCAATATAATCGACAAGTTCCACTTACGGGTTCTTTATGGGGTTAGGTCAATATAGTTGATGCTCCAGGATAATCCAACAAAGGAAGGATAGGATGTGGGAGATGAAAGTAGGTTAGGGAGAAATGATGGCTTAGAGTATTTTAGAATGCTACTAGGAGTTAAAAAACTTTCTTTAGTTATGTGTGATGATTTAAGTATGTTGTGTGGTCCATATTGTATTATTATCATTTAGTTAACAACATTGTTAGATGTTGTGGTTACTATTGATTGCATGTTTGACTAATAGCATATAGGAACTATGCATTAGATGTAAAAATTGTTACTACTAGTACATGCAAAAGGTATGTATGCGCCAACTACGCCTACATACCTTGCTTGCATACACTAGTATTATTCAATTATAGATTTACCATTAAATTATGGTTATTTGTATCAATGCGCATGGGGTTAATTAATTATTTTAGCTAAAGGTGGGTTACATTTATTCATCAAAGAAAATTGAATTTAATTTAGATATGAATTTGGTATCATTTCCTTAGCTTAAGATATGATTCATAAAAGATTTACCAAGGTCAAAATGTTTAAATCTAATTTGAATTGTTAGGTGAAGTGTTAGTTTGATTTAAATTTATATATAGAATGTACTTTGGATAATATTATTATAATCCCCTTCCTAGAAAAAAGAGGAGCACCCCTCCTGAAGGAGGATGGCATGGGGAGTGATTAAGGAAGATTTTGGGGAAGACGGAAGGGGAGGGGGGGTGTCTAATTTTCTATTTTTGGGGGAAGACTAGGGGAAATGGAGAAGTTTTTGACTCAATGCCTGATCTCCCTAGCTCAACGCGAGTCTAGAACAAATAGAGACAGAACATAAATAACTCTCCTAGATATAATTAGAGATCAAGGAACTAGATGCTTTACCTTTCAGATCGTTGATCCTTTATCCTTGATGTTTGCTCCAAGCTTTATGGTCTTCAAATCTCAGCTGCAAAACCTGTCAAGACAACAAAACAACACAAGCAATAAAATGCACCTACACAATAATAGATCTAAGTAAGCAGTTAAGTAGGCAAACTATACAAAACATCATCAATGCAATGAGATTTGGTGGAAAGCATTTATATTACTGTATAATAAGGGAAATACATAGAAGGAAGTGATTACAACCAATGACTTCACGTAGCAATCCTTCTTCGATCAAGCCAATGCCAAAGCCTCCAAAGGGATGATGGATCTCTCAAGGGATGAGTAGAGATATCTCCTAAGCTAATTTCACCAACGTATATGTAACATCCCAAAAATCACAAAAATTTAAAAATTTTCAATGTAGCATTAATTGCTATATTAATTGTGCGGAAATATAATAAATGCTTGTTTGTTTATTTAAATGACATGCTGAAATAACATGTTGTAATGATCATGAATATGTATTGTTTTACTTATGCAATGTTGTCGATGCTCTATACAATTACTTGATATTGTTTACATGCGCTAACTGTTTGTTTCTTCTTTTGATGATGAAGGGGTCCTATGGACACCCTGAGGCTTACTTATCTATTAGCTAAAGCATTTGAACGTTCTTGATGCAGATTACAAGTAAGAGAGTAATAATGTTTTGAAAGTGAAAACTACGGAGATCCTCAATCTCGTCAAATAGCTTTCAAGTTTTTAAAAGAGAATAAAAATAGAATATCTTGAGAAGTAATTCAGGGTGAAATCTAAATTGTTGTTTCAGCTACATACTGTATCAGATTGGTCTATATGACTTTATCAGGTCACACTCTACTCTCGGCATTTATGATATTTTAATAAACTAATGTTGAGCATCAAAACAAAATTACAAAATCTACTTAAAGGAATTATAATAAGTATTAAGTGTTTAGGATACGAGGATCCTATCCTAAGTTTCGAATGTCGTTGATATAGTTCTAGGTAAGTCATTTGATCCTATGCATTTTATATTTAAACCTTGGTTTGAATACATTCTAAGCATTCTACTAAACTATGCAATGGCTAATCTAGTAATAGTATCTTTCATTAATACTATGTTATTTGCACTTCTTCTAGGTTGATATTATAAAAAATATCACCACTTGGCACATTGTATCAATAGTTTATGATATAGTTGCACTAAGTGCTTTTTATGGTCTTAGTACAATACGCAAGGTTTTCGATAATAATCATCGTAATATCCTAATTGCAAGGTTGGCAACTTTACTATGAAATAAAAGGTATTAAAGATAATATGTAACCATTATGATATTGTTGCAGATCTCCATGGTGATGGTTGAGACTTTAGACTTGGTCATCGTGTAAAGGTATCATGCTTGGGGAAAATGGTATGATGGTTTGATAATTGGTAACCCATACTATAATGTAAATCCAAAGAGTTGTGATCTCTGATTATGTGGTACCATCCGCCAACTGCGGGATACATGGAGCTGAGGCAATTTTGTCTCCTTTGGTGAACAAAGGAATGGAGACTATTGGGTGTGCGGATCCGGTTGATGTGGGGGGCTATCTTAACGCGTCTCCTTTGACTCGGGCCACCTCCAGAGAACGACGAGAGTTGTCATTTATATGACGGGGTAGATCTGCGAATCACTAGGGTATGTCTCATTTATTTTCACCTGCATATTCTTTATTTGCTGCCATTGATGATTTGGGGGAGGGTAGTCTTGGGCCTTCCCCTCTTGCCTGTACCGATACACAATGTCTTGTAGCTCCTTGTACTTTGTCTGATGTGGATTGTGTATACACGCCGTCCATTGTAACCACCAAACACTCCAGTAGTTCTGAGGGTCGAAGTATCCGATATGCTCTTAGAAATAGGGAGATTGCTGTTGACGGATCGGGGGGGAAGGGACTTCCTGAATTGGCTCATAGTGTTGGGGGAAGGGTCGGGGACGAAAATCCCATTTGTCAAAGCACAAGATCAGGCAAAAGTATATTTAGTGATGGGCACACAAACTTCGATTGAGTGGGCACTTAGAGCAGTGAAAGCCCTAGATGGGGGTTTCTTATGAAAATAATGTCCTTCAACTGTCGTGGGTTGGCGAGTCCCATTAAAAAATCGTCCCTTGGGAGGTTGGTGGACTTAAATCAACCGGATGTTTTACTGTTGCAAGAAACTTTGGGTGGCAGTGAGGATGTTGTTCGGGCTTTGGAATCTTTGCTTCCGGGATGGAAGTTTGTAGGAGTGGATGCACGGGGCCGCTCTGGAGGGCTGGCCTCGGGGTGGAAGGTGAAGAGTTGTAGATCTGATAGTTCTTGGGGTATCTCTTCTGGTATCGGTTTGGAAGTTTGGGATGCTGAGATGGGCAGGTTGATCACGGTTCTCAATGTCTACGGACCTTATTCAAATAGGGTTGGATTCTGGGAATCACTGTTAAGTATGAATCTTTTTGATGGCAGGGATGTGATTCTGGGAGGGGATTTAAATCTTTCTCTGGGGTCTTCTGAAGTGTGGGGGCCTCGAGCTGCACCGGATTCATTGGCAAATTTTTTCATTCAAGCCTTCGCCAGGAAGGATCGACTAGACATTCTACCAACCAAGTTAACTCCAACTTGGAGGAATAAGAGAGCAGGGGACCATAGGGTGGCTAAAAGAGTAGATAGGTTTCTGGTGGACGATGTGTTGGCACTGGGGGTTGATGTTGTCAGACAGTGGGTAGGGTCAGGTGGGGTATCTGACCACTGCCCCATATTCCTGGAGTTAAGAGGCAGAAGTAATAAACCCCCAAGTCCTTTCAAATTCAATCCAAGCTAGCTGAAGGAGGAGGATTTTCATAAATTGGTTCAGGATCTGTGGGTTCATCGACCTCTAGATTCACAGGAGCATGTGGGTGCACACTTTCATCAAAATCTTAAGCGTATTAAAGAGGCCACTATCCTCTGGGCTCATAAAAAAAGGGTGAAAGATGAACAGAATCTGCTGGCTGCTGAGTTGAATATTGATATACTTCTACACTGTCAGGGTATGGGCTATTTGGATGAACAGCAGAAAGGAGAGTTGATGGAGTGGGAACGTTGCAGGAATGTGATTCTGTGTGAGAAAGAAGAGACGTGGAGAATGAAAAGTAGGGCGATATGGCTTCAGAGCGGTGATGAGAACACAAAAAAATTTCAAGCATATGCAAAAGGGAGAAAATCCACAAACTCTATTTGGGAACTATCTTCTGCTGATGGGGAACTGGTCTCCAGTTTTGATGGATTGGCGGAGTTAGGTGTTAGACACTTCGGAGATTTATTCATTGCACAACCTGGGGCCTCTATTGCTGAGGTTTTACGTGTGACTCAGCTTTTCCCTCGTTTTGTGTGGGAGGAAGAAAATCGACTGTTGATGGAGGAAGTGTTGCCGATGGAGCTCTCGCTGGTAATGCATTCCTTTCATAAAGATAAAAGCCCTGGGCCTGACGGCTGGCCTATAGAATTCTTCTTGGGATTTTATGACTTCTTCGGGGAGGAATTATTGAATGTGGTGGAAGAATCGCGAAAGGCTGGGTTTGTACATGGTCCTTTTAACTCGACCTTTATTGCTCTTATACCAAAAGCGGACAAGCCTGACAGCTTTGATGAATTCAGACCTATCTCTCTTTTTAATTGTATCTATAAGATCATCACTAAGGTTATGGCGAGGAGACTCAAGAATATTTTGTCTCAGCATATCTCATGTGAGCAATTTGGTTTCTTGGATGGTAGTCAAATCCATGAGGCCATCGGTGTTGCCCAGGAAGGATTACACACTCTGAAAGTGCAGAAACAGAAGGGTGATGTGATTAAGATTGATCTCTCAAAAGAATTTGATAGGGTTAGTTGGCTCTACATCCGGATGCTACTAACTCATCTGGGTTTCTGCTACAAATTTATCAGATGGATTATGGCCTGCATCACTACGATGAGCTTTGTTGTACTGATCAATGGTTCTTCTAGTCCATTCTTCCAAGTAGGAAGGGGCCTACGACAGGGATGCCCACTCTCTCCGTTGCTGTTTCTCCTTGTTGCAGAAGGCCTCAATCGTTTTATTCTGAAAGCTAAAGCTGATGGTTCCTTTCGAGGCATTTCCATTTCTCAGGTATTGTATATTACACATCTCCTATTTGTAGATGACATTCTGATATTTTGTGATGGCACACGACAGGATATTGATAAGGTGGTTGAAGGTCTCAATTTAGTGCAAGTAGCAGCGGGTATGTTAGTGAATATTGACAAGTCTTCAATCACATGTTCGCATTTAACCGAGTAGGAGATAAATAGTATGGCACTCAGACTACCTTACCGGACCTTGGATATTGATGATGGTTTGAAGTACCTTGGCTTTCACCTGAAACCAAATGCTTATCTGAAGACTGATTGGTACTGGTTATTAGCTAAATTAGAACAGCGCCTACATGGTTGGAGTCATAAATGGCTCTCTCGGGCAGGGAGGCTGGTTCTAATTAAATCAGTTTTGGAAGCAATTCCGGTGTATTGGTTGTCTCTTGCTTGGATCCCCAAAGGAGTATTGGAGCAGATCTGTCGGTTTTGTTTTGCTTTTCTTTGGAAGGGTAAGTGTGATAAACGTGCATTGGTGTGGGTCAGATGGGAAAAAATTGCTATCCCAAAAGCACTGGGAGGATGGGGGTTAAAGAATATATTTCTGTTTGCAAAAGCCTTGGGGGGAAAGGTGTCGTGGCGGCTTATTCATACTCAGAGTCTCTGGTCTAGAGTGGTATATCATAAATATATTGCACCTCTAACTCTACTCGAATGGATCAGGCTGGGCAATAAGTCGAGGGAAAATTGCTCTGTGGTTTGGAAAGCGGTGGTGCAGCATTTTCATTTGGTAGGCTCTGGATTAGTGTGGAGGATTGGAAATGGGCGGCTTATTCGTTTAGGACTGGACCCTTGGGTTGGCAGCAGGGGAGGTCATATCCTACATGTGGAATTGAGGAATGTTTTGGCAGCTAGAGGCTGTCATTTCCTGGCTAATATTGAGGATCCGGGAACATCTACACTTTGGCATCAGGGGTGGATCTCTGCACAGCGACTTGAGATTCCTGGAGAAATGCATGGGGCTTGGGTGGATTTTTTACGGATCTTAAGACATTCGAATATTCGACTGACCAATAGGATTGATGAACTTATCTGGGATCATCATCCCTCCGAATTATACTCCCCAAAGAATGGATATATCCAGCTGAATGTGGATGTACATAACAGGGGATTGGAGTGGTGGTGGAAATATCTATGGAAGTTAAAGTGTCCAGGTAAAGCAAAAATACTCTTCTGGGCTATTCTGGAAAATAAGGCTCCAACCTGGGACATCCTGCAAAAACGTTTCATCCTGGGTCCGGGGTACTGTCCACTTTGTAGAGATGCGGAAGAGACCATTTCTCATCTTTTTGTCAATTGTCGGTATTCTCAGGCCGTTTGTGCAGATGTCTTCAAATATTTGGATCTCAATATGAGATGGCAGGGCGAGAGTGTTCATGAAGCGTTCCATTTGTGGTGGGCATTTCAAAAGACCTCATCCATCCGGGCTCTCCCTTGTATTTTCGCCTGGGGCATCTGGATTACCAGAAATCAGATCATCTTTCAAGATTGCAGGGTTCCGATGGAGAAAGTTGTGGCTGTTATCCAACACTTTAAGACACCTGTCCATGTGATTAAAACTCGACCTGTGTGTGTGGAATTGATTGATAAATCCATGCCGTGGGCTTATTTTGATGGAGCTTCAATTGACCATCAAACGGTGTGTGGAGGGAGGGGAGTCCTTTTCAAATCTGAGTCCCATTACTTTCATATCGTGGTTGGTTTGGGGAGGGGATCAAATAACTATGCAGAACTTATGTCTCTTAAGCTGCTGATGTTATTTGTACTTGAACAAGGATGTCTATCTCTACAGATCTTTGGCGACTCTATGTTAGTTATCGGATGGGAAAAGGAGACAACACATTGTTCTGTGATGGTACTCTTACCTATCCTAGAGGAGGTGATCCGGTTAAAGCAGCCATATAATCAAATAACATTTACACATGTCTACAGGGAGAGGAATGGGATGGCAGATCAGCTATCCAAGGAAGCGACGCAGCAGCACTTAGCATTTGGCAATTGGAGGATTACTATTCACTCACCAGAGGGCACCTACAGTTTTTATCACAGACCTTTTTATGAAGATATTGAGGCATAGAATTGAGAAACTGCTCAGCACTTGTTTGACCAGCGATGGATATATTTGTTTGAACAGCGATGGATATAGCGAGGCACAGAATTGAGCAATAGCTCAGCAGAATTGAGCAATAGCTCAGCGAATTGAGCAAAAGCTCAGCATTTTCCCACATTTCTGTTACTGTATATGTTTATATATAATTGGATATATGCGGGCTGTATGGACAGCCGCATACATTGTGTTGTTATATGGCGGCCAGCGATGGACTCTTTCTCTTATTTCTATGACAGTATTTGTTAATATGTAATTGGATATATGCGGGTTGTATGGACAGCCGGATACATTGTATTGTTTTATGTTTGGGACATCATATCTGATGTTAAAATGGGACCGTAAATATGTGACAATGTAGGGATCTCGGTGATTCTCTTACATGTACAGAATGTAATTTTGTTCATATTTTTTGAAATAAAATTACGACTTTTTCCAAGGAAAAAAAAAAAAGTAAATCCAAAGAGTTACCTGAAAGATATCCTGGTTGCATGGTTCGTTGACATGTCAACGTACTGGTGGTAGATATGCACATTAAAGTGTATTAAAAGTGTTGTAGGTGGAATGCTTGCTAGCATCCACCGTGGTTGTCTTTACGTGGTAGTTCTCGAAAGCAGTGTAACCCTAACAATTCTTGGCTTACCTCAACGAAGTTGTGAACTTGGCTTTCATTTTTGCAAGGAGTAGGGTGTAGTGTGGCCGACAGGCCTGCGGTTCTTTAGGGTTTCGAAGCTGGATTTTGAGGACTCCTTCCTCCCGTTCGATACTGCGACCTGTAAGGGAATTTTGTCACTTTTAGGGTTTAAGAGCCGAACCAATACTGTGGGAGGTATTGCTGCATTCATCAAAGTGACTTGAGTGACTCTGGATTCAACGTCGGTTGCAAAAATGTCGATTTCAAGTCTCGGTTAATAGGTAATGTCCTTAGTGAAACTTCTTATTGTTGCATTTGTCAGTAATGTTTAACTTCAAAATTGTTTTTAACCACTCTCTTTGTTAATGGCAGGTGATTCTTATCTATGGTTTCTATGTTCAAAGCTATATGGGAACTGTTGCTTGAAAAACGGTAAGTCTCGTTGGTTCCTCCTGTAGGTTTCTCCTGGAAACTATTGGCCGTGTTTGGTTTTATCCAGAGCTTTCGATTTTTACTATTTTGCTGAAGGTGTGGTCGTCATTATAATGCTTATAAGCTGTGAAGCATGCATAGGGAGGATTGAATCCTCGACCTACTTTTATGATGTACTCTACAGTGTTTACTGTGTGTCAAATGTAATACTTGTTCGTAAGGGTTTAACCCTCGACTGTTTGGATAAATGAGAAGGTTTTCGGTCTATGTGTTTTTATACTGTGTATGTGATTTTGTGCCTAAGAGCGATGCTCCAAGTATCTGTATTATTTTAATTCAGTGCTTGTTGTAATTTGTTAATGGCTGAAAGCCAAAGGCTAAATGCCTCGTTTGGTAACTTCAAACCCTAATATCTAACTTCGTTTCGATGTATGGATTGTTCAACTGTTTACGGCCTTGAGCCCTTGGTTCTGTACGTGACTATGATGTTGAAATGTTCAAGTGTTGGGAGCCGAATGGCTTGGTTCTTCGAACTAAAGTTTCAAAATCAGTTTTGTTTATATAAATGAATAATATCGAAGAGTAGTTGATTTTACTATAGTAACATGTCTATTTTTATTTTGTTTAGAGCTGGGTTATTATTCCAAGCTTGTTCTGCAAAAGAACGGCTGTTTGAAAGGCTAAAAGTCCTTTCCTTAAAAAAATGTTTCCTGTGTTAGGATCACAACTATATAAGATGTGACTGCATATATATATAAAATATAAGGCATAGTGCCTTAGTCGAAACTTTGTTTAGTGAAGTCTATGTTTTAAAAGGGTTTCGGTTACTAGTGTTGATACATTGTAATTATAGGGATGATGAGGGTTTCGAACACAGAAATATTATGTATGAACCGCCTCTGTAAAGTCAATCTCTGTCATGGGAAATCTATTTGATTTACTCAAAAGACGAAGAGTTTAACTTTAAAGTTATGTTGTATCTAGTTAGGGATGAGACTTGGGAACCCTAGTCTGCAAATTAGTGTTGTTTGTAAACTTTCAAGGTCCTTCTTCGTTCGACTGTTTTCAAAGTAAAAAGAGAAGAAAAACCTTTTTCTATGGTTATTGAGAATTGCTAAGATCCAGGACAAAAGTCTAGAATATATAAATTAATTCTACATTTTCCTGATTTATAACAATAATGATATGCTATCCTTGTATGCTATGTATGTAGATCTTTGACCTTCTGTACAGTTGTTTAAATTTGTGAATAATAATGGTAATTCATAGTAATTATTTTGGTTCTGCTAGTATCTAAATTTGCATAATTTTTAAATATTTTTGAATAAGGAAATCGATAGAAATATAGTAAGTAAATGTATAATATTCGTCTCTCTACAAGGACTAAATTAACCTAAAATAGAACTTTAGGTTTTGTACACGACAATGGAATGTTTATGAAATTTCACTTCTATTGCTACGACTGTTTTGTATTAAATTGCTTAAATAAAACAGTAAACATTGAATTCTTCCATAACTGATATATGAGATATGTAAATTTACAGTTTGTAAACAAATAAGAAAATATGGGAATTAGAACAGAATTAGTCTTATTCATTTATTATGCTCATGCATATCATTTATCTATTTTAATCTCCCTTCCCTGTACTAGAGTACGATACAGAAAACAATATGTGGAAAAATATAGGGAAGACATTTATTCAATCATTTCATATACTTAATCATCATTCTACAGAATCATAACCAAATCAGAAATCAAACAACTACTTCTACATGACGATAACTTCCAGTTTTTAACTAATGAATACTAAATCATCAATTACAGAAAATAATTTAACTACTTCGGAACCAAAATAACAAGTAGAACCTGCAACTGTAGATAGGGTGGACAAACACCCAAAGAGGCTTGTTCCTCCCAACCTTCTATAGAAGAAGCAGCCAATGTCACTTGCTCCTTAGGACCCCCGACCCTGTTTACTGAACCACTAGGTAGAAGACTCTGTGTAGAAGCAAGGCACTCAGGTTTTATTTCCAGCAATCAATGGAGACCTGCCATACACCTCAAACCTGTGCCCTAAGTAGGAAATAACTTTCTGCACTCAGCAATAACTCTGCACTTAGCAGAAGTGAAACAGACTTACACTACAACTCAAAACATAGCTTCCCCTCATCGAATCTCTTGTGTGCATATAGCAGAACCACAAGGTAAATTTTCTCGTCAGAAAAAGTGTGAGCCTTTGCTCAATTCGATGGCTTTATAAAGATACCTAGGTCTTTAGTGGTCAATTTCCAAAATAAATGAGCCTCAAGCTCCAGTTAGTGGTCAATTTCCAAAATAAATGAGCCTCAAGCTCCAGTCCCATCTTTCAGGGCACTATGACCACAATTCAAGGGAGTTGTCCCATAACAACAGCTAGTTACTGAGTTCATGATGCTGCCACATGTCCATTGCCTTCTACCCCAGATTCCATTCCACCTAGTGGGTCAGTAAACATTCTTTCAACAGTCTCTTTGGGTGAGTGTCTCCTATTTTATTTTATTAAATAATAATATTTTGCAATTACAGTCATCCTTGGACACTTGTCCAAATATAAAACTTTGCAATAAAAGTTAAGATAATGTTTTCTTCAAACACAAAATGTTTCCAGCAAAGGTGTACGTTACAGTATAGATACCATAGACTTCCTCCCTTTGGAATGGGAGTGAGCTTCACTTATATAGGACTAAGAGGATAGGATAGGTTGAGATATGGTAGGAGAGAGATAGGGGATCCTTCCAAGAGGCTAGGAACCGAATGCCAGCTCCCCTAAAGGCTAGGGATAGGGATCCACATCAACTACCTTCGAGAATGGGCTCAAAGATGCTATTTTAATCAATTAACTGACATCGTTGTAGCATGAAAGAGGACAACCTGCGACGTCGCAAGTTGCATTAGGACAACCTGCGATGACCTCTCAAAATGTAGTAGGAAAACGTTTGTATCTCTTCCAGGTTGATGACTTAGTCATGGGACTTCAGGGAATGTTTACACGGACTATCATGATGGTAAGATTTAGGTGTAACAGAATGCCCCCCAAAGCATGAAGCTATTTGAAACTGGACAGGTGAAATGCTTTGACAGAAGGAATGGCAATGGCTCATTGGACGAAGGACACTGCTGCAGTACAACTGACTCTGAGTACATAGTCTCATATAACTCACAACATGGTTTCCGACCAATACAATGCAGATCCATGGTAGTAATGACCGACTGAACACAATCATGGCTACTAGACACAAGTGTAGATCCATGATAAGATGATAACACAGCCACGACCAATACAAAATTGGATCCGTGTAATATGACTCAAAACAATCTCCATCGAAACCTGGGTAAAACATGACTCCCCAGGGTCTTCAAGCCGAACCCGCAATGATACGAATCTATCCATGTGATTACAAATGTCTTGATGTCAAAAATGGTAGAAACCACTTGATTACTGGTTATTGATGTATATCGTTAACAAGTGCGAGGGAAATCACCATTAATGTCAATGATTCCCAAGGTATCAGAGTACATATCGTCAAGCGCAAATAAATGAGTTGAAGTCGAACGCTTAACGAAATCTTTCAATCAAGAGTCAATGATGTAAACTCATGGTGAAAGCGAGGTAACCTGCCATTGAGGCATGCAGGCCCAAGGTACTCGATTGGTTTCTAGATTCAATCCTCGGATGATGATTTGAAGTTGACAAAGATGAATCCATCCAAAGAGGGCCATGATGAATCCCCCGTCATCGACATGAAACTCGATAACAGAAGTTTGGAGTAGATCGGATGGTATAGTAACATACAGGACTAACTCAGAGTAGACCGACATGATGGAAGGTGTACTGACTGCAGATAATGAGTGGTGAAAGTATTCTTGAACATGGGCATGGCATGACTTGGTAGTATTGACATGACGAGTACGACACCGACTCCTAATGCAACTAATGGTGGAAGTATTCTTTGGATGACCCAAAGGAGTAACAAGACTCAAGAAGTAGGAAAAACTCGAGGACAAACGGATGATCCAAGTGCAGTATCCAATGCAAATGAGTGCCATGTTCAAGAACGACTAGGTACTGCCACAGATAAAGAGTGTAACATAAAAGATTTCCTTTTTCCCCATCATGAATGATGAGTGCCTCATGTGTTTTTTACGAGCTTGATGAGGGTAACCAGATGCTCAGTATAGCTCATCTCATAGATGAGTCAAATCCCAAATATTTTTTGAACCTGGGAGAGGAAGGGTTCGTCCCATGGCGGCCCCTCCAATGTCAAATTTTAATGAGTCCATAGAAGGTAAACTCAGTCGTCATTTCATGTTTAGAGAGTTTGAAAAGAACTAAAGAAGACTCCAACGGTCCTTTTTCGTAAAGTTAGCCTCGTCGCCCGAAAAAGGGTAAAACAATGCAAGAGAGGACTCTTCCAGTCATGATTCGTTGGAGTATACCTTTTTCGTAAATAGTTCCCCCTGGTCCGAAAAAGGGGTAAACTATCATTAGGGACACGACCATTCAAATACTTTAACAAGCGTGAATGCGACAAGTTTGCTTGGCAATCTTTTCGTATTTCGAGAGCTTGAAAAGAGCTTAAAGATAAACTCTCGGGGGTTCCTTTTCCGTAGGAGTTTAACGAGCCCGGAAAGTGATAAATCATAACACAGTGACTTATTCTCATGGTTTTAAGAGCATGAGAAAGAACAAAGAGTGAGCTCGTTATCATTAAATAATTGAAATCAAGCGGATGAAAAATATCAACAAAACTATTCAACGGGTTTTTCATACCTAAGATGATCACTACGATGTGAAAACGGCGCAAATGGAACACTTAACGTCTCCTGCATGCTTGAAAACTAGGTCAAATAGTCAACTGGGCATTCAAATGCAGTAAAGATGATCCAAACTATAGCAAATAACCCATAAAGCATCTAAATTTGAAAAAGAATATTCCTTTTTGTTTATAAAATAGAAAAAATGACCAAATATAGTTACCATTGTTTATATGCCAAATTGGGGAGAAGAAAGTGCCATTTGGAGTAGAATTTAATTCATCGATTGCCAGAGCTACAAGTGACCATTTCACAAACCGTTCGGAGCAAGTAAACCTAAATCTCAGCCAGTATCTTTCTAGTGGTTTAGAATTTCATTTTTTGTCCATTTTTTAGGTTTTTTGAGTTAATTTGTGGGCAGTTTGTGCGCCCTCGAGTCATTGCAGGCCTCCCTTACGGGAACTGTGACGAACCCAAGTCGTCGCAAAGCCCGCAAAGACGTCTTGCGACGATGTCACCCTGTCTGCAAAGACGAGGTGTGACGGCAGAAACGTCCATGGTCAACTCAAAAACTAGCCCACAAGAAAAAAAATTGATGGCTTGGGTGAGGTCTAATGGTGTTTAAATGCCTCCTTTGACAGGTTTGTAGCTACCAACATGGTTCTAGAGTGGTGCGAGTGAGAACATGAGCTGGAATATGTGCAAGCAGCAAATGATCCGGTGTGTGTGGAGGCATTGAGGAATTGTGGGATACTGAAGTTATTCCAGTTCCAGGGCATGAGGGCCCAACACCCACTACTGGAGCATATGCTTCGGAATTGGGATGCATCGCAACAATACTTCACGATCGGGGAGCATATATTGACTATAGATGTTGATGACATCTATTTCTTGACTGGATTATCCCGGAGGGGGGATAATGCATCACTCACCTGATCACAAGGGAGTGACCAGATGGTAGATGACTTGATTTCCCAACACTGTAATCCACATGCCCGTGCCTCTAGTGGGAAGATTCCCATTAAAGAGGTATGAGATTGTCCATTGCATGCTATATTCTTCACCATAGTGAGGAGAGCAGGGAGCCAGGCGTCTCACTTAGCTACAAAGTCCCAAATGTTTTATGTGGAGGACTATATGTCTCCGAAGGTGTTCAACTGGTGTGAGGGACTCCTCACCAACCTTCAAGCTCAATTGACCAAGTGTCGGTGTGGATAGCTCAAGCAGTTCGGGTATGGATCGGTAGTGATCTCATTCTTGTTGGAGCGGGTTCCCCTCTTGCGCCAGTAGGTAACTTTGGATGACAGGGATCCCAAGGATCCACACATGGATCGATGGATGGATTTGATGGCCCGCCATGGTGGCGGGGGTCCAATCATCAGGTACGGTTCTGGATTCTCCACCTGATGGAAGGAAAGCTACTCATGATTGAGGACTACCCGTATAGTGGTACGGACTTTAGGGAGGACCCAGACCTCGTACTGCCTGAGGGAGAAAAGTGGGGAGACATCGGTAAGAACAATGACCCTTGTACTTTTTAATTTTGTGTATTTATAATTTTTTTTGGATAGTGCTGATGAGTTAACAACATGTGTGTGTAGACGTGGGTCCTTCATGACCAGCAGGAGTTTTGCTTCTCACGAGGAGAGGAGAAGCACGACCAGTAGCCCCTGCCTTGCACGATGCCATCATGGAGATGGAGGAAGTCTATGAGAACCTTACTAGGTTGACATTGGGCATTCCAAATGTAGCAGCGCATGAGTTGTTGAGGCCCATGTAGAGGTACATAGTTGGTGTGACCTTGTGCTTCAGTGAGATGCTCGGCAAGGTAGCGAGAGCGGTAAACTGCTTCCACGTTCAGCAGGAGAGAGCTACGAGACCTGGGGGTGCACGGGCCAGGCGTTAGGCCTTGTGATGTTATTATGTATGTACTGAGAGCTATGTGAGCCTCAGATTTTGTAGTACTGAAAGCTATCAGGCTTCAGATTTTGTATAGACTCACTGAAACCTGTCATGCTTCAGACTTTTTGTATCAGCACTACGTTATCTTGATTATATATATACAGACATTTTGGTGGCTTTATACATTTGTGTTTGATATGAGATCTTGTTTATGTGTTTTCTTATGTGATGAATAATTTAAATGTTATGTCTACTTTTACAGTTCATGAATATGCTCATGTGTGTGCAATGTACCAATCTAAAATGAAGTTGGCCATGGAGTCGGAAACTTTGTTCACGTCTCGTGGAATGTGCAGGTACTGAATGGATTCGAAGGACCTTTCCATAAGACGAACTCGTCTGTAGAGACGGAGTAGGGTAGGATCGTGGATGGTGTAAACTTGGTTAAGATGAGAGACCACCGGTTGAGAATCCAAATGGATGACAACGTGGTCCATACCCAAAGAAATGGCGTCGGTTAGGGTTCCAATGACTGCCTAATATTCTGCAGCATTGTTGGTTGTGAAACCTAGACACATTCCTCCTGAGATGATAAGCTCGCTAGTGGGAGAATAGAGCACCCAAGCTGCCGAAGCAAGGTTACGAGTATGCCAGCTAGTGCCTTCCGCGAATCCATAGCAAGTTTCCATCTACACACGCAGATAGAACATGGTATAAGTAACGAAACAAGACCTAAGTATACAAAAAATCAAAGTGTCATGCCACACAAAAACACACGCCATGTACAGTATATACAAAGTACTTATGCATGAAAGACTCAGGCATAGTACCTCTTCAGGTAAAGCCCATTGTGGGGTTCACCTAAATATATCCCGTCGTAGTCTTCAAGCTCATAAGCTCCCTTCTCTAAAATCTGTTTCACTATGTAGGGTCCATGCCACATGGACTCAAACTTTCCTGCCCCCGGCTTATCATGTCTTTGGTCATATGTGAGGACAAAATCACCCTCGCTAAAGACGTGAGGTTCTACCGACTTGTCGTACTGCACTTTGATGCACTTCTTATGATCCTCATTGGCAAGAGCGGCATTGCGGCGAGTCTCGTCAAGTTTGGCTAGTTAGAGGAAACGTTCTTCCTCAGTAGTAGTGTTAGGGAGAAGTTCAATTGCGAGTTTGAGGGACAGAATCTCGCACTCAATCGGTAGGACTGCCTCCAATCCATAAACTAATTGGAAAGGGGTAAATCCAGGGGCAATCTTAACGAAAGTTCGATAAGCCCATAGTGCGGAGAAGAGCATATTATGCCAATTGGACTTGTGTGTACCCACCATGCGTTGGATCATAGTTTTCAAGACCTTGTTAATGGCCTCTACTTGTCCATTGGACTGTGGGTAGTACGGTGTTGAGTTTTCATGGCGAAAACCCAATCAATTGCTCAACTCGTCAACCATATGGTTCATAAAGTGAGAACCATGGTTAGTAACTATAGCTTGAGGAACTCTGAACCACGCTATAACATTATTAAACATGAAGAGTGCGGCGGTTTTGCCGTCATCCGTGTATGTAGGCATAGCCTCAGCCCACTTTGTAAATTAATCCACGGCTACTATTACGTAACCATGCCCCCCAGCCGAGGTAGGATTACAATGCATGAATTCAATACCCCATTTAGTGAAGGGGCCAACGGCAATAAATGGGTGTAATGGGGCTAGGTGGGTGCGCTTCTTAGTTTGGAAGTGCGAGCATGGAGGACATTTTTTTACGGCCTCGATACAATCTTTAAAGATAGATGGCCAAAAATATCCTATTTGAAGTATCTTCCGGGTTGTAGCCATCCCAGAGAGATGACCACCACATGCCCCAGCGTGACAGTCATTTAAGACGTGTTCAGCCTCTTCATGAGTGAGACAATGTCGAAGGATAGAATCGATACTATGGCGGTACAAAGTATCACTGATGATTATATAATACTTTGCATGGTGGCATATTCGATGACGATCGTCCCACGAGAGTTGGGGGTTGAAACGTTGGGTCTGAAGATATAAAGTGATATCTCCATACCATGGATCAGACGTGCTAATGAGGAACAATGATTCGTCCAGAAGAGAATCATTGGGCTAAAAATTGACATCAGCCCTGGGAAGATCACAGATCAGCTCACCAAACACCAAATACTTTTTAGACTTAGCCTTTTCAAAAAGGAGATCAAATTCCTGTAGTATCACAATCCAACGTGAATACTTTCCCCCAAGCACCTGATGTGTCAAAACATGGTACCTGGGGTTCGAATCGGCAATGATGATGGTGGTGCGAAGCAAGATGTAATGTCGAAACTTTTGGACGGAAATGACTGCCGCAAGAGCGAGTTTCACGACATCTGAATAACGAGTTTTGGTATCAATGAGACCCTTACTAGCATAGTATATCACATGTTCCTGGGCATTGTTGTCTTCTTGGACCAAGACCATGGTGATCATGGTGGCAGAAGCAGCAAGATAAAGGATATAATCCTTGTAGTAATTGGGCGGCTGGAGAACAGGGGCATGCGTGATAGCATGTTTTAGGCTTTTAAAAGATTGTTGAACTTGGTCATCCCATATGAATGGGACATCCTTCTTCATCAATCTCATGTAACCCTGTGTCTTTTGCGCGAAATTACAGACAAAACACCTTAAATAAGTTGCCTTCCCTTGCAAAATTTGAAGTTTCGTTATGTCCGTGGGAGGTGGAAGGGCAACAATGGCTACCACATTCAAGGGATCAATGTGGATCCCATCGTTCGAGACTATGAACCCGAGGAGGTGTCCAGACTCGACACAGAAGATGCACTTGTGAGGGTTCAGGCGGATGTTATACCGCCTACATCCGAGGAATACCGCCGTCAGATGGTCAATGTGTCACTCGCGCTGCCGTGAATGGGCAGGTAGATCGTCCAGGTAAGGTTCCACAAAGTCCTCCACATCGTGAAAGGCATACAACATGGCCCGCTGGAATGTGGCACCAACATTTTTAAGACCAAAAGGGAGCTTGCGATAAGCAAATGTACCCCAAGGACAGATGAAAGTTGTCTTGTGTTGATCAGCCGGGTGGATCTCAATTTGGTTGTAGCCAAAAAAGCCATCCATGATTAAAAAGATGACGCTTCCCTCACAATTGTGGATGATCTGGTCGATAAAGGGAGTCGGGTAATTGTCCTTGGGACAAGCGTTGTTGAGATCCCAATAATCGACGCAAACATGAATGCTACCCTATTTTTTAGCTACAGGGATGACGTTTAAGACCCATTCTGTCAACGGGACAAGGTAAATAAAACCAGCTTTCAAGAGCTTTTCAATCTCTGCCTTGATTGCTGCAGTCTTTCGGGGGTGTACCGGTTGCAACTTTTGTCGGACTGGTTTGGCGTCAAGATAGGTTTGAATCGTGTGAGAAACAATAGCAGGGTCTATCTCAGGCCTCTCCTCGTAGGTCCAAGCAAACACGTCTCGAAACTGCTATAACAAGGTCGTGAACGTTGTAATATCTTCAGGGGAACACTTCTGGCCTAAATGAATGTGTTCCACTACACCAGGAGTAACCGATATGTCGACCGAAATGGTAGGCTCAATGTTGGCCAAGTTTCCTTCAGAGTCAGTTTGACACGTAAGTATCAAGGACTGAGAGCAAGGGTAGACATCCATTGTAAAGATGGTGCTAATGTTATTTTCCATAGTATCCAATGATGGAAGGAACGACGAATGATGATGGAGGTCTTCCCACGGAGGATCATCCACACTCATGATTTCCATAATGGACTCGTCGGAATGAAAAGTCCAAACCAGAGGATCAGGCGAGGATGATGTCCGCTGTAGAGAACAAGACATGGAGGCCACAACTAAGTGGTCCTACGGGGCTGACTGGATAGCCTTGTACATGAGTTCAGCGAGTGAAAGAGGCATAATGTCTCCAATCAGGTGTGTGGTGGCTTCATCGGGAACAAGCCATTAATCAGTAGAGTTGGGGATAGATGAAATCCGAGAGGAGATCATGTTCACCGTGGCAACATGATTTGGGGGATCCGAGGTTGGGAAAATGCCCATAAGGGATGAGGCCAACCCCCACATTCTCATAAGGATGCGAAGATTGTCCAAGTAATGGAACATTATCGCCCAGAAGATTAGCGGTGTCAGTTGTACAGAAATCCAGTTGGTCGACAGTAACAATTCGTCCTTGGTGGGGGAATTGAATTATGCGGAAGACAGATGATGCAACCGCGGTCATGGCGTAAAACCAATTACGACCAAGCATAACGTTATAATCTAACGGGGGTAGCGACCACTTCCATGTTAATGGTTGCGGTCTTGCCCCCCAACTCGACTGCTAAAGCTTGTAACAGCCCATGAGATTGAAATCCATGTCCGTCGAATGCTTTCAAGGTGGTAGGAGAATGGTTCAACTCGGGAAAGCCAAAAGCTCTCCTACATGAAATCGACATGACTAAAGTAGAGGAACCTTCATCCAAAATGGTATGATGGATTGTCTTCCTAGCAATGTTTGTGGCAACTTGAAATGCCAACTAATGGGAAAACCTCGGTTTAAAGTATTCCAGTCGGAACATGATGGTATTCAGAGAATCTGGATCAACCGCGCCGATGGCAGCGAGGATAGTCTTGCGCTGGTTAGGACAGTTCTGCAAAACCTCAAGCGTCGACATAGCACAAGGATCTTGTGCTAGGTCCTCTACAATATTGTAGTTTTGAGCGGATCGAGCATTGGGATTGAAAACAGATTTTCTAATCGTGCTCTTGGGTGGACGCGACACTGACTCGAAAGAGGGCTTCTCAATGGTGAGAGAAGCGAGCAGTACAGTGACGTCGGGAATCGAAGTGGAAGCTTTTTCAGTATTACTTCCAACGGGTTCCTTTGGCGGGACGGTGTCATACGAATGAGAACGAGTGTTCAAGTTGACGGTATCACTATGCATCATGAAAACATGCGCGGTGGAGGATGCTTCTCCTTGGGAAGGAGAGGTGTGTGCGATTAGTTGTTGGTTTTGAGTGGGGAAGGGATCGTTGAGAACTGCGGTAGTATAGTTTCCCTTGAGAAACTTTTGAACTTCGTCTCGGTGGGGACATTCTTTTGAGAAATGGTCTCTACCGCACAGCAAACAAGGATACTTTAACTTCCTCTTTTGTTTGGTGTCTTCCTGAGTGGGCTTGGGCTCCTGTTGATTAGAAGATTTCTTAGGTTTCCCCTTGTTCTTCTTCTTACCACCGAATTTCTGAGATGAAGCTGATTGTACAGAATTCACCTCTTCGGTAGAAGCAAGAGTGGTGGACTTGGTAGTGTTGTTTCCAGCCTGTGGTGGTGATGGAGAAGAACCTTAGGGGTTCGACGAGCCACTAGTTTGAATAGAAGGCTGGGAGGAAAAGGAACCAATGATGCCATCGGCTGGTGGTCCCTTGGGTGGTTTCATGGGATCGTACGTAGGGCAAGGTGCGTCAGGAACAATTTCATATAATGTGCCAAATTGAGCATAGACCAAATCTATGTAATGGGCACGGGAAATAGCCTGTTCCTCAGTGACGACCCCTCCCATAGCTACGTCTCGAGCTACGACGGGTAAAAGCGACTTTGTGAACCAGTCATCTTGGAGTTGGTCCGGAATATGGGCCTTAATAAGACGTCGTCTTCGCCGCCATTCATGAATATGATCGGAAATATGAGTGGCAGTGTTCTGGCGAAGGGAGGTCAATAAGTCCGTACGAGTTTCATAGCGAATGGGAAACTGGAAGTGGGTCAAAAATGACATAGCAAGAGATCGAAAATCTGGAAAAGAATTAGGTGGTAGCTCAATGTACCACTTGGCAACTAGGCCAGTGAGAGTCCGTTGAAATAACCTAAGACGGATCGAGTCGTCCATCAAGGAGTTGGATGAACACCATAGATGGTATGTCATCACATGGTTTTTAGGATCCTCACCAGGCTTGCCATCAAATTTGGGGATATCTTATGGTAACTTAATCGGAATGGGTGGCCAGTTATGCCCATGGAAAATGGGATCATTCGTCAGACGAGATAGGTCGGGTAAGTCCAAATTAGCCAAAAAGGGCATCTGTTGATTCGACTGCAGGTACTGATAGTATCGATAAGACATGTATGGACCGGTAGGACCTTGAATCGACTGATTGTAAGGTGTTCCTGGAGGAAATTGACTGTAAGGGGGTGTGCTGCTTGGACCGTAAGTAGGTCCACCACCATAAAAAGGTGGTCCATTACCATAATAAGGTGGCCCGTTACCATAAGGTGGGGGCCTACCTCCGTCGCTGGGAGGGGGTGGGCCGCCTCCAAATGGTGGGGGTCTGCCACTACCGCCAGGATAGGATGGACCTCCACCAGCTCCATCAGGAGGAGGTGGCAGTCCACCACCGCTGCCGGAATAGGGTGGGCCTCCACCGTCTCCACCGCTGGAAGGGTAATTGCCTCCTCCACCACCTCCACCATAGTAGGGTGGTCCTCCACCACCACCACCAGGATGGGATGGTCCTCAACCACCGCCACCAGGATGGGATGGTCCTCCACCATGAGGTGGAGGTCCGCCACCACCGGGGGGGTGGTCCTCCGCCTCCGCCTGAAGGTGGAGGGTCGTCGCCTCCGCCTGAAAGGGGTGGGCCATGATAGATGGAATGAGGTGGTCCTTCGTCGGAAGGTAGGGGTCCACCTCCTCTGGAGTTGTGTGGGGGCCCCCCGCCTCCAATCGGAGGTGGGGGTGGACCAAATGGGGGTGGAGGGACTTGAGGGACTGTAGGTGGGGTCCATGTTGTAAGACATTTTGTTGTCCCCATAGAGTGTATGAATTTTTGGGGTAGGGTACCCCATAGAGTACGTTTCCAGGATTGAGTTGTCTCGACACAGGGTTAAGATAACCTGGATACACTTGACTTCATGGTGGTTGAATTACATTGGATGGTCCCCTGACATGGGATAATCCCATAGTGGAAGGTCTGGGAGGTAAGGAATTTCCAATGGAAGGACCGATGGGAACTCCTCCTGTAGTATTATGGTTAAGAGACGGGGGTTTCCCCCCAACAACAACTTGCTAACCACTAAGTAAAGGTTGACCCAACATGGGTTGTTGATTATCTACTGTAGGATTAACATTACCGGTAAGGAAGATAGTGGGTAAAGAGTATCCTCCCCGCGAGTTTTGAGGTGGGGAAGGAATGGTTAATGTAATCGTGGTAGTAACAGGTGTGTTGGACTGTTGTCCTTCAACAGGTTGAGTCATTGGCGGTATAGAAATGGCCTCCTGTCTAGGGTGTGTATGTGCAGGAGATAATGGTTGACCAGGTTCAGAAGTGGTCACGTGTTGCGTGGATGATTCTGGTGAATCATAAGATAAAACACGTCTTGGGAGTGGTTGATAAGAATGTGACGTCGGGTCTTCTACGCTTCGTGAAAGAATTTATCTTCGAATTTCATCACCCCTGACACGTAATCGATCCAAGAGATCATGAAAGGGTCTGAAGAGTTCTTCAGGAGTAGGCCAACTAGGCGGGGATGCAATGGCAAAATGGGCCACTGGGTGGCCTAGAGATGATGTCCAATAAGCTGCTGCTAGACCAACAGTTGTTGCAGGGTCGTCCTGGGGTGGATTTATCCATTCCAACGATCCAGGCTCTCTCGAAAAAATGGGAGGTAAGTCTTGTGGAGTAGAAGTTTGTGCCTCTTCACCCTACGGGGGATGGGAGGCAGGCGAATCTGGAGGAAACATATGTACTCCAACATTCAAAGTAGGGTTTTATACTTCAGGTGACATGACCGTGGCTTGTGGATCCATTCTTACCCTCGAAATTACCTCCTGGTTAAGGAGATATTCGGGCGGTAAGTTATGAATCCTATGGGACCTTCTCCAAGGAAAGTCAACCAGAGTGACTGAAACAAAATTTTCTCCTAGGGCAAGCTAAACAAAAGAAAATCAATCTAGAAAAATCCTACACAAACTAAGGCCGCAAGTAAACTTATGTGATAGGAGTAGATTCAAAAGTCTAGAACCTCGCAAAATTATCAAGTCTTCGCAAATCACTATATACCGTAGGGTCCAACAGTAAAACGTGACAAGGAGGATTGGGACCGTACCCTTTCCTGAATACCCGACTACCTGGACAGTACGTGCGTAGTAATATCCCCGAGTGTTGTTCTCGATGTATTGCTCTACCAAGATGTCCAAATGGTTAACTCAGTTGGTTTCAGGAATCCTAATGGTGTCTTCCGATATACACAAGGTACGTGGGAGCTCAAATCCATAGTGGTGTTGTCTAATGCACAACCGTACGGCACGAGACCTTCCTATATACTACCGAGTACGTGAAACACCTTTCAATATAAACCAAGTACGTGAAACACCTTTCGATATACACAAAGTACTTGGTGGGTACGTGAAAGAGCTTCGATATACCTGGTTGGTACGTGAAAGAGCTTCAATATACCGATAAGTACGTGGAATATTACAATACCCCCGGAATACAGTGCTGGAAAGTAATGACAGTTGCCACGTTTTACGACGCTGGAACATGTCTCTAACTTAACACACAAGTTACTAAAAAATTTACCCTAGTTCTACCGTTAATTTTATTTGGACGGTTAGGTGAATGCATGAGGTGAGTACATAAATGTAAACATAATGCAGGCCCTAACTACATGCAAAAAATGTACTTTTCTTTTGATGAACTTTATGTATGGGAAGGAGAAATTTCTTTCCAAGTGATTTTACCAAAGCAACACAATGCAACACAATCCCAAAATCTACCAAATTTGATAAAAATACTCTTTTTGTTTTTCCATTTTTTCAAGCAAAACTCAAAAAATCAACAAGCAGGACAACCAAATCTAAACATTTTCTTTTGTCTTTTTGAATCAAAACTTTAAGAGATGAAAACTGAGAAATTTCCTATCTAGAGCACTCTAACTTTTCAAATTCGCGATAATGGCTTAAAAGCATAAAAAATCAAGAATGCATACAATCTCTCCAAACACGGAATCACTTTTGTAAAAACTTGATCTCACTCGAATTTTTCAAGAAAATGAATGATTCATAATTCTTGAAAAGTACAAATGATTAATGTTTTCTCTCAAACTTTTGCAAAATATTAATGAATGACAATTCCCAATGCATGAAGCAATTCCTACAATAATTTTCAAATGTACTTGAAAACAGTAAAAATGATGCACCTTTAATTTTCCAATGATATGCCAAGATTACAACTTGATAACAGTGATATTTTTAATCATGGATAACTGAAAAGAAAGTTGATTTGCAGCACTCTAAACACTCAGGAAATCTCAGAAAATGACAAGCACTCATATGGACTGAAAACACTTCAAAATGCTCAAAACACCCAATCAAGCAGCTGAATGCAAACAAAGCTAAATGACAAGTGCAAAAAAGATGTTTGGGATCATATCTAGTACAAAGATCAGATCCGGTGAGGAGAGGAGGGATAACAAGGTCAAGTGGATGAAGGTGAGGGAACCAAAGTATCCACCACTACCAAACTGAAACTTGTTAAAATGGGACCCAATACAAATCCACACAAAATACCAAACACTTTCAACACACAAATCAACAATAAATCTCTGACTGGATCTTGCAGCACAAATGGGGTCTGCACACCAAATCAAAATTCAAATCAAAAAATGGAGGGGGGATGCCCTTATACCAATTCTAACAGATCGGCACAGTCTGTGTTCATACACAGAGCGACCATCGCAGGTCACCAGTGCGGGAATTGCGACGATGTCGCAGTACACTAGTGGATAGGTTGCAACGACATCCCAATAGACAGAGGTCAAAGTTCAAATCAATGCTCTGGTTCCACTGCCTAGGTGCGACGGGCGGGATCCAAACTCTAGGATCAGTAGATCTCCAAGAAATGAGCAATAAAATGGCTTAAAAATAGTGAGTACAGACTCATAGGAGGACTACAGAATCTTCAAAGTGAAGATCTGATGGTGAAAAAGACTTAGGAGGAAAAAAGATAGCTTGCAAAAAAAATCAACTGAACATGGCATTCAAATCGAAAACTAAACAAAGTACTTCCCCAGTATGGTCGCCAGATTTGTTTAACGGACAATCTACCAAGAGCGGACTCAATGCCTGACCTCCCTAGCTCAACGCGAGTCTAGAACAAATAGAGACAGAACATAAATAACTCTCCTAGATCTAATTAGAGATCAAGGAACTAGATGCTTTACCTTTCAGATCGATGATCCTTTCTCCTTGATGTTTGCTCCAAGCTTTATGGTATTCAGATCTCAGCTGCAAAACCTATGAAGACAACAAAACAACACAAGCAGTAAAATGCACCTACACAATAATAGATCTAAGTAAGCAGTTAAGTAGGCAAACTACACAAAACATCATCAATGCAATGAGATTTGGTGGAAAGCATTTATATTACTGTATAATAAGGGAAATACGTAGAAGGAAGTGATTACAACCAATGACTTAATGTAGCAATCCTTCTTCAATCAAGACAATGCCAAAGCCTCCAAAGGGATGATGGATCTCTCAAGGGATGAGTAGAGATCTCTCCTAAGCTAATTTCACCAGCGTATAGATACCATAGACTTCATCCCTTTGGAATGGGAGTGAACTTCACTTATATAGGACTAAGAGGATAGGATAGGTTGATATATGGTAGGAGAGAGACAGAGGATCCTTCCAAGAGGCTAGGAACCGAATTCCAACTCTCCTAAAGGCTAGGGATAGGGATCCACATCAGCTACCTTCGAGAATGGGCTCAAAGATGTTATTTTAATCAATTAACCGACATCGTCGCACGATGAAAGAGCACAACCTGTGACGCCGCAAGTTGCATTAGGACAACCTACGACGACCTCTCAAAACCTAGTAGGAAAAGGTTTGTATCTCTTCCAGGTTGATGACTTAGTCATTGGACTTTAAGGAATGTTTACACTGACTATCATCATGGTAAGATTTAGGTGTAACAAGAAGGAAGATGGGGATGGGAGAGAAACCAGATCTAGATCAGAGAGGTAGTATTGGAAGGAAGTTGGGAAATCGCTAAAGGTTATTTTGTTTTTGTTTTTGTTGTTGTTAAGACCACGGGAACATAGGGATAGGAAACCGAAAGGTTTCCTAGAACTAGGGATTCAGATAGGATGTGTTATTTTTTCAACATTTAATTCAATATGATCTAGGATCTTATCTGAGAGAATAACAAGCACAGCAAATAAATCACAAGAGACAATAGACACAAATCATTTCATCGGGGAAACCATAAAGGAGAAAACCCTGCAACTTCCTCAGAGATAGAATGAGCAATAGTACAAAACCCCCAAAACAATAAGATGGTCTCCAGCAGCTCCTCCTCCTCCACTTGTGCGAACTTGTCTCTCTCTCACTTATGTGAATGACTGAGTGAGTGAATGAATAGAATGAGAGAGTCACACTCGCTATTTATACTTTACTTCACTTGCCTTTTACCCTAACTGGGTTGACTTCTCCTAGGAGAGTATAATAACCCATTATACCCTAACTCTGGGCCAACCCCACTAGGGGAGTCTAATAACCCACTCAAGTACAATGATAACCTTCCCGATCGAAGGAATGAAACCTCTTCGTCGAAAGTATAATGACAATATAAAATATACAAGTGAAATACATTCTGAAGCTACAAATACATCAACAGGATGCTCCTAATTGACTGGGATATTATTCTAGTTTGGGTAGACTAAAGTGGGTTGGAGCAAAGGATGATCCAACTTGCTTGCTTCAAACAGGTCTATGAGGTAATATATTATTTCCTACTTGTTTTAGATTAATTATCTATATTGAAAATTGCATTATTATCCAAATTATACTATGAAAAGAAAACAACAACACGTATGATTTAAGGTAAAATGTTTAAATATTTTGATCCCATTGAAATTAAACTATTACACATAGAGATAATAAAATATGAATGTTGAACAAAAGATTTAAAATAGTCAGGACAACCATGCATATTTATGGATTCATATTGATGTTATGCATTATTGAGTTAGATAAAATTAGTTACTAACACCCTAAATAAGATTGGGGTGTTGTATAACTCAATAACTTGTATGAAAAAATTATCCAAAAATAATTGAACAATTGATCGCTGGTGAAAAGAGGTGGATCCCAGGTTGATCGTGCAACTTCTCTACGGTTTGCAGGTCCTTTTGGTGTTCGTCCCTACCATCCACCGCTATGATTCATCAAGGGGGGAACCTAACCCCTAGCAGGCACCAGATCTCTTAACCATAAGATTTCCTAAAATTTCTAGTGACTTCATCCATCCCATTCATCCACATGTAACTAATAATTTGGATCAAGGAATGGAAGGAGAGGGATCAGTATTCCCATCTCAATAAAGTATGGGAGCTAATGAATCGAATCAATGACACAATCAAACTACGACCATATGCATCCCAAAATCAGAGGTAACCCCAAAGTTTGAAGTGAAATCTTAGAACCTTAATCAATGAATCCAGTATATGAAAAATCATTCCTTAATAGGGAAATTTCTTTGGATATGGCCAACTGAGAGAGATCTGGTCTGGTAGATAAATACAGTTTGGAAGCCCAAATCCCATTATGATCTCAAATTGATATCAAAAGGTTTTTTCATTGTCATCTTCACAAGCTTGGAGGATATAAATCGCATCTTTGGCAACGGACCCTATTTTTTCAACTCAGCAAGGATTTACCTACAATTTCGGAAGGAAATATTAATCCAAGACTAAGAAGACTTCTCCTTTTCCCTTGTCTAGATCAGGCTATATTTTCTATTTCATGAATACTAGGATTGGGAAACACTAAAAGGTATATGAAATACTTTGGGTACCTTTGTGAGAGTTTCAGAATCCATCAAAGTAGGGTGTTATACCCCATATGCTCGGATCTGTGTTTAAATGAACATTTGTAAATCTCTCCCATAAGCCATACCTCTCTAGAATGAAGACTCGGAATGGATTGAAACCCTTCATTATGAGAATATCCCCATTTGTTGTTGCAAATGTCACGAGCATGGTCATCTCTTCATATATTTCCCTCTGAATGTTGCATCCAAACAAAATCACCCTAGACCCGAGATTGATGGGGATGGATATGGTAAGGTAATTAATCAACGAAAACAACCCAAAATAAACATAGCGTCAGATCCTACGCAAAAAGGGGAGACTAGCAACATATTTGAAAAGTTCGCAGACTTGCAAGAATACACAAATAGTGACGAGTGCCAAGAAGCCATGATCTTGCCCGAGCCGGCTAGAATAGTGGATCAAGTTCTCCCAAATAAATATGGAAATGCATCTAAGGACACGGGATTCAATCCAAGCAGCAAATCAAAAAGTGTAATGAATGAAGCTACCCCAAAACCAGAACAAGCTCCTACACCATAAGACAGTGAGGATATGGATCTTGGAGATCTCAATATACAAAGTATAATGGAAGCCTACAAAAGAAACGATCCTACATCGATCCCAGCCAAGCAAATCTAGCTTTTGAAGGAATACCTTCTCAAATAAAAGGCAAAAGGATTTTTGGGGGTTCAAATAGTCAAGTTAAAAGAGACCAAGAGTAATAGGTAAAAAAGGACGAAAGAGTTACAAGCAATGGATTGAAGAAGTGCGTGAGTAGCTTATTGATTCGGGGAAATATTCCCGGCTAATGTAAATCTACTCCTCCATTCCACATGTTTCCCAATCAAAATCATTTCAATCGAATATTCAAGGGGTTAAAGGCAAATCAAAACACAAGTTATAAAGGAACATAATCAAGTAGGAACAACCTCATATACTAATGCTACAAGAAGAAAAAAATGTGACCATGATGAACTAACCAAGATAGCTCAACCAATATGGAAGGGATCCTATTCTACTGCAATGGATTCCTGTGGGGCAGCTGAAGGAATTGCTTTCTTATGGAATCTGGATGAAATTGTCCTTACTGAATCCATAGCCAACCATAATTCCCTCACAACTAAATTATGCCTTCTAGGATCGAACAATATGGGACATATCTCTGATGTTTATAGTCCTCGGTCCACTCCTCAGAAATTGTAATTATTAAAATATCTATCCTAGCTAGCTAGTCAGGTAGATATGAATAAATGGATCATTGTGGGTGATTTTAACATGATTGCATCTCTTTAATAAATGAAGGGAGGACGAAGGAATTTGGATCAAGATAGTGACTCCTTCCAAGAAACCATTCATTGACTTTGGTCGATCAACTTAGCAACTTCTAGAGAGATCTATACTTGGGACAACAGAAGGGGGGGAACAAACATATTTCTACTGGGCTAGATCATTTTTTTATTTCAGAGACAACAATCATGCAATGGGAACTCTTTTCAATATCCATTCTACTAGTTGTGGGTTCAGATCACTGGCCCATTAGTCTCACCTAGAATGTTATGGGAATGCCAAAAATATTTCCTTTGAAATTTTAAAAAATAATGGCTCACCCACCCAAACTTCTATGACAATATTCAGCGATGGTGGACTGAATTGGACACTAAAAATGGGCATCCCATGTACCAATTCTAGCAAAAATTGAAACACCTCAAGCAACGGCTTAAAATATAGAATAAAGAGGAATTCAAATACATCTTTCAAGAACAAAAAGAATTACAAACTAAAACGGAATCCGTTCAATTTCAAATGATCCAAGAAGGTTGCACTCCTGTCCTCGAGGAACCAAAAACCCATCTCCAACAACAGATTGATGAACACCAAAATTTGGAACAAATCCTTTGGCGTCAAAAGTTAAGGGGTCGATGGATTAAGGAAGGAGAGAACAATAATACCTTTTCTCAACAATCCATGCACCAATACAACCATTCCAATAGAATCTTATTCCTACGCAATTGAAATGGAGAATCTGTGATAGCACATAGAGATATGGTGTAGGATTTTGTCTCTTTTTGTAGGGATATTCTCTCAAAGCATTTGCAAGACAGATCTCTGGCCATACATATACCTACATTGGTATCCTAGGAGCAATACGACAACCTTATGAGTTCGATTGAGGAAGCGGTCATGTAGATGGCTACCGAGAAATCTCTAGGCCCAAATGGTTTCACCTCTAACTTTTTTATATTGGAGTATGGTATAACCGTTGTGCCTCTGAGAATATAATGTGGAATAACTGCCACACTGGTATCATGGGACTATGTGCTTGGTTTGGAAATTTTAACAGCATCTGCAGATTTTGGTGTAACGACAAACCTTACATGGTATCAGAGCTCAAGTCCCAGGTTCAATTCCCCTAAGTTACATCGGAGGGGGGTGTTGGAGTATGGTATAACCGCGGCACCTTTGAGAATACAATGTGGACTAATTGCCACACTGGGATCATGTGACTATGTGCTTGGTTTGGAAATTTTACCAGCATTTGTAGATTTTAGTGTAATGGCAAGCCTTACATTTTCACCATTGTTGGCACCTTATCAAAGAGGAAGTCCTTGAGATCGCGAAAGATTCGCAAAGAGATTCTACCATCCTCCCTGCTTTCAATGCTACATTTATGGTGCTCATAGCCAAAGAGAATCAAGCTTTGGACCCAAGTAAGTTCCGCCCTATCTTGCTATTTAATGTCATTAATAAAATAATCACTAAAATTATAGAAAATTGCCCTAAAGTCCATTTTTCTCGGGTTTATTTCAATGGAACAAACATTCTATGTGGAAGGGCAACAGATCCTTGATGGGTTTATCTTATCCCATGAAGTCTTCCATTCTCTTAAAATTACCAAGAATTTGGGCATGCTCCTTAAGCTTAATCTGCCAAAGGCCTTCGACAAGCTAAGCTGGAAATACATGGAGCAGATTCTATTAGCCTTCAGCTTCAGAAGTAGATGGACCCATTGGATAATGGCTCTTATGGCATCCCCTTTCTTTTCCATCCTCGTCAATGGAATCCCCTCCCCCGTCTTCAAACCATCCCAAGGAATACATAAGGGTGACCCCTTCTCCCCTTTCTTGTTCGTCCTCATGGTTGAAGGTCTCAGTTTCCTTATTAAAGAATCCTCCCATTCTAGGAAAATTCAAGACCTTTCTTTCCCTCGTTCGGAGCTAAAGCATACTCACCAACAATTTTTGGATGACACTCTCCTGATGGGTCACCCCTGGGAAAGGGAAGACAAAGCTCTAAAGCAAATCCTAAAAATATTCATGAATGCTTCAAGTCTATCCATTAATGAATCCAAATCCCTAACTTTCTTCTTCAATCCACCCCTAATTTTTCAAAGAAGCATCTCAAGAATTATAGGATTCCAAAATGGCTCCCTTCCATCCAAATATCTACGTGCTTTCCTCATTAACTATGCCCTCAAGCACTCCTCTTGGAAGGACCTGCTAGCCAATATGGAGAAAAACTGTCTAGATGGACCTTCTCCTCTTTTAATATTGCAATATGTTTGGTTCTTGTCAAATCCGTCCTTCAAGCCCTTACAATCTACCTTTTTTCTCTCCTTATGGATCCCAAATATGTTCTAAAATCCATTCGAAGTATTCAAAGAAAATTCCTCTAAAATAGCTCCACCAATCATAAAATTTGGGCTCTTTTCAATTGGGATAAGCTTCGTATGCCCAAATTGGCCAAGGGCCTTGGTTGTAGAGATCTTGAAATCAACAACACCATCTCAAGTGCCAAGATTTGGTGGCATTTGGTTACCCAATTGCAAGAATCGTGGACCCTTTTCTGGAAGGAAAAATATGGTCAAGGAATAGATCGACAAGATCTCATCAGAATGGATGGATTCATTCCAGGATCACTGATTTGAAATTTTTCCTGGGCCAACCATTCCCCGGCTCAAGATGACTACTTTTTGGAAGTGAAAGATGGAAATTTTGCCTTATTTTGGGAGAATTCTTGGCAACAACTCCCAAAATCCGTAGAACCATATGCTACCCATTCAATCTTTCTTAGCCACAGATAATATATTGAAGATCAATCAATATTAGAAACCCCAAGGATATGTGACTAGAAATTTAACTTTGATCCACCCATCTAAATGGCAGCAGGATCAATACAGAGTTGAAGGACACAACATATGGGATGAACTCCAACAATAGTGCATCAAGGTCAGGCATGATCCCGATAATCTTCATTGGGGACATAGCTTAAGTTGTGATTTCACCTTAAAAGAATCTTATTACCTAGCGGATCAGCATCTTCCCCAAGATCCAATCTAGAAAAAAATATGGAACACCAAACTATGCCCTAAAGTAGCTACATTTTCTTGGTTGGTTGCTTGGAGGTAGATTATGACATAAGGCAACTTGCTCAAAAGAGGTTTCAAGGGACCATCACTATGTGTGCTTTGTAATATCCACTCTAAAAAACATTGACCATCTTTTGGATAGTTGTGATTATACTAGTGTCGTATGGGACAGGGGAGCCATGCAATTTCACTAAAATGACAAAATCGATGACATCTTCTCTTTGGAGCACTGGTCAAATAATATTTTTTCTAATCCCATCCTAAACTGATTTTGGCATTTCTTCCCTGGATTTTTATTTTGGGAAACGTGGAAGGAATGGAATAGGCACATCTTCCAAGCCTCAAGTATGAACCTCATTCTCATATGGGCTAAGATGAAGCACAATATTAAAGAAACTATTAATATTCATCCATGGTCTAAATAGGACTACCAATTCAACAATAGAGAGTAGTTGATCTTAAAGGATTAGGGCCTCACAATCGGATTCAATTTTCCCTCTCTACACCATAGCTCTACCAAGATTTCCAATCCAAATTATTGGTCCCTTCCTCCTCTTGGAATCCTTAAACTAAACTTTGATGGTGCCTCTAAAGGAAATCCAGGTCCAACTAGATATGTTGGAATGGTTCACGATGACAAAGGTCACATTCTCAACATATTTCATGGGTATATTGGAAGAAAAACCAACAATGTTGTAGAACTTGTTAGGCTCATCAAAGGCATCACTCTGGCCATATCCCTTCACACCACCAAGTACTTAGTAATAGAAGGGGACTTGCAGATCCTAATAAATTACCTCAAAATATTGCTCAATGGCGCTCTGGTTCATCATCTTTCCAAAAACTAGATGTTGGTGCCCAAGTTTTGGTTAGTAACTACGCGCTGAGCCAAACAATCCCATATTGGGTTCGCCAAATAGAAATCAATTGCTAGTTGCGCGTCAATAACAACTTTTGAGTTTTGTTACTCCATCCTATATAAGGTGCATTTTTGTAAAGGGTTAGGGTTGATTTTTGTTGTAGTTGTTCTGGTTTTTTACTCTAAGACATAATTCTGAGGGGTCTGTGAGAAAAATATGGTATGTTAGGATTCTGTACAGTCCCTATGCTAGCACTGAGAACCACTGAGATGTATAAGATGTTGAGCTGAATTTATGTGTTGGCATGTTAATACCTCTTTTATTTAAGTAATTTCGACATAACAAAATCTCTATTCTAGTTTATTTTCCCTTGCGCAATGTATATGTTGCGAATGTTTACTAATTATGAGAATGTTGAACAAATGAGAAGTACATATATGATATATGATTAGAGTAAAATATTTGAAAGAATGAATAGAACCACCTTATCCCTCATGCACAACCTTGATTCAGGTTCTTGTTAATTCATGTGTGTGTCTCGGGTGAGATTGTACTATATTCGTAGGGTATTGCTAGATGTCGATGCACCTAGAGTTTTGTTGGTCACACAAAGTTGAACCCTAGGTCCGGAAAAATATAGCCAACAATGGTTTTGTTATCGGGACCTGACAAGGATTGTGTTAGGAGGAATTAATGAGGTGGAAACCTACCAAATACAAGACTGAGCAACTGTTTGTGAGTAAGGAGGAAGAATTTGCGCATAAAGAGATGAAATATTTGCGGATTTCGGCCCAAGATTGGAAGGACATGTATATTTACTTTGATCTGCATGAGATTTTATTTTGTGAGTTTCCTATTTTTCTATTTGAATGGGTGCAGAGGAAGACTGTGATAAATACTACTTGGAGTGCACCTTGGCTAGTGGTTTGGACTAGGGATAATATTCAAGAATTGAAAGATCTTAACAGTATATGGACTAGAGCTGTCGATTTTTGGTTCTTGCGCATGAAGGAAGGATATGTTATAGAATTTTCCATAAGATCGAGTGACTTGTATAACCGCACTAAAGAAATATTTTAAAAAGGTCCAAGAAAGAGGCTCTTGAAATTAACTCTGCTCTGGATAAAGATGTTGTTTGTATAGATGGAGATAATGTCGATGTACCCCGATAGTATGCAAGCGTAAACTCTACGATGTGGGGGTGTGGCATGAAGAAGCGGGAAGAACTAATTGGCGCACTATGGATACAGAAGAGCAAAGATTCTAGAGGGAGAAAAGACATGAATGACGAGATGAGATAAGAAAAGTGGTGAAGAAAGAAAAGCAAGAAAAATGGTTGAAGGGAAAGGATGAGTCAGATCGGAGAGGAAGGGAGACTGCCAAAGACGATAAAGCATGAAAAGAACATACAGAAGTTTCCTCTGTGCCAGAAGGGTGTGCAGAGTCTGGGAAAGAAGAGTGCTCAGAGGATGAGATACATCCCAAGAGGAGGGGAATGGAAGAAAGTGAAAGATTCGATGAAAACGGCAATGTAGAAACCCTGAGATTGCAAAAAACAAGAACAAAGAAGATTTTCAAGAACTAGGAGTGTGGATGAATGGAGCTTCTTGCATCATTGGAAGAGAGACCGCGCAGCTAGATCTAATCTCCCCTGGTGTTTGAAGACAATATGTTAATGCGGACAAAAATTGATCTCTCTAACCTAAATGATTTAGATCTAGAACAAAAGAGTACATAACATAATTATCTTTACTAGTTAGATTAAATTGCAAGGTAGATCAGAGAATGAGTTACCTTATGATCGCAATTCCCTTCTCCTCGTTTGATCTACTTCCAGTTCCTCGATCTCCAGTTACAAAACAAGATGGAGCAAGTGGAAACAAACGAACAATATGAAAGCATATGGTTATGAATCTAACTAGATAAGCGGTCAAAGAAGCCAATCCTAAACAGTATTATAAGACACAACAAGTTTATGGAAAGATATTTATATTAAATGTAATTTGTAGCAAATACAAAGTAGAGAGAGTTACAATCGAAGCTTTGATGTTATGACTCCAACTCAAATGATCTTGCCTCAAAGTTCAAAGCCTCCTAGTCTCCTATGGATTAAGAAGATAGTCCTAACCAGATTTCACCAACATATGGGTTCTTTTTCCTTCCTCCCTTAACAATGGAGAGGGGGTTCATATATATAGGGCTAAAGCGATAGGATAGGTTGAGGATTTAGGGGAGAGGCTTAAGGGATCATCCCACTGGGTTAGCGGATCGAGAGACACCTTTCCAAGCATCTAGGGATAAGCCTCCACATCACCAAGCTTCGAGAAGTCGCTCAAAGCTTCCTTTTATCCATTTTAACCAACTCTGACGCACCTTGCATGAAGGAAAAATGCATCAGAAGTAGATCACCGCACCTTGTACAAAGGCACACTGCGTCGCCGACGCACTTTGCTAAGGTGCAGGGTGCGTCATCTTGGGTTTGATGCTCCTTGCTAGAAGGCAAGGCGCGTCGGGGTGACTACAAAAGGAAAAGGACAACAACCTTCCTTCTGATTTTTTATCCCAGGAACTTTAGGGATTAAGGTATAGAGATGACACATGACTCATGGTGATGAGATTTTGGTGTAACAGAATTCCCCCCAAAGCATGAAGTTGGTAAAATAGAACGGGTGAAATGATTTGCAATATGAAGGAATGAGGCAAGAATCATTGGTCGGAATGGACTCCTACAGTACAACTAACTCTGAGATTTATGTCTCACATGAATCATAACATGGTTGTCGACCAATACATTGCAGATCCATGATAGTAAATACCGACTAAACACAATCATGGCTACTAGACACAAGTGTAGATCCATGATGAGATGACAACACAGCCACGACCAATACAAAGTGGATATGTGTAATGTGACTCAAAACAATCTCCATTGCAACCTGGGTGAGATTTATGACTTAACCCAGGGTCTTCAAGCCGAACCCTCAATGATACGAATCTAACCATGTGATTACAAGGTCTTGAAGTCGAACATGGTAGAAACCACTTGATTACCGGTCATTGACGTATACCGTTAACAAGCACGTGGGAAATCACCATTGATGTTAATGATTCCCAAGGTACCATAGTACATAACATCAAATGTGAATCAATGAGTTAAGGTTGAACACTCGATGGAATCTTTCAATCAAAAGCCGATGATGCGAAATCATGTTGAAAGTGAGGTAACCTTCCATTAAGGCATGCAGGCCCAAGGTACTTGATTGGTTTCTAGATTCAATCCTTGGATGATGTGTTGAAGTCGACAAGGATAAATCTGTCGAAGGAGGGCCATGATGTATCCCCCATCATCGACATGAAACATTATTAAATATGTTTTGGAGTAAATCAGACAATAGAGCAATGTATGAGACTAAATCAATGACAACCAACAAGATAGTAGGTAGAATGACTGCAGATAGTGAATCGATGAACAGGCCTCTCTTGAACATGGGCATGGCATGACTTGGCAGCATTGACATGACGAGAATAACACCAACCCCTAATGAAACTGATGGTGGGAGCATTCTTTGGATGACTCAAAGGATCAAAGTGACTCATGGAATCAGCGGGACTCGGAGTCAAACAGATTACCCAAGCATTGGATTCATATGCAGATGAGTGCCATGTTCAAGAGTGACTAAGTACTGTTGAAACACAAACTCTTTCCTTATCCCCATCATGATTAATGAGTACCTCTTTTTGTTTTTTAATGGGCTTGAGGAGGGTAACATATGCTCGGTATAGATCATCCTTCGGACGAGTCCAATCCCAAATGTTTTATGAACCTGAGATAGGAGGGGTTCGTCCCAAAACGGCCCCTTCAATGTCAGATTTTAATGAATCCAAAGAAGGTAAACTCAGCATCATTTCATGTTTAAAGAGTCTGAAAAGAACTAAAGAAGACTCCATAGATTCTTTTTCATAAAATTTAGTCTCCTCATCTGAAAAAGGATAAAACAATATGAGAGAGAACTCTTCCAGTCATGATTAACTAAAGTGCTCCTTTTTCGTAAATAGTACCTCCTGTCCCGAAAAAGGGGTAAACTATAACCAGAAAGATGATCATTCAAATACTTTTACAAGTGTGAAGGCATCAATTTCGCTTGGTGATCTTTTCATATTTAGGGAGTCTGAAAAGAGCTTAAAGAGGAACTCCAAGGGGTTCCTTTTTCGTGGGAGTTTTACGAGCCCGAAAAAGTGATAAAATGTAACTCGGTAACTTATTCTCATTGTTTTGTGAGCACGAGAAAGAACAAAAAGTAAGCTCGATGTCATCAATTCATAATTTTAACGAGCGTGATGATAACACAACAAACGCTCGAAGAGTCGTTCACACCTGAAAACAAGCATGAAACGGCTACGATAGTCGTCGAACAATCAGAACATAACTTTACTTGACCTATGAACTCCAAAAATCGAATTAGAATCGATCATGAGGTGTTTAGGCATAAATAATTACCAAACTATAGTAAAAAACCCAAAAGAAAAGTATTAAAAATGGAATAATTCTTTCTTTTTATATAAAAAGTGAAATAGTAAAGAAATTTTCACCATTGTTTTTTACCCATTTGGAATAGTGCAAATTACCTTTTGGAGCTCAACCTTCAAGCGTCGATTGCGGGAGATACAGTCAGCCATTTTCGACCTCGTCAGCGTCAGGTAGGCCTAAACTCCGTCCTTTACATTTCTAGTGAATTAGTTTTCCATTTAATTAGCATTTTTCTGGTTTTGGGGCTTTATGAAAAGGGGGATTACGCGCCCTCTGGCCGACACGCTTTCCCCTTGCGGGAAGTGTGTCGAGGGCTCTCTAACACACTTCCTGCATGATGAAAGTGTGTCGGTGGCATATTTTGTGTAAATTCGGGGTGCGTCGGCGCAAACCCACATGCTAAAATAAAAAAATGGGGCCCAAAGAACCCAAACCAAAGGCATGGAAATGTTCTAATATTTGTATAATTGATGTTTGGACAGGTTTTGAGTTGAAAAATGGTTCAATGGAAGGAACACGAACATGAAATGGAGGATTCCCAAGCGGCCAATGATTTACATTCAATGAATGCGATACAACAATGCGGGCTTCTTAAGTTCTTTCACGTCCAGGGCATGAGGGACCAAATACCGTTACTAGATCACTTGATTAGGTTATGGGACCCTAATCAACAACACTTCTGGGTTGGTGTCCACACACTGACTCTAGATGTGGAAGACATCTATTTTCTTACGGTTTTATCCAAGCGGGGAGCCCCAGTTTCATTATCAGGGCCACGAGGCAATGACCAATCCACAGAGAGCTTGGTAGCTCAATTTTGTACTCCAGGGACACAAATGCTTGCTTGGAAGATTCCCATCAAGAATGTGCGTGATAGACCACTGCGGATAGTCCTATTTACCATAGAGAGGGTGGCGGGGAGCATAGCTCCTCATCAGGCCACCAAGGCACACATGTTGTATGCGATAGAGTGCATGGCTCCGATAGTGTTTAACTAGTGTGAGGGGATTCTTACAAGCCTAAAAGAGAAGCTCACCAAGTGCCGCGGGGGTGAGCTAAAACAGTTCGGTTATGGATCTATCGTAGTCTCATTCTTCCTAGAATGAGTTCCATTGTTGCGGCCTCAGGTAGATATAGACTATCTCGATCCAAAAGATCCTCACATGGTACGGTGGTATGAGGTCATGGCCCGCCATGGAGGCAGAGGTCCCATTATTGGTTATGGTCCCACCTTCTTTAGGTGGTTACGCGGACATCTCCTCATGGTTGAGGACTATCCATATGCAGGTACTGATTTCAGGGGTGACCCAAACTTGGTTCTTCTTGAGGGAGAGCAGTGGGGGAACATGGGTAAGAACGAAACTCTGTTGTGTTTTTGTATTTTATAGTTTTTTAATGTTTTTGAAATAGAACTGATAGTTTCACACTTGTTTTGACACAGATGTTGGTCCATCCCGACCTGCAAGGTCTTCTCCCATTGAGAGGAGAGGAGCGATATGAGACATAGGGGCTGCACATCAAGATGCAGTGGATGAATTGGATGAGCTAGAGGAGAACCTCCAGAGACTGACGGTGGACATACCAGATGTATCCATCGATGATATTCCTCGCGGGTACCAGCGCTGCACAACTGGAGTGTCAGGGCACTTTGGTCGCTTGCTCCATAGAGTGGCCCAAGCCATTATCTGCTACCATGAGCATCCTCAGGGATAGCTCCCGTGTGATGTATATGTACTAAAAGCCATAGGCTTCAGATTTTGTAGCTAGTACTTACTGAAATCTTATGAGCTTTAGCTTTTGTATCAGTCCCACATTTTTATACATGATGATTATAAATATAAAAACACTATTTCGTGGATTTATACATTATGTGTTCTATGATGATCAAGGATCTTATGTATGTTTGCTTATATACTATGAGAATTTTACATGTTGTGTCATTATATGAATCTTTAATGGAAATGCTTACGAATGTGCAATGTACCAATCTAATATAAAATTGGCTAGGGAGTCAGCAATAGTTTTCATTTCTCTCAGAATGTGCAGGTATTGAATTGATTCAAAGGACCTCTCTAAAAGACGTACTCGTCGGAATAGGCGGAGTAACATGGGATCGCGGATAGTGTAGACTCGGTTAAGATGGGATACCACTAGTTGTGAATCAAGGTAGATAACAAGGTGGTCCACACCCAAGGAACAAGTGTCACTTAATAATCCAATTACAGCGTGATACTCGGCGACATTTTTGGTCGCAAACCCTAAGCAAGTTACTCCTGAGCTAATCAATTCACCAATATGGGAATAAAGTACCCAAGTTGCCGAACCGAGGTTACGCGTGTGTCAGCTAGCGCCGTCTGCGAATCCGAAACACATTTCCATATGCACATCTAGGAAGAACATGGTATAAGCAGGATGATAAGATCCTAAAATAAAGTATTAATGTGTAAATGACTTAGGCATAGTACCATTTTAGGTAGAGCCCATTGTGAGGCTCCCCCAAAGATATCCGGTTGTAGTCCTCAAGTTCATATGCTCCTTTTTCCAACACACGCTTAACCACATATGGACTGTACCACATGGACTCAAGTTTACCTACCCCCAATTTATCATGTTTTTGGTCGTAAGTGAGGACCACATCTCCCTCGTTGAAGATATGATATTTGACTGACTTATCATACTAGGCCTTGATGCGCTTCTTATGATCTTCGTTAGCCAGAGCTGCATCATGGCAGGTTTCGTTGGGTTTTTCCAAGTAAATAAAACGTTCTTCCTCGGTGGTGGTGTTGGGTAAGAGTTCAATAGTGAGTTTCAATGACGGAATCTCGCACTCTATAAGTAGTACTGCGTCAAGTCTGTAGACCAATTGAAAAGGCGTGAAGCCAGTGGCAATTTTGACGGAAGTCCTGTATGCCCATATGGCCGAAAAAAGAATAGTATGCCAGTTGGACTTATGTGTCCCTACCATACGCTGAATCATGGTTTTCAAGACCTTATTGATGGCATCTATTTGTCCATTCGATTGAGGGTAGTAAGGAGTGGAGTTCTCATGACGAAAACCCATCCTGGCGCTTAGTTCGTCCACCATCTTGTTCTGGAAATGTGATCCATGATCAGTGACGATGGATTTGGGGACTCTGAATCGTGCAATGATGTGATTGAACATAAAGAGTGCGGCAGTTTAGTTGTCTTCCTTGTACGTAGGCATAGCCTCAGCCCATTTGATAAAGTAGTCAACTATGACAATAACGTAACCATGTCCCCCGACCGAGGTAGGATTACAGTGCATGAAGTCAATGCCCATTTGGCATAGGGACCGACGGTGATAACTAGATTTAATCGGTCGGGGTGTGTGCGCTTTTTGTGATGAAAAAGCTGGCAAGGCAGACACTTCTTGACTGCTTCAATACAATCTTTGAAGATGGAAGGCCAATAGTATCCGGCACGTAGTATTTTCTAAGTTGTAGCCATCCCAGAAAGATTACCGCCACATGCCCCTGAGTGACAATCATTCAGTACATGTTCGGCCTCCTCATGAGTTAAGGTGGAGTTAAGCAGTGTCGGAGGATAGAATCAACACCACGTCGATACAATGTGTCACCAATGATTAGGTAATACTTTAAGTGGTGACGCACATGACGGCGTTCGTCACGAGATAGGTGAGGAATGAACCGTTGGGTCTGGAGATACAATGTGATATCTCCATACCATGGGTCAGAAGTACTAATAAGAAACAAGGACTCGTCGGGGAGAGAGTCCATGGGCTCAATTTCCGTATGAGTATGGGGAAGATCGCATATCAGTTCTGTGAAAACCAAAGACTTCTTGTATTTAGCCTTCTCAAACTAGAGGTCGAATTCCTGAAGAATCACGATCCAACGTGAATATTTTCTCCCTAGTACTTGGCGTGTGAGAATGTGGTACATGGGGTTAGAGTCGACAATGATAGTGGTAGTGCGGAGGAGGATGTAATGACGGAACTTTTGGATAGCAATGACTTCTACGAGAGCTAGGTTCTTGACATGTGAGTATTGGGTTTCAGAGTCAATGAGACCCTTACTGAGGTAGTAAATCACGTGCTCCTAGGCATTACTATCTTCCTGAACCAAAACCATAGTGATGGTGGTAGTGGAAGCAGCAAGATAAAGGATATAATCCTTGGTGTAATTGGGGGGTTGTAACACAGGTGCATGGGTGATAGCATGTTTCAAGTTGTCGAAGGACTGTTGAGCATAATCATCCCAAATGAAAGGGACATCCTTATTGAGAAACCGCATGTATCCCTGTGTCTTTTTAGCGAAATTGCACACAAAACGCCTTAAGTAGTTTGCCTTCCCCTGCAAAATTTGAAGTTCTAGTATATCCGTGGGGGGGTGGTAGAGAAACAATGGCTTCCACCTTGAGGGGATCGATGCGGATCCCATATTTCAAAATGATGAAGCCTAACAAGCGTCCGGACTCAACACAAAATATGCACTTGTGAGGGTTAAGAGGGATATTATACCGTCTGCATCTGAGGAATACGGCCATCAGATGGTCAATGTGGAAATCTTGACGATTCAAATGAGCATGGAGATCGTCTAAATAAGGTTCCACAAAGTACTTCACGTCGTGGAAAGCATATGACATAGCCCACTGGAATGTAGCACCAGCACTTTTAAGGCCAAAAGGAAGTTTACGATACGCGACCGTACCCCACGGGAAGATGAAAGTCGTCTTGTGTTGATCGGCAGGGTGTATCTCTATCTAATTATAGCCGGAAAAGCCATCCATGAATGAGAAGATGAGGCTTCCGGCGCAGTTGTCGATGATCTGGTCGATGAACGGGGTAGCGTAATTGTCCTTGGGACAAGTCGTATTCAAATCCCTATAATTGACACAGACTCTAATGGTACCATGTTTTTGGGTAAGGGGGACGACATTGAAGACCCAATATGTTAAGGGTACATTATAAATGAACCCAACCTTCAAGATCTTTTCAGTTTCTGCCTTTATAGCCGCAGTTATCCAAGGGTGCACAAGGCGTAGTTTTTGTCGGATAGGTTTTGCATCGGGATATGTTTGAATCTCATGCATAACAATAGCAGGATCAATCCCGGGAATTTCCTCGTAGCTCCATGCAAAGACGTTGCGGAATTGTTTAAACAAGGCCGTAAAAGTGGTCACTTCTTCAGGAGAACAAGTTTGGACTAGGTGTATTTGTTCCACAACTCCAAGTTTTACCGATATGTCTATCGCAATGGTAGGCGTGATGTTAGCCAGGTTCCCATCGGTCACCGTATCCACAGTCACGATAGGAGATTGAGGGAAAGGAAATACATCCAGTGAAACAATTGTTTCAATAGTGTTCTCTATTGAATCTAACGGCATAAGGAAAGACAATCTATGGTGGAGGTCTTCCCATGGGGGTTCATTCGCGCTCATGATCTCCATGATTGACTCGTCATAATGAAAAGTCTGGAGTAGAGAATCAGGTTGGGATGAGCTCCGCAGTAATGGCAGAGAGCATGAAGTAGACACCACGGCAGAGTGGACATCGAGTAAATCAGGTGCCAATTGGATGGCCTCGTATGTAGCCTCTACAAGGATGAGAGGCATCACATCTCCAATCATATCCAAATGGTTTGGATCGGGCACAATCCATTGATCGTTCGAGTAATGAGAGGATGAAATCATGTTCACCGTGGCAACATGGGCAGGGGGATATGATGTTGGAAATACTCCCATGAGGGATGAATCTTTAAGGAGTCCTACCCCCACACTCCCATATATCTGCGTCGAGTGTCCTAAAAGAGGGACATTGTCCGTGGGATGAGTAGTGGTGTCAGGTGTACACAAATCTGATTAGTAGATAGTGACAATATTCCCTTGGTGGGGAAATTGCACAATGCGAAATACGGATGATTTGACCGCAGTCATGGAATAGAACCAGTTGCGACCAAGTAGTAATTTGTAATCCAATGGGGCAGCAATGAATTCAACGTTAATGGAAAATCTTTTACCGTTCAACTCAACGGTCAAATACTGTAACAGCCTGTGTGGTTGAAAGCCACGTCCTTCAAAGGCTTTCGATGTAGTGGGTGAACAGTTCAACTCGGGAGAGCCAATGGCTCGCCAATAGGATAACGACATAACCAAAAGGTGGGGGTCCTCCTCCTCCAGAGTAAGGTGGTCCTCCGCTAAAAGGTGGGGGTCCTCCTCCTCTAGAATAAGGTGGGCCTCCGCCAAAAGGCGGGGGTCCTCCTCCTCCAAAATAAGGTGGGCCTCCTCTAGAAGGCGGGGGTCCTCCTCCTCCAGAATAAGGTCGTGGTGGTGGATCAGATGGTGGTGGAGGTGGTGGGGGTGGTCCACCGGCTGGAGGTCCAGTCGGTGGGACGTTGTGGTGCCCCCATGGGGTGTTCGAGTTTCCGGTATAGGGTAATCTAGGAAAAATATTTCCTGGATAATTGGGTCCTATAATAGGATTATGATGTCCCAGAAAAATATGCCCCCGTGGGTGTTGGGTCCAAATAGATGGTCCCCCCGTGTGATGTGTCCACGTAGGTTGTCCCATGGTTGGAAGAGAGCTGCCAACCATACTATAGTTTGCATGCGAAGTATGTCCTCCACTCACGTTATGTCTGCTAATTGGGTGATGTCCCCCAATTAGATTAAGTCCACTAGCTAGGGGTTTCCCCCTAGTTGAAAATTTCCCTCTTACTGGAGTGTGCCCAGTAACCGAAGGTTGACCACTAGTAGTGGGTTGACCCGTAACAAATGGTTGACTACTAACAAAGGGGTTACTTCCACTTGACTATAGACTAACAGGTAAATTATATCCTCCCCTCCAATTTTGAGGTGGGGGTGGTGGAGGTAATGTCCCAATAACATAGTTAATAGTGGTTGACGGTTTCCCTCCAGAGGTTGGGGTCAAATAATGTGTTGAACCAGTCGCCTGAATTTGAGGTGTACTCATCGAGAACAATGCTTGACCTGGTTCATAAGTGGTCACGGTAGGTGTCGAAGTTCCTGGTGAAGAAAATGACAAAGAATGAATAGGGGAATGTTGTTCAATACCTGACACTTTCGAGTTAGGTCTAGGTGGGAAGCTCTGTTGTCTAAGTTCATTACTGAACATTCGTAAACGATCGATAGTCTCATAAACATGTTGGAGAAATATGTCGTTAGGGATCCATGGATGAATCCTATGAAATGGAGTCTCCACCATCGAAAGTGACTCAAAATCGGAAACATGTTGTCCCAAATAAGTGTCCCAAAATGATGCAACTGGACCAAAGGCTGTTGATACCGTCTCATCTTGGGGTTGACTGAAAATCCAGTCTGTAGCTCCAGGATGTCCTTCCATCGAATGATGGAAAGATGTGCCATGTGAAGCGGGTTGTGCCACAATCACAGGACCCATAGGATCAGTGATACGTGGGTGTGCAGGAGGTGAATAGTTCATCCTCAATTCCATGGTAAAAGTGTCTTCTTCATGTGACACAGATGTGGTAGGTTGATCCATGTTTGCTCCTGAGTTCTCCTCCCGATTAAGGGGATATTCAGGTGGCAAGTTCAAAATCTTGCAGGATCTTCTTAAGAGTTGATCAGCCAGAATGACTGAACCAAAATTTATCCTAAGAGTTATATATACAAAAAGAAAAATACACTCCAAAGTCTACACAAGCTGAAGCCGCAAGAAAACTTATGTGGTAGGTGTGGATTCAATGCTCTGGAACCTCACAGGATTATAAAGGTGGTGCAACTCGTGATATACCACAGGGTCCAATAGTTATACTCGACCCAATATTTCATAGCACTAATCAAGGAGGATTGGGACCGTACCCCTGACCATATAACCCAACTACCTGAAGCACATGCGTAGTAGCTCCCTGAGTGTTGTTCTCGGTGTATTGCCATGCCAATACGGCCAATAGGTTAACTCGCATGATTATGGGAATCCTAGAACGGTATCCCAATATACACAAGGTACGTGGGAGATAAAATCCGTAGTGGTGTTGTCTAATGCACAACCGTACGATAGGAGCCTTCTGATATACTATCGAGTACGTGAAGTACCTTTCTATATACCCAAGGGTACGTGAAAGGCCATTCGATATACCGATTGGTACGCGGAAGAACTACAAGCCCCAGGGATGCAGTGCAGGCAAAGAACGATAGTTGCCACGCTTAAAGACGTTGGAACACGTCTCTAACTTAACACACATGTTGCTATACATTTTTAACCTAGTGCTACCGTTAAATTTTATCTTTGACGGTTAGGTGAATGCATGAGGTGTAGACACGAATTTAAAAAGAATGCAAATCTTTTCTTTGTTTTCGATGAAAACTAGCTAAGGTAAGGAGAAATTTTCTTTGTTTCCGAAAATGAAATGAACAAGTACCTTTAAGATTTCAAAATCTACCAAAAGAATCAAAAACACTTTTTCACTAATCCAACACAAATGAAATGAATAACACCAAATCCAAATGCTTTTTCTTTTTCTCTTTTCAAGTTTAATGAATCCACGAAAAAGTGAAAAGGAGAATTTCCTTTGAATGCAATCACTTCAATTTTCCAAAATAAAAATCAAAAAGTGGAAGAAAATCAAAATAATGCAAGAATCTTTCCATCTTTGGAATGCTTTATGAAAAGTTCAACTACACTTGAAATCTTCAAAGAAATGATAAACAAGTTTTCATAACCAAGAAAATACAAGATGATGATAATGCTTTAAAACTTTTCAAAGATCATTTTAATGATAAGTTCCAAAGTATGAAAAAATCTCTACAACACTTTCAAGAAAGAAACTTGAAATGAATAAAATGAATTTTTTTTTATTTCTTACTCAAATGCACTCAACAGATCTAAGAATGATTCCACTTTCCAGATCTATGTTCAGAAAATGAAAGAATACACTACTGCAAAATGCATATCATTCGAGTTGGATGAATTGCGCGTTATAGCCTTGTTGGATGCAAGAGAAGGAGAAAGGTATACCGAACCAGTTCTGGATGATATTGATGAGGGGGAGATAGAAAAAATCTACAGTGTGACTGTTGGAAAGGAGGACTATATAAATCCCACAGTGGATGGAAAGATCAGTTGGCGTAGCATCCAGTCATTTGATAACTATATGAAGTGTCCACAAGGAGATGTGCGTGCATCACCAAATCGATGCATTGGATTGGATCACAATTGTGTGATCCACCCGTGTGTGATAGAATAGAGAAATTGGATAATTTCCTTGAACAAATGCAATCCCAAATGTCAGAGGCTCAACGAATGGAAGCAATGGATGTTGTCACTCGAGGAACACATGTGCATTGGTGGAAAACACACAAGGAGGAGTTGAACAACTGAGGCGTAGTGTAGATATGTCTCAAAGAGATATTCCATACTGTTATGGATTTGGAATTGTTGAATAGATTCAAAGGAAATGAAAATCTTGTTGAACACCTAGAACTATGTCAGCAAAGATGGACAATGAAGGATGTATCACGCAATCAGTGGGTACATATATTTTATCATACATTGGACATTGTACCAAGGAGTTGATATGTTCAACAGGAACGGCGAAGGCAGACAAAATATTTGACAAAGGTGTCTACCGAATTTATCGCCACATTCAAATTCATCACAAGAGATTCGAACCTGGCCATAGTTCTTCACAAAATCAAGCAACTTATTTTTGGAGAAAGACCACAACAGGATCTAATGGAAATAGTCATCTACGTGTACCATCAGGACTTGGTGAAGCTGAACACACCCATATATTGTTGGAAGGTAGAAAGTAAAGAACCAGATGAAGAAGAATACCTGCGCAATGTACATATTAAAGAAACTCTAGGGGAACACTGTATCCAAGATGAACCGTCTTCCAGCACTATGTTAGAATTTTTGGAACCACTTAAAAAAAAGAAATATAATATAGGCAGGGACGATGAGCCTAAGCTGGACATGATTGGAGATTATTGGGACCAAGAAACTATTACGCAGATAGTAGATTTATTGAAGGAATACGAGGATATTTTTCTGTGTAGCTTCTCTGAGATGAAGATAATTGCAAGGAATCTTAGAGAAATGAAGATTAAGTTGAAGGAAGGGGTCAAGATAATTAAGAAAAGGCCATACCGACTGAACCCAAAATATAAAGAAAAAGTGCACAAAGAACTAGATTGGATGTTGGATGCAGGGATTATCTTCCCCGTAGAGGAATTGGAATGGATCAATCCAATGGTGGTTCGGGACAATAAGACAGTAGAAATATGCATCTGCGTCTATGCAACCTCAATGCAGCATGCATTCATGACCCGCTCCCTACGCTTTTGATGGATGAGGTGTTAAAGAATGTTGGGGTTCGTGAAACTTATTCATTCATTGATGGATTTTTTGGCTACCATCAGGTGTGCATCGTAGAGGAAGATCGAACCAAAACAACCTTTACGATTGAATGGGGATCCTTTTCCTACACACTGATGCCATTTGGATTGAAGAATGCACCAGCAGTGTTCTCTAGAATAGTTATAGCAGCATTTAAAGAATTCATGCACAAATTTCTAGAGGTTTACCTTAATGACTAGACTGTGTTAAGTCTGTTAAAATTTCACCTCCAGGTCTTGCGCCTAATGCTAGATCGTTGTAAGAAGATGTAGATTTCCCTAAATCTCAATAAGTGCACTTTTTGCACCCCATTTGGAATATTTCTAAGTCATGTTGTGTGCAAATAAGTTCTATTAGTAGACTCGACGAAGATTGCAATCATTGTCAAATTCTAGGGACCAACACATTGGAAAGGCCTACACGCAACATTGGGGCATACGGGATACTATAGAAAATTCATAAGAAAATATGATAGGATAACAACGGCATTGGAGGAGCTGCTGCAAAAAGAAGTGATGTATCAATGGATGCCAGAATGTCAGCAGGCGCTAGATACAATGAAGTAGAAACTGGTGACTACGCCAATTCTCATCTTCCCTTATTGGACACGCATATTCCATGTACATGTAGATGTATCATCAGTAGCGCTAGGAGTAGTCTTAGCTCAACCAGGGGAAGGAGACAATGATCATCCCATTTCTTTGGCTAGCAGAAAGTTGTCTACGGCAAAGAAGAATTACACCATGACTAAGAGGGAATGCTTGGAGATGGTTTATGCATTACAAAAGTACTGACATTACCTATTAGGGAGTGCCTTTATGTTTTTCACAGATCATTCTATTTTGAGATACTTAGTCAACAATCTAGTGTTGGGGGGGGGTGCATCTGTCGATGCATGCTCCTATTCCAAGAAATTTGAATTTGAAGTTGTAGTGAATCCAAGCAAACAAAATGTTGGTGCCAATCACTTATCAAGACTCGAATCGGGCGAAGAAGGAGGTATTTTGGATGACGACCTGCCAGACGTGCAATTATTCCATATTGAGGTTGTACTAGAACAGTTCAATGAGATTGCAACATTTTTGGACTCTATTCACGCGCTGGTAGAGTACACAGTACCGAAGCATAGACAACTCATGACACGCATCACAGATTTCCAGCTTATAGCAGGCCATCTCTATAAGTTAGGAGCTTATGGGATCCTACGTCGATGTGTTATGCAAAATGAAAGACCACTTCTTCTCAAAGAAGCGCATCAGGGTATAGTGGGAGGACACTATGCCGGGAAGGATACTGCGAATAAAGTACTTCATGCAGGACTATGGTGGCCTTCGTTGTTCAAGAAGTTAAGGAATACTGCAAATAGTGTGATGTTTGCCAACGAGTGGGCAAGCCATCATATAAGGACAAGATGCCTCTCTTCCCTGTCACTGTCTTGAGCCATTTGAGAAGTGGGAAATTGATTTCGTGGGTCTGATCAACCCACCAGCATGAAGAATCAACACCAGATATATCATCACTACAATAGAGTACCTTAAAATATGGCCAGAGGTTGTGCGAGTGAAGGATTGTATTGCAAAAACAACGGCAAGGTTCATATTTGAGAACATTATTACCAAATTTGGGTGCCCAAAGGTGTTGATGAGCGATAAAGGTACGCATTTCTTGAACTCAACAAATTGAGATTTAATAGAAGAGTTCATGATACACCATAAAGAAAGTACACCGTATCATCCCTAGACTAATCGTACAATGGAAGCCTTTAGTAAGATTCTAGAGAAGGAGCTTACAAAGGTCTGTAATGTTAATCACGACAATTGGGATCAGTGCATTCCAGCCATACTGTGGGCATATAGAACAAGATCTAGGAGACTCACAAAGCATACTCCATTCAAACTAGTGTATGGGAAGGAAGCAATCATGCGACTCGAGTTCATTGTACCTAGTGTGCGCATAGCACTCGCTACAAAGATGCTGGATGATGAATAACTCTTGCAAATATTGGATGACCTTATAGTATTAGAATAATCCATGTTCATCACAAGATTCAATCTGGTGGTCGAGAAACAACGACCGAATCCTGGCATGATAGAAATATCAAGAGCAAGACTCTGGAACCTGGTGCACTAGCATTAATGTATGACAATAAGTTTTTGAAGAACCCAGGAAAGTTGCACATTAGATGGATAGGGCCATTTAGCATCATATTTATTATTGAAGCAGGTGTAGCGAAATTGGCCACTCTAACTGGAGAACCGATGAAGGGACTGGTTAATGGCAATAGCCTCAAACCCTACTATGGCCCGTAGGGGCATAACTACATGTAAAACTGCATAGTAAAAAATGGTTTAATTTCATTTTTTTAGTTATTATGTGTTAGAATCAACCTAAGTCTACGCAAACCATAATGCAAAGAGAAGATCCTAGTGTCAAGTGCACACACCGCGCCATAAATCAATGTCAATATTGAGTATCAGTCATTTTGTAGAAGTAGTCAGATCATAAGCATAAAGGGACAATGTCGCATCATCATACATAAGGAGTCATCCATTTTCCATTTTCATCACATCATTCATTAATGAAAAATTTGCTTCCAAGCATCTTCCATTCCATTAACCATTACACCCTAGTCATTAGCTACCATGATGTCCCCATTGTTCCACCTATCGGTCATATTTTGTGTCCGTACTAACCAATTTTGTCTGATTTGGAAAGATTGAGAAAGGACTTTGTCTTTAGGAAGAAGTATGTCAGGAAAGGACTGGCCCAAAAGGTAACAGCGCATTGGAAAAATAAGGGTCACTATCAAGAAGAAGCTCGATCGTCGACATAGAAAGAGAGGCATCTCGCATGAATAACAAGGACAATGCATAGGAAAAGAGAGATCCTATGGTGAGTTGGCCATGAGGTCAACATTCATGGTGAGGGGTGCGCCAAGAGTATGAAGACTTATGAACAAATTCCATCCCATCCATCAATTAAGAAGAGAGATGTAGGGGAGGAGTAGCAATTAAGAGGATAGGTGAAGCCAAGTTGGCAGCGTTGGCTATAAGAATTGTGAAGAAGGAATTCATTGACACCAATGTGTTTGTGAGTCAGCTCAGAACTGAGTGAGCAATTAGAGTCTGATTGTGCCCAGAAGGGTTCATTCTGTTATCTGTGAGCTTGTGAGGATATATGAGTAGAGATGGAGGGTGCACCAACAGAAAAGAAGATTCGCACTAAGGTGTTTGCGAAATCCACAACGTCGGAGCTGTCGCTCCCATCCGTGGTCACAATCAAGGGAAAACTATTTAGGAAGGTTCCTCTCCTGAAGTATGAGGAATTTGATATTCTGGATGAAAATCAGTTCTCAAAACTGAAAACAACTGAATATACAAAGACACTGATAAATCCTGATGGCAAAGAGTAATTAGTGCCACGAGCGTGGGCACGAAAGCTTCATAAGTATGGGATAATGTCCCTGTTGGATGTCCCACATTTTTTACAAGGGAAACATATATCAGCATGTACTCGATTCCTTTTGAGTCGGTTACACGAAGGATGTTTATGGCTGGATAAGCCCTAGGAATCATGAATCAGGTGATTCGATTGGTTTCAGGTCCCCCAACCAAAGGGGAATATCCCATATAGGTGATGACACATGTTTCAGCTGAGTAAATCTACAAGAAAAACAACACTTAGAGAGGGACTCGAGGTTGTGTCATCTTCGCGATACCCGAGCACCATGTGCGGTTTGCTACATAGATCTTAGCATGCAAACTTATGTGGAAATGCAAAAAGGATGAATGCCCAACATACGCAGTAGTAGTCGTTGAGAAATGCACCAAGGTTCAAATGTTTGCATGGGGCCCCTACCTATGCATCAAGTTTTTCCAGGACTGTCTCGATGTGCAAGACAAGGCCACGCCCTTTCATTACAGTTTGGTGTTGATATTGATAGTAATGGTGGTATGGGAACCCCCACCGCATTACACCTACGACTTCCAAACACTTGATGACTTCATCGCAACGAAGTTCCTAGTATTCCATAGGTATCCAAAGCACGAGTACCAGGTAGATGTGGAGACTGCCTTTGATTTGTGGTATACCAAGATGTTGAATGCCATAGTTGAGTCCTTCTGCATTCCACAGCAGATTGTGGATCGCTATAACGACAAAGTGATCTTTGAGGTTAATCCTCACAATGTCTTAGTCCTCCCTCGATCCGACCAAAAGAAAGAGTATGTATTGTTGTTTCGCATCACTGTTGAGGATATCAAGTCTTCCATCGCACAATGGCCAACACACTTGCAATTTATATCTGACTTTGACATTGAGATACTTGAAGATGCGAGTGTGCAGTAGAAGTTGAAGAAGGCAGAAGCTGGTAGCTCAAACCCACCCAGGGAATCTCCATGCTTGCTTGAGAAACACAAGCGAGAAACTCAACACCTGCAGCAGACTAATGGTTCTCAGAAGAGGATGTGCACTTCCCCTTCCCCTCCAAAAGAACCTGAGCATCATGAGGAGGAGGATTTTGACAATGTACCACATTTCGGACAATTTCTCGGATCACGGCCATTGGGATCTGCTCGACATAATATCTTTCAACAATTCTGTGAGCTCCATGAGGAGACCAATGAAGAGACCCATGAGGAGTTGGTGCAACAGCAAGAGATAACACAGTAGCAAGAGAAATTGCTATAGCGGTATAAATTCTAGAAAGACGTTGCAAGGTTAGAGGCAAAGGAACGTCGAGAACAAGAGAGGGATCTTCAGCAGCCCACACACCAGATGTCGCGTGAATCCAGTAGCTTAGAAAAACAGAAGGAAGAAGTATAATAGACTGTACCGAAGATCATTCAGCATCTCACGTCCAACCTAGAGGTTTCGCAGTTTTTTCATAAAGACAGTCATGACCACCTCCAAAAGCTTCAAATCGTTATGCACCTTGCCCTAGGTACAACAATGGTGCATACATCTAATATTGCTAACATGAGTTTTCTAAGGAATTACAGAAGTAGGTCGTGCTGGATTTTCAACAAAAATTGAAATTGAACCCGCTCTCCCTTACTGCAGTGGAGTCATTGGTAACTTCAGATACCTAGTCGCTCTCTTACTATGAACTGAATTTGAGCTTGGTCCCTACCCCCTACTTGCAGTATTTTATTTCTAATATCTTTGCAGAACTGGGGGATTGACACGCACAGTTGAGTCGGTCATATGCGGGACTAAAGCAAGTCCATTGTGAAGAGCATTTTGAGTGCCAACAATTAAAATTCGAGGTCGACAGAGCCTACAATGAACTCACAGGCCCGATTCAACCACCTATTGATTCCCTCTAGCCCATCCAAAAGATAACACAGATCATACAAACAATGGTTGCGCTTCAATAGGAAGATACAAAACTCAGGGAGCAGATTACGCTGGAGCCATCCCCAGAGGAAGTTGCATTGGCTCAAAATATAGTTGAGGTCGCACAAGCACTAGATCAGACCAAGCAAGCCCTCGTGACCCTAGATCATATTGTTAATTACAATTTTAGCATTTGGAATCAGTTTTGGGATGTCCCCGAGTTAAAAGAGGTAGACAAACGAATCCAAAGCTGGGATGATTTGATTACCACGAAGAAGCAGCATATGGCACAGTTGTCAATGTCTTCCACGAAATTAGCCATGGTCAATATTGGTGTACTCACAAAGAACATTTCATCCAACTGAATAGAGCAGCAGACCATCGCAACTGTCGTGGCCGCAGCACAAGAGAAAGTGCAGCAGCACTTTGACAACTTGTCGAACCTTCAAGCACGAGTTGCTCTATTTATCCCTGTTGCAGAAGAGGCGAAACCATAGATTGGGCAGAGTAAGGATGAAGATGTTGAAACCTACACAGTGCGCCTCAAGGAGATCACTGCAGAATTCCAGCCAATCCAGAGCATTTTTCAAGAGTTTATCAGTGATCTTTGCACCCGCCTCCCTCCAGTAGAAGCTTTGGAACCATGAGTTCCGTGGCTAGGGACAAGCCACATCATAGTGTTGGGGGCCTGTTGGTTCCCAAGTTTTGGTTAGTGACTGTGTGGCGACCAACCAATACCATATTGGGTTGCGTGAAACAGAAATCAGTTGCTAGTTGTGCGCTAGTAGCAACTTTTGAGTTTTGTTACTCCACCCTATATAAGGTGCACTTTTGTAAAGGGTTGGGGTTGGTTTTTTTGTAGTTGTAGTTGTTCTCGGATTTTGCTCTAAGACATAATTATGAGGGATTTGTGAGAAAAATATGGTATGTTATGGATTATGGACAGTGCCTATGATGGCGCTGAGAACCATTGAGATGTATAATCTATTGAGTTGAATTTATGTGTTGGCATGTTAATATCTCTTTTGGTTAAGTAATATATACATAATGAAATCTTTGTTTTGGTTTATTTTCCATTGTGCAATGTGTCTATTGTGAATGTTTATCGATTATGCGAATGTTGAACATATGATAAGTACAGATCTGATGTATGGTTAGAGTAAAATATTTGAAAGAATGAATAGAACCACCTTAGCCCTCCTGTACAAACCTGATTCGGGTTCCTATTAATTCATGTGCGCGTCTCAGGTGAGACTGTACTTTGTCCGCAGGGTATTATTAGATGTTGATGCACATGGGATTTTGTTGGTCACACAAAGTTGAACCCTAGGTTCGACAGACTGCAACTAACACTGGAAATGGGAAGAGGATCTTCAAAGCATGGACTCCCTACTCCCCGACATCCCTGTCATCCTCCCCTCCCATGATTTTTGGGAAGCTAATAAGTTAGCAGATCACATAACCAATGAGGGGGTCAACATTAAACATCCTCGCATAGTCTAGGAATGGATTGAGATGCAAGATTCCAAGCTCAAAGAAGACTGTATGATCTTAGCAATCCAAGACATTGCTTCCCCAAATGGGGTGAGAAGGGGGGAATTCACTGTCTTAGGAACATGGCCAAAGGAAAGGACAACCTCCGACACGCAATCAAAGGACATATTCAATGGGATTAGTGATGGTTTAAAATCGTGCGAGGAACCAAATTTGGAGCATGTGGAGGTTTATGATGTTGATTCAGTGGATGAACGGACTAGGGATTTGCACTAGTGATAATTCAATGCGCCCGGTGGAAGGTGTTATGGCTCTCATTATAAAGGATGAGACAGGGTATGATGGTGTTTTTAGCTCCAAATTTTGTATATTGTGCATATCAAAGTCTTCTATTGTGGATCCACATGAGGTGAAGGATAACATGATAATGATGGATGAGTCATTGAGGAGAGCATAGGATGTCAGTTGCTTCCTTTTCTTTGGCAATGGAGTGACGAATCAAGAAGATTTAATGCCTAGCCTCCAATCCGCAACATTCTGCAACATGTTCTTTAGTTTCTGCAACTTTCTACACTTTCTGCAGCTTCAACAACTACCGCAACTTTTCACAACTTGTTCCATAGCTTTCTGCAACTTGATTTATAGCTTCTACAACCTGTTCTTCAGTTTTTGCATCTTATTCTGCAGCTTTCCACAACTTATTCCACGGCTTGTTCCGTAGTTTTCACACCCTTTTATCTATTTTTGCAATTTGTTTCACAACTAGCATAGCTTCTGCAACTTGTTCCACAAGTTATTCCGCAACTTCCACAACTTGTTTTGCAGCTTCCTCAACCTATTCTTCAATTTCCGTAACTTGTTTTGCAACTTCCATAACTTCTGCAGGTACCACAGCTTCCACAACTTTTTGGAACTCGTTCGTGTTTGTTGCCAATTTTGTCATCATGGAACTATATGACCAGTACTTGATTTCCTTGTATAAGGGTAGGTCTGAACTTTTTTACTTGGTCAAGTTGGTGACCTTTTAATGTTGAACAACTATGATATAGCCTAATTTCCCTCCTAGATAGGCTCAAGGTCTTTGCTTGCTTGATAACCTGTGAGACTGATGGTTGGTCGATCTCTTTGTTATGGTTTAACCTGGCCCATTGAAAGTAGGTTAACCATGGCAAATTTTGTACATACTATTTTGCTTTGTTAATAAAAAGATCATACACTTACTTACAAAAAAAAATCAACAACTTATACATACATGCCTTAGCGACATGTGCGCACACACCTCGATATACCAAATGCATACCGACAATCAAGGATGTCAATCCTCGCAAGAGCAATCATGGAGTTCAACCATATGTAACACATCAAATAGACAAACAATCGCCATTTTCAAAACTAAACTACATTTAAAAACTAAAGTAACATGCTTGTAATTGAAATGTATTCCCATATATTATATACAACACAAAACATAACAACAAACCACATGTCCTTTAGTTCACTGTTTTTTTTAATATTGTAAATAACCATTTATAAAATAATATCCATACTTTTACATTTTAATATATTTTATGCAAATTCGGCCTATTTATATTGTCCTCCATTTTTTACATCGAATCAAATCAATATTAATTTAAAATATAGTTTAATATGTTGATCTCCATAGGGCTATTTATAGAAAAGATGGCATAAAATGGGTTTGCTTGACCTCCTCTCTCGGGGTTTGGAAGTATTCAAGGAAGTGAAGAGGATTAAGAAAAGGAGAAAATATGTTTGAAATTATATAATGAAGAACTTACCTTCGCTTCCTTATTCTTGGTGCGGGAAATAATAAGGGTTTGAATACGAAGTTGTTTAATTCCACGAGAAAAATAGTGTTTTCCAAGTCAAATGATTTTGAAAAGTGGTGTGGACTGCATACACGATGATGAAATTTATTTATAAATTTATGAAGTGTGAAATTCAAATGAAAGGTACCAATCTTCATTATGGTTTGGTGAATTTGAGATATAATAATGATAATCAAATCTAAACTGCTCCCTTGTCTCCTCTGAAAATAGACTTCCACTTGTCCTCTGCTTTCAAATCACTCTTTACGGAAAATAAATAAATAATAAATAAAAAAACAAAATCCACTTCTATTTCCAATAATAAATAATAAAAAACAAAATCCACTTCTATTTCAAGCGAGTGCGTGCTACCCTACTTAATAAACAAATAAAAGACATGTTATTTCATTATTGCCTTGTACCTACGAGGCGAATCATCGTGCAATACTTGTAACTTTTAAAAGCATACGATGATGAAAAATTAATGGTTGCCTCTCAACGTTTGACAATATCATGAGATTTTGTTTTTGGTATTGTATTTTGGTTTATCGGTGTTTACATACACATGTTTAAAGAAACGTTGTTCTTCGTTGGGGATTTATAATGATTCAAGTTTTTTTTAAGTAATGATTTTTATTAATTTAAATAGTTAAAGAAGTAATATAGATAAAACATCTGTAATGGGGTTAGATTCATTATTTCCTTTGAGCATCTCATACCACCCCAGAAGTGTAGTTGCTACTCAACATTACCATGATCTTTTTAGTTGGGTATGATTAGCAACTGCTTGCATCACATAGAATACACCTCACTGACACATCCTAACCGAACCCAAGCTCGACACACTTTATACTTGCGAGTATGAACATGTTCGTTTCACCCTAAGCGATGTTGCACCAACATCGCCCAACCATAGGCAACATTGTTACACCTTCCCTTGAGCCAACACAACCAAACAACCGACCACCCAACATACAATGATGTTGCCATCCATCTAGAACAATACTTGATGGTGCCCGAAGGTCATATCCCTCCCAGGCATGAGGCGTTCACATAATGACAATCCCCATCTCAACACTCTTATCCTAGCATGGGTGACACACCAAAGACACATTGCCAATCACTGCATTCTTCGTTGAAGCCTGCACCATGGGAACTCATCAATCATATGTCCCTTTTGTGCAAGATATCCTTGGTCCTCCTAGTCTACATACTAGTACACCATCATAACCATCTCGCATATTCCACACAAGAATTAGTCACCAAGGCTACCAAATATAGGTTGGTTGTGCAAACTTGTCAAGTCTTCCCAATACACCTTCTATCGCGAGCAAGGGCTCGAGCACCCAAGTCTTCCTCAAACTCCAAGGTCCAAGGTTAAAGTGTTGATGTCCTCGCCAATGTGACTCCATTGGAACATCCAATGAAAGGGGTGTTGGTGTTGAAGAGACACTTCCCTAAGTCCCTCGTTCAAATGTGATTCTAAAATCAAATGCAATGGGGCTAGACTTATTGTTCCCCTTGAGTGTCGCATACCATTCAAGAGAACTGGTCATCGCCCAACACCATTGAGCCTTGCTAGTTGGGTATGATGAACAACGCACTACTTGTATCACATGGATTATACCTTACCTGCACATCCTAATCGAACCCAAGCTAGGCACACCTTATACTTGCGGAGTTTGAATGTGCATGATTCACCATAGGCAATGTTGCACCATCACCATCCAACCACATGCAACCTTGTTACACCTTCTCTAAGCTAGCACAACTGAAAAACTGACGACCTAACATACAATGATGTCGCCATCCATCTGGAACAATACTTGACAATGCTTGAAGGTCATGCCTCTCCTAGGCACGAGGCATTCACATACCTTCAGTCCCCACCTCAACGCTCTTGTCTTAACATGGGAAACACTCCATCCGCACATTGCCAATTGTGTCAGCCTCCATTGAAGCCTACACTAGGGACCTCATCAGTTGTCTTCCCCTTCTAGGCAAGACATCCTTAGTCCTCCTAGCCTACGAACTAGTACACCATCCTAACCATCTCATATCTACCACACGTGATTTGGTGACCATGGCTACCAAATATAGGTTAGTTGTGTAGGCTTACCAAGTCTGTCAGCGCATCCTCTACCGCAAGCAAGGGCTTAGGCACCTAAGTCTTCCTTGAAGTCTAGGCTCGGGCAACACCACTAGCTAAAATTTTATCCTGATTTCATATTATTTTTCGAACACTTGATTAAGTGGTTAAGTTAATGTTTAAAAAAGAAAAAAAATTGAACGTTCCACACTTGTAAATAAAGCAACTGGTTGTTTGATGAATACTAATGCAAAAAGCGTGTGATGGTATGGTTAAGAATTTTGTTTATTGTTATGTCTATCTTAGTTTATATATTATTTTCCAAGCAAAACTTTGCAAGGAAATTAAAGGGATGCTTTTTCAGATTCGTGGACGATATCACATTTGATGCTCCTTAATTCTTTTCACTAATTATTGTTAATTGTCCAAGCAACATCCAAGGGATAGTAGAGGATACGCCTACCATACCTAAAAAAATCGAAATCCCCTCAAAAATGGTACTAGACCTCGACTTCAAGAAGCATCTCCCTCCAAAGGACAAAATTGCATAAAACAAAACATAAATAAAATGAGCTTAATCTTGAATCCCCTCAACAAAATGCAATGAGGAAACCCCCAACTTATTAATGAGTTCCAAGGAGGAAACCCACACAAATTATAACATCCCGTCCTTGTAGAATTAATAAAGGAAACCATCCAATGGCTTAAATGAGCAGCATGGTGGGATGTCCTATTTATCACTTATGAATGCTTGTTAAGATTAAAGTGGTCATTTAAGGTCCATAAGTGGGTTTAAAACTTTAGGGAGATTGTAAAACTCCTTTTCACACACCCCCCTTCGTCCATGCCCTTGCAAACTTCCAAAACTAATTGTTATGAGCCTTGTTTGTCATCTCATCAACCAAGGAGCTTAACTCTTATAGAGTTTGATACAATTCAACTGAATCAAACCCTTCTACAAGTTTTTGTATTCAAAAGATAAGCCTATGCAAATGTATTTTTTCAGGGAAGGTATTCCTTTGCCACAAGGACAAGTCTTCTACTTTATTGTTTGTAGTTACTCCTAATCTACATAAGCAAAATTTGCAAATTTCCTCTGAGGTCAAGAATAACCATCACCCCTCCCACCCCTAATTAAAAATATGATACTTATGAAAATAATTAAACTATGGAATTAGAAAAAAATCACCATTCCACTTCACCAATCAATCACCATTCCACTCAACTAATAAATTAAACTTCAAATGACATTTTTTATTATAAAAAATAATGTTTAAATATATAAATAATAAGAAACATTAAAAATACTACACATTCATAAATATGTCTTTTAAGACATGATGACATAGACTGATCCTATAGTAAGACCTAAAACTACTTCTAATTGGCTAAGAGTTCATCTTCCTCGGAGATAATAAAAAAAAAATGGGTTAATGACCCAAGACCTATAGGTATCTAGAGAGGAAGTCTACACCCTTGCGGATCACTAGCATGTTATTTCGAGTGATGTGATTTTCCTTTAATAATTGTAATGCCCCATACTTTGACCTGCAGTAATTAAAACCCCAACTGTGATTTATCTTACCATTCATTTGCTTATTATGTGTTGGACTTGGTCGGACTGATTAAGACTAATGTTAGGTAAACATTTGACCTGCTTGCGTATGAATTATATATGAATGTTACAATTTCATGTATTAATGGTGATGAATACGTGATTTCTTTTGAGTATGCAAAATAAATTTTGGAATGTGGTATGTGGATACTACTTCAATTTTTACTGTGGAAGTTGAACTAATACAATACTTGATGCACAATAATATATGTGCTTATTTACATGCCATTTTATTAATATAGATTATCACCTGTAATAATTAGATGTGTTATGGCATAAGATATACGTTGTTAGTGAGCTGACCTACATACAAATTGGCTATAGGATAGTCAAATTACTATAGAGACAAGGTACCCTAGATTGTCATAGATGTAAGGGGGGTAATGATATGATATCAATTTTCTTATCAATTGCATTGTGATTAATAAACATTTCTTTGATTTGTGGATGAGTGTGAGTTTTGACAGGACCATAGCTTTCCCAGAGCAGTTTTGCGATGACATGACACTTAGAACAATGATTGCATAGTATGGTTGATGAAGGGTGTTGACACTAGTGATATGAGGGGAGTGCAGGCATTTCCCCCATTTGTCCTCCAAAGCCTGTGGTTGTGGGATGGTTATGCTGAGCACACTCCCCTAGACATGTGATGGTGATTGTTGGTTTCATGTTGAGGAAGTCAATTGATGTTGTCAACGCTTCCACCTTAGGGTTCTATCTATGGTTAGTTTTATATAGTTGATGCCATAGCATATTGCAGTAGAGGACAAGATGGAGAGGTTAAGGATGGAAGCAGTGGTGACTAGGTATCTCAGACACTTGAGGATGTGCAAGATGGAACCATGATGAGAATTTAGGGTGTTATTCTTGTTATAAACCTTCACAATCACATGCCTACTCTATTAAATATGTTTATACAATTAATTTTTAATGCTTTTGTATGAAGATTGATGAGTGATCAATGGTGGCAAATCTTAATTAGCAATGAATAGTGAATGATGCATTAATTAATTGTTCTTCCACATACTATTTTCCGTCATATAAGAATTGGGCATTAGAGGCAATCGATGTCAATTATTAGTACCAATGCGAGAAGTGTATGCTTTGGCCATGTGTACACACCTTGTGTGAGCATATTAGTATGTTTTGTTAGTACAGTTTTTATTAGCAACTTGCTCGAAATTTAATGAATTGTTAGTGTATGTATATTTATAAACATATAATTTTTATGTTTATAAAAATTGTTGACATTTTGGATAGTTTAAAGATTTAGTTGGATTGAATGACTTGTTGAATACATACATACATATGATAAAGTATTAATGTTCTCATGGAGATATTATGCATGTATAGAAGTACATACATAATAAATTTCATATAAATAAAATATCTCCATTGATATAAGATTGCATAGATTCGGGAGTAAGTTGTCATATTCCATTAACTAATGTCATGTGAATATTTGACTTTCCACTTGTAAGAAGGATTATTTTAATATATATTTTAACCTAAAACTAAGAAAGCATGTGGGGTCCACCAACGAACATTCCCATCTGACTGTTCCCACATCAGCAAATCATAAGCAAGCTTGGTTGTTACTTGACCGCTCTGAATGTTCTAAGACCACAAAAGAGAGTCTTCCTCTTCATTAAGTAGTAAGCTTGAACACTTAATCATACGCACGTATGAGTTCCATTCTTGTCCCAAATCCTCCCCCAGATGCAAGTCTGCCAAAGATAACCACATCAACCTGTTATGCTGCCCTCTCGCTCCAAGTGTAACCTGTGCCAAAAAAAAATACAATGGGGTCTCTTCCCACTCGGATTTGAAGTTCATTCCTCAGCCTCCAGACTAACTAGTTTAATACAATCGTCGACGCCTTAGTGATCCCCCTCCAAATGTTTAACACTTTCGGTGTAGTTTGTAGCCTATTCCGGATCCAATTCACGACCGTGCCAATCACCATATATTTCTTTACAATCACTTCGCTCCAGATCCCCCTCTAAAGAGACACCTCCATAGGTTCTTTGCCCCGAGACCTGCACCAAATTTGAAGATATTGTTTATGCCCCAGCCCCTGAGTAGTTTCGGTCTGGCCAGTGTTTCCCAAGCAGCTAAGTGGATTTTCTACTTATCCGGAGACTCTAGCTAAAGAAAGTGGAAACACTTTCTACGTATCTTGTCCAAATTTGATTTAGGAATATCTGCTAGGGACATCCAGTAGACTGGCAAGTTCTCAAGAACCGACTTAACAAGTACCAACCTCCCCCCTAGAGGAATCAGTTCGTAGCACCAACAACCCAGTCTTCCATCCACCAGATGGCTCTGGTACTGGCAGTGTCCTTATAAGCTAAAATGCTTCGAATGGCTTCTATTGCACAATAAGGTGTTGACTTGGGAGGTTCTCAATAGGATGGGCTTCATAGGCCCTGGAAGGTGTGTACATTGCTACGGGGAAGTCGAGGCCTCTACACATCTCTTCATAAATTGTAGGTTCTCGCTTATGATTTGGGGGGATATAAGAAGGGCTACTAAGGTGAACCTGAGGTGGTTTGGTGACAGTATAGAAGATTGCTTGTTGAGATGGTGAGTTTATGGGGAAAATGGGAGGCTTTATTGGTGTTTGTTTTGTGGTTCATCTGGACTCACAAGAACATAATTATTTTTGAAGACTATATTGGTTATAGAGCAACAATTGAAATACAGGCCATGGAGTCATGGAGGAGATACCACAAAACAAAGGTAGAGAATGTTCACAGTGTGCGGCCACCGCCAATTATACACACAAACTTGCCAATTGGGTTTTTCGATGGCTCTTCCCAATTAGATGGAGAAATTTCAGGGGCAAGTGTATTGTTGAGAATGGACTTCAATAACTTGTTTCTACTGAGAATTGGTTGCAGGAGTGGAACTAATACTTGAAGTGAACTTTTGGGATTAGCATCGCTCTTACTTTTTGCGAATGCAGAGCAGTTAAGGGACCTGACTATGGTGGGTGATTCGATGGTTATACTGGGTTGGGCACAGTTAAAATCAAATATCAGAGTAACAATATTGGAAGGATGGAAAGCCCGCATCAGAGGAATACACACACTATTTCAGACGATCAACTATATCCATGTCACAAGAAATTACAACGAGGAGGCTGACAGGTTGTCAAAAGAGGCATTACACAATCCGAAGGGGGTTATTCACTATCAACACTGGCATGCGAACATAATGATGCGGGAGGGCACTCTGGACTTATATTAATTTACACTGCGATTTGCTTTCTTGTTTGACTATGCTCACTGGGATATGTACATATCAGCTTGCTTTCTCGTTGGGATACACACAACAACTCTTGTTGGGATAGTTTCTTTCTTTGCCCAACATAAAATATTGCTTCTCTATATATTTTGGGAACCAAAGATTTTTCTAGAGTGAAAAAACAAGTGTATTTAGCAGGGTTTCCTCCAGGACTGGTGACAACTCCGGATTCGAAGACTACTTGCATCCATTCATTCCATGCAGTAGTTTTCAGGTGCAGTGGGTGTGCTTTTCATTCGGCACACTACATCATGACTTCGGGTATCATCACGTTTTCAAGGAATAGAAGGTCTTCATGTCCAAATAAATTATTTGAAGACTGGCGGGATTGTCTATCGGTCTCACAAGGATTACTTCCACTTTTTTTATCAGTTGGTCTAGTGGGTGTGATGTCCATTCGACTGGGCACTCTCCCTCTTTTTCAGAGTGGGGCAGCCTGTTCTATTAGGCCAATTCTCCTCATAAGTCATACTCTCCGTTATGGAACAGGTACCGAGTACTCTTTTGGAAGTAGTCCATTCTGATGCAGATTACCAGTGCTATTAGACTGATCAAGTGGGCTCAATGTTCAGATTGTAAAATCTGGAATCACTTGATGAGTGTCCTTTTGGAGAAGATCAATGAGTATTTGTAAAATGAGATTGAAAAAAATCAAATTACTAGAAAATCTATGTATACTTTGATTCGAGATACAATAACAAGTATAGTTTTTTTCTCTGTGAAAAAAAAGAAAGAAATCATGTGGGGAAGATTTTGATAAATAGTGAAGAGAAGATAGGAAGGGGGGAGGATAATAGGGGAGAAGGAAGGGTTTTGAGAAGAGTTGAAAGAGTTGGAAGAACTCCTGGAAGAAATACTACTTGTTCTTGTTCTCATGTTGGTGCATCATGGTTTTTTTAGTCATGGGCATGAAGGGCCAAGAAACTGAAGGGTTTCTTGGAGCTAGGATGTCAGTAAGGCTCCTAGTTGGTGGGGTGGTGTAATTCCACTCCGAGCAATTGGCGAGGGAGCAACTCGAGGCTTGTTGTAGTAGGGTTTCTTCATCATTCATGTAAGAGGCTGAAATTCCATTATAAAGGTATTTTTCTTGCGAATTTAAACTGGTTATAAATTATTCTTGTATCGGGTATTCTTATGTTATTTTATGATATGTGAATCATCAATAGATTACTAGTTTTACCTAAATGATGAAACAATATGCCTATCTTAATACTCTAAAATAGTTTTGAAACTGAAACACAAACCTGTAAAACTAAGATTCATTATAAAAATAGATAAATTAGACAATTTTGAATAAAAAACTATAAAGAAATGATAAAATTCGATGAACCTTCATAGATGTTACAATACCAATAATAAAATAATAAATCAACTCACATTTGTGAAAAATACTCAAAAATAATTATCGTCATTATTTATTTAACAACTCATTTACGATAAATTTTACCACCTTAAAAAAAACAACAACATATACAGACATAACAATGTTAAACGAGACCCTGCTTAACTTAACTTCCATTCCATTTATTATTGTAATATATTTATAAATTATCCAAGAAATATTCTAGACTTCGATATCAAAGAAATAGGATAGCTTCAAATGGGATTAATGTCGTCATCTTTATCCAAATACTTGCATGGATCACACATACTTCGACATTAGGATAAGTTTTAAGTAATAAAGTATTATTTTAAAATTGGTGAGGATAGATATCACTGTTTCTATGGTGGAGAAATGGACGAGGATAGAAATCATAATTTATTTGTATGGATAACATTCACTTGAAATTACTTACTTTTGTTTTATATATAAACAATGGTAACTAGTTTAATCAAATCAATCATTATAATTTTTGTTTTATATATAAACAATGGTAATTAGTTTAATTAAATCAATCATTATATAATAATTATTATGAGCAGGGTGTTTTCGTACACGACAGGGGTGAGGTCATGTTGACTAAACCTCATCCTGTCATTTTCTCTGGGGAGAGATCTAGATTCGTTGGAGTGAGGAAGCTACAGGGGTTACAATTGTTTTTTAGCTCTTGTCTCGAGGCTTTGTGTTACTGTTTGTTAGTCACTCTGGTGCTGAGTGCCGGTGATCTGGGGTTATTGGTAAGGTCTGCAGTGTTTTATTTTCAGTGGTTATGGATTCATTGGAGGAAGTGGTAGACCTAAATGGGGTCCATCTGGGGGCACAAGAGGTATGGGGAGTGCCAAGTGGAGGGCGGATGCAGGGTCTGGTGGAGATCCCCTTGATGGGGCCTGGGGGGCTTGATTCAACCGGTGTGGGGCAGGAGAGATCGGAAAATGGCTTCTCACCCTCTGAATACCGGCCTTACTCACCACTAGATCGACTGCCAGAGTATCTGGATAATGATGGTATGTCAGTGGACATTTTGGGAAGCTCGAGTTGGAGGGAGGCTGGAGACTTCTTTGCTCGGAATCTTGGGTTCCCGGCATCCGGTTTGCAGGTGGGGTTTGAAACGGTAGCCGATTTTGAAAGGATTGCGGATGAGGGGGTGGCCCGTCAGGTAGAGCAGCTTTGTGGGTCGGATTGTGGTGGAACAGCAGTGGGAGTGCGAGTGCCTTTGGAGATTTCTGAACACCGTGGTTTTGATAGCCCTCTAGCGGCTGTTGGGACTACGAAGTTCAGGGCGGAAGATACATCCAAGGCCGGGGCTTTCCAGAGGGGATCCAGCAAAAGACGGAAACGGAGTTGGATTAAAACCCGCACTGTGGGTAGCTATGCTGTAGGCGAGGATATTGCATGGGAACGCGTCCTGGAGATGTCTAGGCTGACGCTGGTGGGTAGGGTCATGGGCAGGAATTTTGCCCGTCCGTTGGTGATGGCGTGGGTGGATACACACTGGCACGCGGTATTAGGATACACACCTGAGGTGGACATGCTGCTACGAGGTTGGTTTGCGGTGGTATTACAGTCTGAGGTTGATTTACACAAGATCCTTGACAGGAATTGGCACTTGGATCATTCGCCGGTACTGCTGAAACCCTGGCATCCCCTTTTTGATGCTAGTAGGGAGAGGGTTGATTCGATTCCGGTTTGGGTACGATTACCGGGCCTTCCTTTGCATTTTTGGGATATTAGCCATTTTCGTAAGATTGGGGATTTATTGGGAAACTTCCTGGAGGCGGATCTCTCCTATTTAGAGACCCATTACAAACAGGTTGCGAGAATTCTGGTCAATTTAAATATCCGTGAAGGACTACCGGAGGTCATAACTCTGGAATGGGGGCCTGTTAGCATTACTCAGTTGCTGGATTATGAGAAAGTGCCTTTTAGGTGCAGGCGGTGTCTTGCTTATGGACACCCGGCCTCTGTCTGTCGACTATCGGTTGGCACTATCACTGGGGGTACTAGAACTCACACTGCTGAGGGTGATAAGGTCGAACCTTTGGACATGTTGAACAATGATCTGTTGCCGGTAATGGAGGACTCGGTTGGTGACCGGGTAGCGGAGGATTTGGATCCTCTTTGTAAGGGTCCTGCAAAGGTGGGGGACATTCAAGCTGAAGTGGATATTACATCTGCTGAAGATTTAATACTTTCTGCATCAGAAGCTGTGACCGATGTGTTGGGACCATCTATCACGGGTATTCCTTCTTTCTCTTTAACACCCCCTGTTCAATTATTTTTTAATCAGTGCACTGTGGAAGGGATTGACTGGGTTAAAGGGCTGAAGAATTTATCCCTGTCGGGACGCCCTGTGAATTCTCCCCTTAATTTTTCTTCGGGACATTGTGGGGGTTTACTTTATTCGGAGGAAGAATTCTCTGTTCACAATTCTTTTTTGCCTCCGCTCCTGTTGGAGGACAAGCTGACCATTATTGAACCAGATCCGGGGAAGGGGGCTGATTCACCCGAGCCCTCCTCACCTGAGTTTTCTGCATCAGGTTATAATCTTCGATCTTGCTCTAAGATTGCTGGGGGGGGTTTAGGTAAAGATAAGGTGCCGGCGCGGAGAGGCAGAGGACGCAGGTCTCATTTCTCTAAGGCACAGAACAGGGCCAGATTGGATCTTTGGGCTGGGAAACAAGTCTCGATTGAGAGGGCACTTAGAGCAGTGAATGCCCGATCCCATGTTCGGACATGAAGATCATGTCCTTTAATTGCCGGTGTCTGGCTGGGCCTAAAAAGAAATCAGCCTTCATGAGGGTATTTTCTCTTGAACACCCTGATGTGATTCTGCTACAAGAGACTTTAGGATTAGGTGATATCGTCAAGGAGAAACTGGAACTTTGGTTGGTGGGCTGGACCTTTGTGACTCTGGATGTTAGGGGTCGCTCTGGGGGTCTGGCTGTGGGATGGAAGAACAGTGTGTTGAAACTCATCAGTGCTTGGGGGATGGCTTCTGTGTTGGGAGCTGAATTTCTCTCTGCTGACTTGGGTACTTGTATTACTTTGGTTAATGTCTATGGGCCCTATGTACATAGAGCTCCCTTTTGGGAGACACTTTTGCAGGATCAGCTCTTGAATGGTGAATTGGTTGTGGTGGGGGGTGATTTTAATTTTTCTTTAGGGAAATCAGAAATTTGGGGCCCTCAAGCGCATGTGGATCCATTGGCTGGATACTTTCAACAGTTGCTGGTTCGAAGAAACCTTTTGGATATTGAGCCCATCAAGCTGAAACCCACCTGGAGGAATAATAGGAGCGGGGAGGCTAGGGTGGCTAAAAGATTGGACCGGTTCCTGGTGGCAGAGAGGCTGGTGGACAGGTTTTTTCAACTCAGACAGTGGGTTGGGAGCGGAGGGGATTCTGATCACTTCCCTATATTTATGGAGATCAGGAGAGGACCTATCAATCCTCCTAGTTCTCTAAAGTTTAACAAGAACTGGTTAAGAGATGATTCCTTTAAGAGTCTCTTTCTGAACCTTTGGAGGTCGTATGATGGGGAGCATGTACGTACTGCGGCTTTTCAATTTGCTGAGAACATTCAACGAATTAAAGGAGCTGTTAAGGTGTGGGCTATTGATAAGAGAAAGAGGGAGGATACTGCTTTGAAGTTGGTGGAGGCTGAGCTACTTCAGATCTATGAAGGGGACGGTGGAGGACTATTGACTCAGGAAACTAAGGCTGATATGGTCAGGTTGGAAGGCACAAGGAATAAACTTTTGTTGGAAAAGGAGGAATCCTGGAGACTTAAGAGTAGGGCGATTTGGCTGGAATGTGGCGATGAAAATACTAAATTCTTTCATGCATATGCCAGGGGGAGAAAGTCGGTCAATACTATCTGGAGCTTGAAGGACGAAGATGGCATTGAACATTTTAACTATGAAGATAAAGCTAGATGTGGGGTGGGGCATTTCCAAAACTTATTCAAGGCACCTGCACAGGCTTCCATTGCAGAGGTTATCAGGATTGCTCAATTGTTTCCGAGGTATGTTGAGGAGGAGGATAATAGGAGACTGATGCGTGCTATTAATGAGGAGGAATTAAAGGAGGTTCTAGGTAGCATGCAGAAAGACAAGAGCCCCGGGCCTGATGGATGGACGGTTGAATTTTTTCTGGAACTTTATGATGTTCTGGGGTTGGATCTCCTACAGGTGATTGAAGACACTCGAATTAATGGGAAGTTACCGGCTTGCTTCAATTCTACTTTTATAGCCCTCATTCCCAAGACAGATAATCCAGCTACACTATCGGAATTCAGACCTATTTCATTGTGCAACTGTATCTACAAGATTGTTTCGAAGGTCATAGCTCGGAGACTTAAGGTTACTTTGTCGGAACATATTTCAGCCGAACAGTTTGGCTTTCTAGAAGGTCGACAGATACATGAGGCTATAGGGGTGGCTCAGGAGGGACTACACAGTTTAAAGACTCGGCATATCAAAGGAGCTATTCTTAAAATTGATTTGTCCAAGGCATACGACAAGGTGAGCTGGATATATATCCGGCTTCTTCTTACACATCTGGGTTTTGGTATCAATTTTATTAGATGGATCATGTCTTGTATAACTACTGTATCATTCTCTGTGTTGTTAAATGGAGCGGCAACTCCTTTTTTTCATGCGGAACGTGGCCTTGGGCAAGGCTGCCCACTTTCACCTCTTCTTTTTTTGCTGGTGGCAGAAGGTTTGAGCAGGGCTTTAATCGATGCTAAACTACAGGGGAGTTTTAAAGGCATTGGCGTTGGTGAACAGTTATTTGTTACTCATCTTTTATTTGTGGACGACATTATTATCTTCTGCTCTGGTGATCGAAGAGATACTAGGACTCTGAAGGAGATCATGGATCTTTTCTCTTTAGCTACGGGGATGGAAATCAATGCAGAAAAATCCACTCTTACTACCCATTTGCTGAGACCGGATGAGGAACGGGCTCTTGTAGATCTTTTCCCTTTTAAGCTTTTAAGTCTGGATGATGGTTTGAAATATCTGGGCTTTTCCCTGAAAGCTAACGTATATCTTAAAAAGGATTGGAGATGGCTTATTGGTAAGGTGGAGAAAAGACTGAATGTCTGGAGTCATAAGTGGATGTCGCGTGCTGGTAGGTTGGTGCTGGTTAAGGCCGTTCTGGAAGCCATTCCAGTTTACTGGATGTCTTTATCATGGATACCGAAAGGAATTCTTGAATCTATCAGGCGGTTGTGCTTTAGATTCTTGTGGAGTGGAAAGAAGGAGGGCCAGGTAATCCCTTGGGTCAACTGGAAAAGAATTGCAGTTCCTAAAGGCCTGGGGGGGTGGGGATTAAAAAACATCTTTCTTTTTGCTCACGCGTTGGCAGCTAAGGGTGGCTGGAGACTAATCAAAACCAATAGCTTATGGACCAGGGTTATTAAAGGTAAGTATCTATCAGAGATGAGCCTGGACGAATGGATTAGGAGCCCTCGGAAGTCCCATGTTGGGGGATCTGTTATCTGGAAAGCGGTGGTTAAATCATTCGATCTGGTGGCGAATAATTTGGCTTGGGACGTGGGAAATGGAGAAAAGGTGCGAGTGGGTCACGATCCTTGGATCGGGAGTGAACGTATGCATCTGCTGCCTGATCATGTTGTTAATGAATTGGAAATTAGGGGCATTATCACCCTTAATCATTTGGCTGAGCAGAGACCCGATGACCAGTGGATACAACACTGGAAAAGTGCTGAAACGCTGGGACTGGGGGAACCTGAGGCTATTTGTTTGGATAATTACATCAGAGGTTTGAATAGGGCGCAGATCCATATATCGGAACAGGAGGATGAGCTGATCTGGGAACTTGATCCGGCGGGGAACTATTCACCGAAGATGGGATACTTAGTACTTAGTGCTGGAGCTGTTGATCGGGACGAGGTCTGGTGGTGGCGATCCCTGTGGAAACTAAAGTGCCCTTCCAAGAATCGCCTTTTTATGTGGTGTGCACTGGTGAATCAGGTCCCGACATGGGATATTCTACAGAAGAGAAATTTCCAGGGCCCGGGATGGTGTGTTATGTGCAAGCAGGAAACGGAAACGATATCACACCTCTTCATTAAGTGCCCGTTCACGATTGCTGTGTGGAAGGAATGCACTAGATTGGTGGGCTTTGTATGTAGCTCGGAAGGAGATTCTGTGGAAATGGCTTGGGAGAACTGGTGGAGAAGATCAACTATGAAAAAACAGAAGATTTTACCTTTGCTGATCAATTGGGGGATTTGGTTGGCAAGGAATGGGGCTATATTTCAGGAAAAACCATGTCTTCCGGAAATTTTGTGCGCTACTTCTGTGGGCATTTATCAAGCTAGCCCAGAATATGTTAGGGCTGCTAAACAGAGACGGGACATGGTTGTTGAGATTGATAAATCTCATCCATGGGGTTTTTTTCGACGGAGCTGCAAGCAATGAGATTTGTGGTGGGGGGGCTATCTTATACTTCTCTGATTCTCATTTCATTACTCTCACGATGGGTCTTGGAGCGGGATCCAATAACTATGCAGAAGTTATGAGCTTAAAATTATTACTCATTTTCGCAGCGGAGAGGGGTATCTCGAGGTTGGATGTATATGGAGACTCGCTGAATGCTATTAATTGGATCAATCAAACTCAAGTCTGTAGAGTGCTCAGACTTGCTAATGTGCTCAACACTATCCAGTTGGTCAAACAATCCTTTGACTCATTCACATGTCGGCATGTATACAGGGAAAATAACCAAAAAGCGGACCTGGCATCCAAAGAAGGGCAGCTCATGGCTTTCGGCACTTGGAAAGTAGCAGAAGATATTGAAGGACAGAGAACTGAATTCTATCACAGACCTTTTATTGACTGAAGCAAAAGAAGATGTTATTTACATATTTGGACAAGAACGTAAATTTTTTACAGTATGTATAATCTGCAGTATATTAAATTAGGCAATGAAGCATTTTTGTAATCCTAATGAAGCTGTAAAAGCAAAATAGTCCGGTGGGACAGAACTAGTTATTTTTTTTGATAAGGAAAGTATCAAAATAGGTAAGTTGAAAGCAGACGTAACAATCTCATCATGTGAACCAAATTTTTTTTTGGGCTGGGAAATTCACTGTACAAGTGAATACAGAATGTAATTCGGATCTCTTCGGATGAATGGAATTACGCTTTTTTCTTTTGGAAAAAAAAATATATATAATAATTATTATATAGAAAGTATTTAATTTATAAATTAGTATAGATTTATTTTAAAAGAGGATCTATCAAGCACTATTGAGAGGGATTAAATCTTTCAAAAGTGTAAATCTATTTTTAGACTATAAATGTTGAGGAAGTGTGTAATGTAATGTTTATGGTTTTAATTTACTTAATTTAGGTATATATATAATTTGAGCTGATATGTACTTTTATTATTTTTCTATAAAAGATACTTGTCAACTATAAAGTGAGTATGAAAGTGAGTATGAAAGTAGTTACACATCTCCCCCTACTAGGTTGTAAAATGCGCCTCTTCGACGCAATGAACATGAAAAGAGTTACACATCTCTCCCTACTGGACTGTAAAATACGCCTCTTCAACGCAATAAATAAAATTATATATATATTAAATATATCAATTTAAATTATATTATTATTTTATAAATATTTTTTTTTTTTTGACAAAAACGGCTATTTTATATATTAAAAGTAGTGGCAAGCCACCCAAAAGAGTACAGAGCCAAAAACAAAGAGTCTATCAGTCCTTCAACCGGTAATTACAGAGGCCTGTGTCTAAACAGAGCAATTATTTAAAAGCTAGATACAGTAAGGAAAAGCGGAGAGAACCAGGGCCTAAACGAAAGTCAGCGGTATCGTGTCCCTGCAGATGGATTTGCAATGGCTGGCTTCTTGCTCGAACTAGGCTTTTCTTCCCCTCGGAGGTTCTTCATATCATTTCCAAGATTCTGGAGTCTGCGTTCCATTCTCTCTATGGCGTCCGTTACCTTCATCTCCAAGGCTTCCAGTGCTGCAGCAAAGTCTTCCCTGGTATGTCCTAATTCTTCATCCAGACTGTCTAGCCTGCGACCACCTTGTTCGTCCATCCTATTCACGAGCTCTCCCTGTCTCCTTACACGTCGCCGTAGAACGCGGATTTCGGCTTCAAGTTCCAACAATGGGTCTGGTGAGGAAGCCGCAGAGTCGCCTGTGTCTGCCATTACTCTGAATTTGTGCCGGATTTTTCCAGATGGGAGCACCTCGGGTCGCTGCAGGAGCTTTCGTTTCCCTCGAGCTCTTACCTTCTTAGCAGACGGAGAGAATAAAATGGGGCCAAGCCGCTTTCCCTTCTTATTGCTAGCATCTAATCCTGGAGATAGAAACGGATTAATGACTCCGAATTCGTCACCTGCCTCTGGTTTAATCTTCAGTCTTGAAGTGGCTTCACTGTCCTTGTTCGTACCGTATATTGAATAACGGTTCGGCCTTTCATAGGAGATGGGCGTTTGTAAGTCATGAACCAGCATGTTGCCATAAATGGAAATGGCTTCGGAGGGCTTGATGACGCGAGCCGTATCTAAATGCCGACGAACCTGAACATAGGAGAGCAAATCCGCACGCCTGGAGGCGCTTGGGGAGATCTTTCCCCGTACATCGTCCTGATTCTTGGTACAAATCCATGTACGAGAATTCATCCTCTGTGGCAGCAGAGCTGTCATGCAAGCAGAGAGATGGCAAATGACCATAAAATTAAAATGAAGCTTGGTAGAGGAGCTTGGGTTATCGTCCTGGGAGGGAGCCCCGCCTCGTCCCGTTGTAATGACCATCCGGCAATAGGGCCGCCGGACACGTGCCGTAAAACTTGCTAGCTCGAAGTCCATATCTTCCATATTCGAGGATGGGAACAAAGGGTTACGGGATAGCCACCCGAATAATATCCTCATTGATTTTTAATTCTCCTTTCCTTAAGCTAATAGTTGCATTTGCTGCTTTATCCGCCTGATCGTTGTTCTTTCGGAGAACATGGAAGAATTTTATGTCCCGGAAGAGAGGGATAAGGAGTGCTATTCTTCGTAGAACTTGCCGGAGGCAATTGTAAGCAGGTAGTTGCATAGTATTAATGCTGTGGATGATCAACCTGGAGTCCCCAACTACAGTTACATCATGAGCACCTTTGATAAGAGCTCGGTTTAAACCTTGCCATAAGGCAAGGGCTTCCGCCATATTGTTAGTTTCCACTCCCAAATTCCAGGAATAGGTGAAAATCTTTTTTCCGTCGGGGCCAAAGAGTACCCCTCCCCCTCCTGCCTCCCCTTATTTTATAAATATTATAATATATGATAATCACATTTTTGTATACACTATACAATATAAAAATAAACACATTTTGAAATCACTATTATACAATTTGAAAACAATATAAAAAATATCAATTTAAATTATAAAACTATTATAATATTCCCAGGAAATTTTGATGGTCTCCGACGGGAGAAAGGGGAGCTCTGCATCTAGGGTTTGAGAGTCGCTAGGGAAGTGCCCGGCGGCCATGGCTGGTACGGGCACACCCTGCGTTCATGTGGCGGCGGCAGCAGCTTCTTGAGGTTCAATGGCAGCGGCGGCAGATGGCGGCGAGACGTGCGATGGCTACTCTCCTGGCAACGGCGGCGGTGTTTGATGTGGAATGGCGGACTTCCTGTGGCTGCGGCAATGGCCACACAAATCTTGGGCGAGGGTTCACCTATGGCTTTCTTGTGCCATTCGGGCGAGAAGAAGGGGAAGCGGCGGGAGACGGTGAAGCAGATACACGACGCTACAGGTTATCTCTGAGCTAGCTCGTTAAATCATTTGATTACGAGCCCATCACCAGATCATTCAAGGGTTCTGGATCACTTCCTTCCGAGTTTGCGGCCGTGCTCCTGCCCTAAATCCTGGATTGAGTCCGGCTTAACCATGCCCCGAGCAATCCATTGGGTTCTGTACCGCCTCTTCATCATTCTGGGCCTTCTCCTGCATTTTATGATCAGCATCGGCAGCAACCGCCGCAGCATTCTCAGCCCCTTTTCTCAAGATTTTTCCAGATCTGCGCATTGTGTCAATTGCATATTACTGCCCTACTAACGTTGATGGAATTGGATTAATCCATTGAAATGGAGCTTCGCACGAAGGGCATCGACCATAGATTCAACTAGACGAGCCATGGATTCAACTGAAGCCTCATTATTTGGCCCTGGTGAATCTGCGGAAATGGCCAATGCAGCATGGAATGGCTGTTGAATGAAGATCAAATTCTTGGGAAGAGCAAGATCGATTTTCAAGATTGATGAGAAGCTGCAGCAGATTAGACATGATCGGCGATCCTGCCATACTTGATCACTGCTGCCCTTCCTGAGAAGGAGTGCAGAGATTATGACTTGTCTTCCCCGTTGACGCGATTCGAACCTCACCATCCTCTCGCCTAACGATACCTCCATTTTCTTGAACGAAGATTTCTTGATTTTTGTGGTGTATCAATCGACTCTTGCTCTACGCCGATGTCTGCCTACGGGCACCAGCGGGTCAAGGTGCTCTAGTTCTGTCTGGCCGGTTTTCATCAGGAGATGCTGGCTGAGTTCGCCGGTTTTGGGAGATCTAAAGAGTTTGCTGCTCGTCCACAGACTTGGATCTACTATTTCTTCTGTTGAGGGTTTCGGTTCTGATGGATGCTGAAGACATATTGCTAATTGTCAAGGGTTCTTGGTGGACGGTGGGGGTAGAGGCACCCGGTGGCCCTACCTGCTGTACAAGATATTCTTCTTATGGCAACGTTTGGGTTTCTCTTTGCTGTTCAAGATTTACATCTTATTGTGGCGAAGTTTTACTTTGGGTTTCTCTTTTTTGGTTCAGCTATTAATAAGCTGTTGTTTTTGCTTATATGCGACAGAAATATGTGAAAATGTAGGGATCCTTGTTGATTCTACTACATGTGCAATATGTAATTTTAATCATCTTTTTGAAATAAAATTACGGACTTTTTCCAAGGAAAAAAAAAAAAAAAAAAAACTATTATAATATATGATACTCAATTATTTGTATAGAATATAAAAATAAATATTAAATTAAACATATTTTGAAAATCATTTATAGTCTTTGTTGTACCAAGAATAACAAGGTGCTCTACAACTTAATATGGTGGAGATGTTGTCACATTCCTAACATGCTACCAAAAATTAAAAAATAATTAAAAAAAATCATGTTGACTTATAAAATAAAAAATAAATAAAACCAAATAAAATAATTGGCTCATAAAATAAAAAATAAAAACCAAATAAAAAATTATTAAAAAAATCCATATTGCCTTACAAAATAAAAATAAATAAAAAGCATAAATCAATTCTAAACACGAGCAATTACACCTTGAGAAATTGAATCTTTTTCAGTACTTGATAAATCCAAATTTAAAATAAATTTATGTTGATTATACAATTTACAAATCTATTATATAAATATTATAATATATGATAATCACATATTTATATACAATATAAAAATAAACATTAAATTAAATACATTTTGAAAATTACTAAAAGTCCTTGTTATACAATTTGAAAATCACTCTGGAGTCATTGTCATATTTATCATCGCCACTTTAAAATGGAATATTGAAAAGAAAAGAACTCACAAAACACACATTTTAAAAAAAGTATGGTTGACGCCTAAGCATAAGATGATGATTTCCACTTTACTTTGGTGATTCGACTTTTTTACTTATATCTAAAGTGGTTTATAGAAACATGTTCTTGATTACATAATCATAAGATGTTGATTTATTTTATAGGACTTTGCTTTGGTGAGTTGATTTGTTATTTTGATACATGAATATTTATAAAATGTAAGATATGTTTTGAATAATTTTATTTATCAAAATATTAAAAATAAAATTTAAATTTTAAAATATATGGTGATGATGATAGTGGTGGTGTCTAACGTTTATTTATTCTAACTTTATTTTATTGAATTTTAAGAATCTTAAGAGAAAAGTAAAGAATTATTTGGTTTGCTTTAAAATGTACTCAAATGCTCAAAAAACTTAAAGAGAAGTTTTCATAACTCACCATAGTTTTGAGAGGATAGAAAGTTAGGAAGGTTTGTATTGTAACAAAGATTTTGAAACTGAGATCTAATGTGGGTGTACATAGGGCACTCCAAGATAAAGTGGTTTTCATCCTCAATGCTCATAGTCTGATAGAGATTGCAAATCCTTTCAACCCACAGTCTTTTAGGAACTATCCAACGACCTATTTCACTATGAAGCTCATGAGAGTTTGTTCTTATCTTGGTTATAATAATTTTCTTCTTTGAATTAGTTAAAACAGAAAAATACTTTTAATATTTTAAATTAGGGTTAATGACCTCCTTATAGTATCTTAATTTATTTTTTAACCTCTAAATCTTTCTCACACCTAATTTTCTCTTTAAAGTTAGATGTAATAATATTTTTAATACTATCGATATTTTGCAAAGTGACATTTTTGTTAATCCCCTAATGGTTTAGCCGAGCTAGGGCATCTTTATGCCAACTCCACTTGAGCCGTAGGTGGCTTTGACTAGATTTTAAAGGAATTTTAGGAAGTCTTTGGTTTCCTGTGTTATTTATCTTGTGCTTGTACATCAGCCACCTAGTCATAGCCATGCTCTCAATGGGGGAAATACCAACTTTTATTAGTATAATAGGATAACGCATACTGCATTAATTTTGGAGTTATAAGTTATAAAACGCTAATAGATTTGCTCAATCTTTCTCCAAGATTCCCTAGAGATGTTGTAATCCCAAACTTCATAGCCGTACAAGATAATGGGAGTGACGAGAGTTTCAAAGATGAACTTTTTTTTATCACACATCACAAGGTTTGTTGATTTACAATTGTTTTCAAGAGAAAAATAAAATTTTCACCCTCCATTAATCACTTTCTCAATGCTATAGTTCCAGTTGAGCTTATGATATATATGAATTATGAGATACTTGTATAAAGTTACTTCCTCCAAGTTCTTATTGTCATACACAAAATTAGTGTAAGTGCCTTCTTGGATTTGATAATCATAACTTTTGTTTTGTTTTTGTTAACAACCATACCTATATTAGATCAGAAATCCTTGAGAATTTCTAATTGTTTATCAAGATCAAAGGGACACCTTGCCATAAGCACAATATCATCAGCATAGAGAAGAAGGATGATGACAATTTATGCTAATGTCAAGCCAGTGAAACCTACTTCTTTGAAACAACTTTATAGCTTATATATGTATATGCCGAAAATGGTAGAGGAGAGGGAACAACCTTGCTTAACTCCAATATTACAATTAATATCTTTCAACCAACACTTGTTGTTCTTAAACTTGGCAATGACATTCTTGTATAACATTATCGCGATAACTCTCAACTCAAAAGAAACCTTTAACTCTTCTAATATATTACACATATTATTTCTAGAAATTGTATAATTTTTTTATCTAAAATCCACAAAACAACAGAATAAATTAAATTTATTATTACAACATTTTTCCACAATCTATTTTATAAATATTTTTTTTAAATTATCTATAAGAATAACATTAATATTATATCAAATTAAACTTTATCAATAACAAAATTTATACATTATCTTACTTGTTTTCATAAAGTTACACAAACTAAAAATTGTTCAAAATTTATACATTATCTTACTTGTTTTCTTAAAGTTACACAAACTAAAATTGTTCTATGAAAACAATTATCAATTATCATAATAGTTAAGAGTGTTCCCCACCTCACATTCACCATCACCATCATTAATGGATTGGTAACTCTCCAAGCCTAGAGGAAGCATACATCAACCACCATGAGTAATGCAATAAGTTGCTTAGAAGCCATGTAGATTACATACTTGGTATTAAATTTCCCTCTTTATTTTTGAAAGGATACATGAACACTAAAAGTCCACGTCATATATAATTATCCCCTAAACGCATCGTGCTTCACACATGAATCCAAGACATCAAGCTAAAAATGGGCTCAATGTCTCAATAATGCCAAGTTAGCTACTATTGACAACATTTTATATGCCACGTGGACATTACAAAGGTCATGGATCAAGCCTATCTTATTTTTCTTTACATTATATCAAGATGTGGAGAGTCTCATCAACCCTCCCTACACAGAGAGCAAAGTGGGGCCTAGCTTACTGTAAAAGTCCATAATCTCTGCACACTATTGAGAGGGCCAAGGAGTAGTTGAAACCAATGAATCCATTATCCCAAAAGGCTAGGCACATGAAGTCTCCAAGTAAAGCTTCAAACAGTGATTGCTAAAATTCAGGGTGCTTGTTGTGACGCCCCCACATATCACACCAACAATACACCCTCCCCTTGCTAAGTGACCCACATGTACACAAAGGAACCCAACCCCACATGGGTCCATCTCCCTTCAACAACAATATAATTTTGTTTTTCAGTTAGACTTTCCCTTCATACACAATATAAATTTGTTTTTTAGTTAGACTTAAAAGTACAATAATTTAATTTTAGATGGATTTTGAAAGAGATTTGAACTTTTAAAATTAAATGCATTATATATTTCTTGTGATTTTGTTTGTTTACCAAAAATTTAAGTACTATTCCTCAAATTTTTTATATTAGCTATTTGTTTGACAAAATTAAATAAGGTAAGTATTTGTTGAACAAAGTTGAATTCAACGTTAAAAATTCTAAGTTAAGTATTAGAGTTTTTGTTGGGTGTGGTTTGTGGGTTCTCATCTCTAATTAAAATACATAGTATTGATTAGATAAATTTAAATCTAATTTTTATTGATATAATTCCAACAAATTATTAATTTTAATTCTTTAAAATATAAATTCACACACAATATAAATTTGTTTTTTAGTTAGACTTAAAAGTACAATAATTTAATTTTAGATGGATTTTGAAAGAGATTTGAACTTTTAAAATTAAATGCACTATATATTCCTCGTGATTTTGTTTGTTTACCAAAAATTTAAGTACTATTCCTCAAATTTTTTATATTGGCTATTTGTTTGACAAAATTAAATAAGGTAAGTATTTGTTGAACAAAGTTGAATTCAACGTCTCAATTCTAGGTTAAGTATTAGAGTTTTTGTTGGGTGTGGTTTGTGGGTTCTCATCTCTAATTAAAATACATAGTATTGATTAGATAAATTTAAATCTAATTTTTATTGAGATAATTCCAACAAATTATTAATTTTAATTCTTTAAAATATAAATTCATACACAATATAAATTTGTTTTTTAGTTAGACTTAAAAGTACAATAATTTAATTTTAGATGGATTTTGAAAGAGATTTGAACTTTTTTTTTTTTCCTCGAAAAAAAAGCGTAATTTCATTTCATCCTTAAGAGTACGAAATTACATATAAAGTCAACACTCATAAAGAGTGGAAGAGGTCTTTGAGAACCAGTGGTACTGTGTCTGAGCAAAAGTGTGATGTTCTCACCACGTGAGCAATAACATCCATTACATCATATATGTAAATAGCCGATAAAAAGGCAGATAATATTTTCATAAAAGTTGCTATCTGTGTGGATCTTTTAGATACAAAATTGAGCTAGTTTATATGTACAAACAGTGATAACAGTAAGAAAAAAGGAACTCCCAGGAGTAACATAGATGCCAAGCATAGATCAATCAATGAACGGCCTGTGATAGAGTTCCCTGCTGACCCCATCCAAAAATTCAGTTACTTTCCAGAGACCGGGAGCAAGTGTCAGGCCTTCCTTCGAGGCTTTGTCCGCCTCTGTGTTGTTTTCCTGAAATACATGCCTGCAAGTAAAAGTATCAAAGGAGTAAGTGACAAGCTGAATGTGTTCCAAAACCCCAGCAATTTTCCGATTGTTGCACTGATACAGTCCATTGACCCAGTTAATCACATTCAATGAATCCCCATAAACAGTAATTTTTCTGATCACTTGTTCCAATGCAAAGGAGAGCAAGAGCTTGAGGCTGAGAATCTCAGCCCAATTGTTGGTTCCTCTCCCAAATCCAAATGACATCACAAAATAGTGTGTGGGGGATAAAAACAGTAGCGCCCCTCCCCCACAGATATGGTTCTGGCAGGCCCCGTCGAAGAAACCCCAAGGCAGTGTAGTATCAAGGTTTAAGGGTTGTATGTTCCTAATGGAAGTGGCCTGTTTGCACCGATGAAGAGCAAGATGGATGCCACAACTGTTGGTGGCCACCAAAGCTGGTAAACCAACTTTGTCCGAGAATAGGCAGTTGTTACAGGATAACCAGGTGCCCCAAATGACAATAGAGGGGAGGCCTTTGAATGGAGCATACACAGAGTTCTCAATCCAGCTACGCCAGGCTTCAACCAGAGAGTGCCCATCCCATCTGAAATTTACTTTTAGGATCCGAGACACAACTTGCCAGACCTCCTTAATGAAGCTACAATGGAGAAAAAGGTGTAAGACAGTTTCCTCGTCATGTGAACACAGGTAGCACCTGCTAGGCCCCTGAAGGTTTCGTTTTTGCAGGAAATCCCAGGTTGGAATGCGATTGGCTAGGATGCACCACAAGAAAAGGCGCGCTTTAAGAGGGCTCTGCAATCTCCAAATAGTTTTCCACCACCACACCTGTTCCCTGTCCCCAAAATTTGCACAGATCCATTGATACCCATATTTCGGAGTATAAGAGCCAGAAGGATCCCCATCCCAAACCATGGTGTCAACCTCATCATTGAGATAGATCTGATCCCTGCTGAGAGCTCGCAGGTATGTTCTAAGTTCATCTTCCAATTCCAATTCAAGTCCAAAAGTATCAGCTCGCCTCCAAACGGGTCTTCCCATCCAGAGATTTTCCCCATCCGCCAAGTGATGAAGAACAGTTATATGCCGATGCTGCAGTTCCAGGATCAGTCCGTCGGATAGGATATGCTGTGCTTCACAGCCGACCCAAGGATCTCTGCCAACCCTCAACCTTCGACCGTTACCTACATCCCAAACAAGGTGTTGTTCAATTACATGAAAGGAGGAGACAAGAGCTTTCCAAATGACAGACCCTCCTTTATGTATCTTGTTCGGGGACCGAATCCAGTCCTCCACAGAGTCCGGTGCAATATATTTGAGAGTCATTATACGTGCCCAGATCCCTCCAGATGTGATTAGCCTCCAACCACATTTGGCAGCCAGATCCTGAGAGAAGAAGAAAATGTTTTTTAGACCCCAGCCTCCTAAAGCTTTGGGGGTGGCAATACGTTCCCATTTCACCCAAGGCGTAACATGAGCATCTTCCTTACCATTCCACAAGAAGCGAAAACATATTTTGCGTGTGGCTTCCAGCGTCCCCTTAGGTATCCAGGCCAGGGACATCCAATAAACTGGAATGGCTTCCAGTACCGATTTCACCAAGATCAATCTGCCAGCACGTGAGAGCCACCTGAAGCTCCAGCTCTTGAGTCTTTTTTCCAGTTTCTCCAGGAGCCAAACCCAGTCGTGTTTTAGATAGTTGTTAGGCTTTAAATGAAAACCCAGGTAACGAAGCCCCTCTGAAAGGTTAAGGAGCTGGAAGGGGAACAGGTCAGTGAGGGTGTGAAGATCCTCCTCATCCAGTAGTGAAGCCGTAATAGTAGATTTAGCAATGTTGATCTCCATACCCGTTGCAGCGGAGAAGAGGTCCAAAATTTCCTTGTATTTAGCTGCCTCCCTTCTAGAGCCAGAGCAGAATATCAGGATGTCGTCCACGAAGAGTAGATGTGTGAGTGCGGTACCCGGAGCTACAAGGATCCCTGCGATATCTCCTATTCGCTTAGCTTCCTTAATGGCCCTACTCAAGCTTTCGGCCACCAATAAAAATAACAGAGGGGATAGGGGGAAACCCTGACGTAGACCACGCCCAGAGTGGAAGAAAGGAGTCGCTGCTCCATTCATAAGTATCGAAAAAGAGACAGTGGTTATGCAACTCATGATCCATCGAATGAAGCCAATCTCAAACCCCAAATGTGTAAGCATGAGACGGATATACAGCCAGCTGACCTTATCGAAAGCTTTAGAAAGGTCAATTTTGAGAACTGCACCTTTCTGCTTACTGGATTTGATACTATGAAGACCCTCCTGAGCTAATCCAATGGCTTCATGTATCTGGCGTCCTTCGAGGAACCCGAACTGCTCCTCAGAGATGTGTGTGGATAGTAAAGGTTTTAGTCGGCTAGCGATCACCTTTGTTATAATTTTATACACACAGTTGCACAGTGAGATGGGTCGAAAATCATTGAGCGTGGAAGGAGAGTCCCCTTTGGGAATAAGAGCAATGAAAGTAGAGTTAATACTGGCCGGGATTCTGCCTTCCCTCCTGGAGTCCTCAATCAGCTGTAAGAGAAAAGAGATTTGAACTTTTATAATTAAATGCATTATATATTCCTCGTGATTTTGTTTGTTTACCAAAAATTTAAGTACTATTCCTCAAATTTTTTATATTGGCTATTTGTTTGACAAAATTAAATAAGGTAAGTATTTGTTGAACAAAGTTGAATTCAACGTCTCAATTCTAGGTTAAGTATTAGAGTTTTTGTTGGGTGTGGTTTGTGGGTTCTCATCTCTAATTAAAATACATAGTATTGATTAGATAAATTTAAATCTAATTTTTATTGAGATAATTCCAACAAATTATTAATTTTAATTTTTTAAAATATAAAATTAAAACTTGCTTTATTGATTAAACAATAGAGCAAAAGTTATTTGGATATATTCACTTCCATAGCGAGCTCTAATTGTGATCAAAATGAAACAAAGTTGGGTCGAGTTGGATATTTCAAACTTTCCCACCACTCTCTTATGATATGCTCTAATTGATTCTCTACTTGAAATTTTCAGTTATTTCTATGCTATATTTCACACACACATAGCTTTTTAAAATATTTATTTGCATATGAAACATTATTAAACTCAACAAATAGTACACCAAATTTTATTATATCGATAAGTGTTTATATTTTATAATTTGGGGTGGACGAGGAGGGGTCCTTTTCCTAAATTGCATGAAAACGAGACAAGTGATTTAGGCATGGATAACGGGCAGTTCATGGCACTTAACTTCCGGCCTATATTTGTACACTAACCACAAATTAAATCACTATGCTAGCACTAGTATGAGTATGTTTTACTTTGACCATTGAACTTTAATTTGATAAATGCTATTTAAAATTTTATATTTTAACTTTTAATTAATTATTTTAATATAATACAAATACTTATATTTAAATGAAATTATTTGTATTTATAAGTAAACTAAGGGATTGTTTTAATTGGTTGTTGTTAATAGTGTTGAGTATTTGATTAGTTCTACGTCAATATGTACTCATTTTGAATCACCATAAGTTAGGCATACTAGTCTATGTGGAGAGGGTTTACTGAAAATATCATCCACACATGTGGGAAGCAATTTGCGGGTTTCCTTTGTATATATATATATATATATAGTTCAGTCAGTTATTGCCACTATTATCAAGCATTTGACTAGTTATGTGTTAGTAGGTGCTTGATTATAATCCTCATGGGTTAGGTGCACTAGTTTAGACTTACGAGTTCATAGGTGCAAGGATGGGCCAAGCACACTAGTTCTCATGGACATTTGGAAAATCTCTAGCATGAACTATCCAGGACTCATTTATGCTTGCACTATCCCTGGAATTTATCCTCGCTTTCCTCATAGGGAGGAGATAGGACAGAAAACTGCTATAGCCTTCCAATGTACGATGGGACTTCTTCTAGACCCATTGTACAACATTGAAAACACCTCTTACAAAAAGCTTTAAGGATTAGTTTGATTGTTGCATGCTCTTGTGCAAAATCTTAGGGAGGTCTTGGGATCAAATCCCATTGAGTCCCTTGAGGTTGCCTATGAAAATTATAGAATTGGTTCAAGCACATTGTCTCTCATGGACCTGAATCCAATGTGAATTGTCCAAGGACACATGCATGTCTAGACTAACCTAAGGAGTTATCTCTGCTTTCCTCACAAGGGCAGATAGGTTCGAAAACTGTTATATCCTTTAGGTATATGGTGCAACATCTTCTAGACCTATTGTCCAATACTGAAAATTACTCTTTAAAAAAGCCCAAGGGATTAGCTCAATCGATTGTTGCCAATGTCACTAGTAATTTTGGCTAGATATGTATCGACATGTACCTCGGTTCAAATCCCCCTAGGTGAGGCACACTAATCTATGTTGTTAAGTTTACTAAGGATGCCATCCACAAACGTGGAGAAATATCCTTTAGGTTTCACCAAGGGTGTTATCAGTCAAAATGGCACTTCTTCGTCTATGACTAGATTGCCTTGTCGGTCACACAAAAGGACCTTATGGATGGAAGAGCCTATTTGATCATAGATGCTTTGGCCCACACTTTGCAATATTCTCCTTAAAATAACTATCTTTGTGACATATTTTGAGATATAACCGCGACTCTCCTATCAGTAAACTCGCAGGAAAACCTCACTAGATCTCCCCCTCTTCACCGTAATATTTGGATGGAGGCTAGTTCCGTTGCTAGTTACAACACTAGTTGGAAACCTTAAGGTACTTGACCGATTTTCAACCTATGACATATAGTCTTTATAAATTTTTAGGCTCTAGGTGACATGTTATCCTATGTTTATCTATAAATAAATAAATCAAATATGAACTTATTCAACAACATAAATAAATATTTATGAACATGCAACAATCACACAAATAGCTGGAAATATATAGTGGAAGCATAAACACAATACACAAGAATTATGTCCTTCAAATCAGCTTATCATTTAATAATCAAAACTTACAAGGACACCTCAACCCGAGGTTTATAGCCTGTTGAACTTATGGCCTGTGACTTCCCCATTGACAACATGCCTTGGACAGATGGGTAAGGGTAAGTTGTTCCTCATAGATACTACCTTAATCAATAATTGACTTATGAAGAATGAACATGACAAGTGGAACTTGAAGTTTGAGAAGGAAGATAACAATTATTCATTTCTTTTTTTTCCTCAAAAAAACGACTACTTTTTTGTATTGTCAAAAACAAGGTCGAGGGCGAACCGAACAACATGTAGTTACAAAAATGCTCCTTCTAAGATAAGTGATATAGATCCTATAGTTCATGGCTATATACAAAATACAAACTGCAAAATAGTTATATTCGTCTATGATCCAACTATTTCTATAAGCTTGACTAGTATAGATTTGGTTAAACTCTCCTAGATACAAAATACATTTAAACCTCATAGAAAAACTTTAAATTGAAATTAGAAATGAACACCCGAAGCATTTGGCTTCTGTTCTGCTTTGGAAGAAGAATGGGGAGAATAGATTCCCCACTATCAACCTTTACATTCTCATTTAAACTTTCAAGGACAACCAAGCCCAGCGAGTTTCTGTCCATTACATAACTGAAATTGTGAGTCTTTCCAAAGTCCTTAGCAAATTCCTGCAACATTGTGATTATTTTTTCCCGAGATTCCTACTTCCCTTTCCAAATTCAATTTCATTTTCATCCATCAGTAGTTTTTCCCTCATATGCTTCATTTGGGACTCCATAAGATCATGTTTAATATTGGCAATGAATTGATCCCTAGCATATTTAACCTCCCATAATTTATGCCGACTAGCGAACTTTTGACTTTCATTGTCCATAGTGCCTTTCTGGTCAACCCGAGGAATCACCTCCCTTCTCTCAATAGGGTCCTTGTTTCCTAAATCTTATTCCATTATGCTTTGAAGAGAAATTGTTACCACTTGATTGTAGTCGCACCCCAAAATCCCAACCAAGGCTAAACTAATTCTAAGACTTCTTTAACTGGCCTAAAAGTACCCATAAGTACTATAATTCGTAGGACCCAGAGCTACCACTACCAGGACTTGGGGCACAAACTCAAGATCAATTTTATCAATTTGGATATTTTTTATCCAAGAAAAAAATTTGTATTTCCATTCATTAAGATCAGAAATTACATTATTCAATACCAAATGGAAAAAAAATATGGTCGTCAAGAGCATTTAGACTAGTTCTGAGATCATATAAGCAACTAGATGAATTTGGTAATATATTTGAGCAGGGACTCAAACATCAGAAAAATGAATTCAAAACACATAGAATTCAAATGGGCATCTCCAAGGAGGATAATGAGGTTCCTCCTTGAAATTATTCTAGTCTCAAAAGACCAGGATGCATGTGTAAACTCTGTTTAGAGAGATCATCTGCTAATGTATTCAACTCTTTATAAATGTGCTTGAATTGGATAGAGAGAAATGATCCAGTGATATTCTTTAATTGAGCAACCAAACAAGCTAAGCCATCGTTCCTGATCTCATCTGTACCCAGCATCTAGTTTATCACCAACTATGGATCTCTGAACACCTGTAGACTTTGTATACCACTTCTAGAAGCCTACTGAAGCAAATAGAAGAGACCTTTGAATTCAACCAAATTGTTTGTGCCCGGACCCAAACACCCTTTCCCCTTAAAATAGTGGTCTTTTGAAAGAAATAACACAAACCCGAGACCACTTATATGATTATCATTTTGACTTGCCTTGTCAAAAAATGACTCGGGTCGATCCTCCGAAATGATCAAGGGAGCTATCTCTCTTACTAGTCTTATGTTGCATTGAGAACGATAATATTATAAGAGACACAAAGCAAGATAAGAGACCTAGAATGGAGGCAATAATGGACCTTCAAAAATGACTTTGTTTCTTTCAATCCAGATGCCCCAGGCAATTAGCCGAGGAAGACCTCTAAATGGAAAAAGATATGGAATTGTGAAATACCGTTCCACAGATTGTCCTATCCAAAGATTTGAAACTTTTAAAATCATTTTATCCTCTTGCTAAACCACTTTGAAAAAATGGCAGTTTAAAAATAGATGACCCGTCGTTTCTTCATTAGCCTTGCATAGAATACGCATGCTCAAACCCTTGAAATTGTACTTATGCAACCTTTCCCAAGTCAATGCATGATTACCCAAAACCAACCAGAAGTGTAAAATACTTTTGGGTGGAGCTTTAATCTTCCACAGTTTACTCCACCACCATTTGGGCTCAACTGGATTCATAGTGAAAATCGAGTCACACCCAAGCTTAGCCATGTAGTTTCCTCCTTCCGAGTTGTAAATCCATTTCAAGACATCAGATTCACCAAAGAAACGGATATGAGACTGATAACCATAAGACAATAATTCTCCAAGGGTTCCTTCCAATTATCCCTTAGGCCAAGGTCCTTTACTGATAACCAACCTTGATTCCAAATTGTAGTCTCCTTTGGCTTACCAATTTTTTCTAAAGTCACTTTACCGATAGCTTGTAGGTGTCTGATTATTTCCAACAGGAGGCGATCTCTACCCTAAATCCCCATGACTGCATCACACCCCACATGAACAGATCTCCCATTTTCAACTTTCCAAGCTAAAAATGGAGCAAGCATAGAAAAAACATTTAAAAGTGCTTTCCATTTATTAGAAATAAATTGATAGTTTTAAACCCTTCTTCTCATTGAATCGGTCATAGAGACTGGCGCTATATATTTTGCTATAAGAATATCCTTCCAATAGGTTTCTTTATATATAAAGTTCCATAGGGATTTTACAGCAAGGACCTTGTTGAAATGGAATATGTTCTTCAACCCCCAACCTCCCGATGATGTGGGAGCAACTAAGTCATTCCAACCGACCAAGTGGAATCCTTGATAGTCCTTTCTATTTTTACAAAAGAAATTGAAGCAAATTTTGCGAATGGCATCCAAGGTAGGTTTTGGAATATGTGCCAACAAATGCTAGTATACCAGTATGGCTTCCAAGATTGATTTAATCACAACCAATCTACCGCCTCTTGAAATCCAATTATTGCACCACAAATTCATTATGGCCTCTACCTTGGAAATCAATCATATCCAATCATGTTTACCATACATGCTAGGTTTGAGAATGAAAACTAAATGGGGGGCAACCTCTTCCATCTTACAACATTCAAATGGAAAATATCTTCTCAAGAAGTCTCTCTGAGCAAATTGGTTGAGAAGGATATATAGTGAATATTTATGCTCATTGATTTCCATACCAGTTTCCCTGCAAAAAAGTGATAAATTTTCCTCTAAGCATTGACAATCCATAACAGATTGTGCATAAAATAGGAATATGTCATCAACAAACATAAGATGTGTTGTGTTTTCTCGACCATTTAAAGACACCCACAGAAATTTTATTATGGATCTTTCAAATAGCAATAATCTACTTAATCATTCAATCACCAACAAAAACAAATAAGGGGAGAGAGGGCATCCTTGCCTTAAAATGCAAGAGGATTTGAAGAAGGACGATCCTAAACCATTGATCAAAGTTGTGAAATAAGGAGAGACCACACAACCCATTGTCCAATTTGTCAATTGTATACTAAAGCCAACACGAAGAAGAACTAGGCGGATGAAAATCCAAGAAACTTTGTCATAAGCTTTCAATAGATCTAACTTAAGAGATGACACCTTTTTATTATGAATCTTAATAGTGTGCAACCCTTCCTGGGTTGAACCAACTACTTCATGGATCCACCGTCCTTTAAGAAAATCAAATTGCTCCCTAGAAACATACCTAGAAAGAAGAGGCTTGATTCGAACTACTATGATTTTGGCAATAATTTTATATACACCATTGCATAAGGAAAGATGTCGAAAATCTGCAAATGTGGCTAGACGATCCCTTTTAGGAATCAAAGTCAGAAACGTAGAATTCAAAGTGATCAGGATTATACCTGCCAGCCTAACTTCTTCCACTACCTTCGACAAATCGTCACACAACAAATCAAATAAGTCTACAAAACATTTGGGTGGCCACTCGTCTAGGCCCCAGACTTTTGTCTCTTTGGAATAACTTCAGTACAACAAGCAACTCCTCCTTCGAAACAACCTAAAACAGATCATCATTATCTTCTTGTTCAACCATTCGCATAATTTTTCCAATAACCCACAACATTCCCCCCATATCATAATTCCCAGTGTCTTGATAGAGGTCCTTGAAGTGCTCCATTGCTAATCTTGCTAAATTTTGAAACCCCCTAACTAAGGTTCCATTAGAATCTTGAAGCTCCCAAATGGTATTATAATTCCATAGATGAGATGCATAGTTTTGAAAAAAAAATGTATTTTGATCCCTTGCCTCTAGCCATAAAGCCTGACTTTTGAACCTCCATTCCATTTCAATATCACCGAGGATCTTGTGTTTAAGGCTTTCTAATGAGACAACCCCTTGTCTAATGATTTTCGAGGGTAGGCCCACAGGATAGGCCGAAAAAAGAGCTTCCAGATGATCCTCAATCTCCACTAAATGTGCTTCTTTGGATTTTCTCTTTTCTTGATTCCAAGGCATCACAACTTCCATCAGCTTACAAAGGGATCCTGCAAATTGAGAGCAAGTACTAGACCCTTTTCTATCATTCATCGGCCATTACTTCTCCTTCACTAACCTTTGAAACTCAAGATCCATAGCCCATCCTGAATTATATTTGAAATGTGAACTAGGTTTTCGATCTGGTTTTCCTATTTCCAAGAAAATGGGGAAATAGTTTGAAAATAAACTAGGCCCTACATAAGACCGAAAGATGTCCAATTCTAAGACCAAATTTTCATGCATAAAATATCTATCACGACCGAAAGATGTCTAATTCCAAGACCATATTTTGAAATGTGAACTAGGCCCTACATAAGACCGAAAGATGTCCAATTCCAAGACCATATTTTGAAATGTGAACTAGGTTTTCGATCTTGGTCTCCATCACGCTTTGTTGCTCCAAGTTGGCTCAAGAACCGATAGCTTGATATCCAGCCAACCCTTGTCTTCAAATATATATCTAAAATAAGGAGCTAGATTGTCTTCCCTTGTTAATGACCCCCAAATTTCCTCTCCAAACAACATCAAACTTAAATTGCCTCCTGCAATGAGGCCGTCTGAGTGGAAATGTATTTGATCTAATAAAGAAGACAAAAAATCCTATCAATTATTGTATGGACCATAGATGTTCAAAATAAGGAAGGTTGTACTCAACTCTGGACTTAAGACTTCAGAACGCAGCACTGAATTACAAGCAAAACTATTATCAATTTGAATATTTCGAGAAAATACAGTGATCAGACCACCTGATCTTCCATCCACATCCAAAGAAAAAATATAGATTTGAGGAAATGACTTCTCTAGTAGCGTAATAGCAGAAACACTTGCAACCATTATTTCTTGAAGTAACAAAATATCTGGCTTCTCCATCGCTACTATTTGCTTGAGGGATCTTATTTTGGATTTCCCTCTCAATCCATAAACACTGATAGATGCAATCTTCATTAAAGAACCCCTGATGGGGTATTTCCTGCGCTAAGAACTCCCAAGATACTCATCTTCACGCCTTGAGAAATTTCCCTTTTAGCCTTCCCGCGCATGGAACGTATTTGATTTCCGACCAACCTTTCGAGGGATAGAGCTAATTGTAGGCTCATCCATACCCATACCACCTTTCAAAATATTTCCTTTGATTATCAAGCAAAGAAAATAGGGTCCCCTGGCACTCCCTTTAGAATTTAGGTTGCCTTGGTCCATACAAATGGACGGGATAGTCTGATCACTTGGGGACGAATCACTAGACAACCCAATCACTAATTCCCCTCTTGAGCAAATTATAACTTATAAGTCCTCTCTCCCTGATCATCATGACAAGTGGTGATAGGACTCGTCAGTGATTCCATAATGTTTTCTAAAGGAGGAGGCTCAGTAACCGGCCTCGAAGGCGGCATTGTCCCTTTCGTCATCTCTGCACAACTATGCAACATCATGGCCTGTTTATCAACCTAACTAAGAGACATGTTTAACCCCTCAAAGAATTCCTCCATAGATGGAGCGGGGAGTCCATAGGGAGAATAAGATCCCTAATGATAACGTTGTTTTCATAAGTTTCCTTTGCTTCCACCTTTTCTCCTACTCCATAAGAAACCCTAGGATCTACCATATAGTACGAAACACTTTGATCACCATACTGAGGTTCTTTGCGATATTGGATTCGTTTCCTGAAAGATAAAGAGCAATATGCAACCACGTGCCTGTATAGATGGCATTTGGCACACCAAAATGGGCCATTGAGTAGTCCAACCATTGTGTGGAGATGTATTCATCAACCACCAAGTTGATAGATTTAAACAACCCCTTCTAAGCATTGACTTCCACCAAAATTCGAGCCACGGATCTCTTTTGAGAGGAGAACATGTCAACGTCTACTGCTACGAATTTTCCAATAGCATCGCCTATGGATTTAAATCCGTCTTGTGACAAAAATTCCAATGAAAAGCATGGAAGCTTGACCCAAATCAGGAATGATTCCAGAGTGTCTTTCCCTGGATCAAAGAGGGGATGCCAATGCTTCCTAACTAATAGGGATTTGCCTAGGATCCAAACTTGATGTAAGATTTCTCATCTTCCTCCAAGATTTTGAAGTGAAAACCAATCCAACCCCTCGCCAACCATGATAAATCCAACAACTTAGATAACAACGAACACTAATTCTCCTTTTCCCAAGACACCATAACTTCCTCAAAAACCCTACGACCACAAAATTTCCTGATTAGCCTCTTTCCCACCGGGCAAAGGATCTGCATGACGAGAATGTATTTTCCCACCACTAGAGCAATTCCAGACCCCCTAACCCAAAACCTTCTTCTTCTTCTCACCGAGAACCAAATTTTTTTGGATCTTAGAGCGAGTTGCAAGTTCCACCAACTCCAACCTACTCCCAATAAAACCACCAAATTGATGATTTGAACATTTGGAAGGGAAATCAATGGAGTAATTAGTGCAAAGTGAGGGATAAGATGCATCATGACTCGACATGGGCAAGGAAAAATCTGGGTGCCAAAGTAATCTAGAGTACACCAGGCCAACCTCACCACCCGTCACCGACTAACTCTTCTTGAGCACCACTAACGAACCAATACCCCATCGTGATTGCTTACCAAACTGTAGATCGTGCTGAAGAAGGTCCAAACTTTGAGAAGAAATGTCATGTACCTCAGAGCAATCATGAAGTCCAACTCCTGATTTGTTCACTGGAAAGATCTTCACAAGCTCAGGGAAAGAGCCAAATTGTGTGAAAAGGCCTAAGTCTGACGTCTTCTGACAACTTCTGACCGGAATCACCAAACCCTGAGCGGGCCCTGATGTGAGCTCATCCCGAGTCAGAGTGGGGTAATCATTTGCCAAATTGGAAGCAAAATACAATTTAACCTCATCATCCCAAAACATTCCTTATTGTGCCATCGATTTGGATATTTACTATGCCTCTGTAACAAGTACCATGATTTAACAATCTAGTTTGAGTGCTTACCTCCCACAGAGAAAGAGCAGATGGCATCGAAGGAGCACTATGAAGATTCAAGTGCAACCCTTCAATACACTCCAACCTAGCTCAAACATACTTCGTCAAATCACTATAGTTATTTGAGAGTAGACCTTGAGTAAGCTAATGATCTCCACCCCATAACTGAGCATCAATATACTTCAAAATTCTCAAAGACCATTTACCAAAATGAAAACTATTGCATGAATAAACATGGAATAAATATTCAATAATAGGCCCACCATCTTCAATGTTTACACCCGCAATAGTAGTTTCCTTGCTCAAATGGGACATATGGAGATTCAAAGGGAAACTTTCGACCCCTTGACTATCACCAAGCCAAAACTGTTCTTCAATCTTCTCTATATTTCTCCAGAGATCATCACTGCAACAAATCCAAAAAATGCTGAAAGAGGTGAGCCCACCACCTTCAAAATTCACAAAAAAATGATGACCTCTGTTCATAACTAAGTTCCAACCCTCATTGATAGACTGATCCATATGTGTTGATCGTGAATTCAACTGCCTACCAAGGATCCCAGAGAGACAACTAAAACCCACATCACCCTAAATAATGAAACAACTTCCTACCGAAGGAGAAGGCATTATAACATTCATATGATGTCTAGAAACATCACCAATCTTGTCGCCAATGTGAGGGAAGATCAATTGTACATGAGTAATCACCATTACCATCAAATCATGCAAGTGAAGGGGACGGTTTGATGAGGCTTCATTAACTGACCTCTGAGCTTATTGAAGACTCGACTAAATGTGGGTTATACCATTGGATTTCCATGCCACTTGGCGATTTCTCCACGCAAAACATGTACACTATGTTGCAGGCTTAAATTCCTATAATTTTTGGCCATGGAGTCCATAGTTAGGGGATAGATTGAATAGTGATTTCACTATTACTTATTAAAGTCCCTATAGAAAGATTACAAGCCAAATTTGCATGATGGTTAGCCTCTTTCTTTAGGGCCCACAACACACGGAAAAAACTAACCTCCCTTATACCATTGGTTTCACTTCGAATCCTTGCCAATAAACAAGTTAATATTAAATCTTTTGGATTTATGTGGAGTGCTGAATGACAAATTAAGACCATTAAATCTTCGATTACGTTTAGGTGTATTTCCATACCTTTAACTTGCTTCAAACACTGCCACAAAGCCAATGCTTCCACTTGATTATTCGTGATGATTCCCAATCTCCAAACATACACTTTCTCATGTTTTCCTTTTAGATCAAAAACACTCTCACACATGTGAACATTGAACCATTCTTCTTTTCAACCACTCATACTAAATAAACAAAATTTCAGCCTTCTTTATTAACCTAATACTTCATTTAATACATAGTCTCGCCATCCGAGGTTAACATGCTACTTTTTCTTGATAATATGTAAATACAAATCTTATGCCACAAATTTAAAAATCCCAAAACAAAACGAATATACCACATTTTAAAAAAATCCAAAAAACAATGGACAATGATTACACTCGAAAAGCTTAAATCAATCAAACTTGTTTTAAAAAAAATCTAGTTGAATAAAATACCTTTTGCTTTACTGTTTTACTATTTCAACAAATAGAAAACGATATGAACATCATATCAACTTTCAAAAACACACTTAACATCGAATCTTTTTTTTTCGAAGGTCCAACTCCCATCCAGAGTACAGATTCATTTGATGTATTTTTTATCCAACATATAACAAACTTTGAAAAGACCACTTACCTTCGAATCTTTTTTACGCACGGGGCCCCATTTTTTTTCCGTAATACAATTCCAATATGTTTTTTCAATGTTTTCCAACCTTATTATTTAAGAAAAAACATTAGTTTTAATTTTTTTTTTAAATTATATATATATATATATATATATATATATATATATATATATTTTTATTTAAAGAAAAAAGATATTTTTTAAGAAGTAATTTTTATAAAAATATAACACATATTTCACCTTAAAATTATAAATTCAGAGCACGGAAGTTAAAATTTTAAATTTTATTAACTTAATTTGAAATTTTTTAAAGTGTAGTAAATTTAAGTTTTAAAATATTCATTAAATAAACAAATTAAAATGTTGTAAATTTAAGTTTAAAAAAAATCATTTAAATAAATAAAGAATAAGTTGAAAAATATATTGGTTTTGCAAAATAAGTTTTAAATTTGTTCTATTAGTTATGAGTTTGGGAATATTTTTGAGGCTATCACGAAATCTTTGTTGAAATTGTAGTTTTTCATTGTTTAAATTGCATTTTTGATTGCAAAATTAGATTTAGAGCTTTTAAAAACTCAGTGCACCTATATTATGCAATTTCAACAATGTATATTCTCAATTTGAACAATCTCATCCGGACCGAACATAAAATGTTTGAAGGTTGAGCTTACACCAAGACCCATAAACATTCGACAAAAGGGACTTGGACCTGTTTGTATCTACTACTTAGGTTTATTTTGGTTCTATCATTTTGTTATTTGCTGTTTCGTGATTCTTTGGGGAATTGGTATATCCCGTTTATCTTGTTTCAACCTTGGTTTGGGTTGTATTCTTGGGAGACCTGGTGTGGACTCGGCAAATGATTTGCTGTAGTGTTGGGGTTGTTGTTCTGGATACTCTATCAGGTTACTTGTACCATTATACTTCTTTAATAAAGTATAGTTTTTTCTTATGAAAAAAAAAACATTCGACAAAAGAGGATCTACCAAGCGTAAGAGGGATCAAATCTCTAGAGGTACAAACCTCTTTTTAGAGTGCAAATATTGAGGAAGTGTTTTAGTTTATAGTTTTTTATATCTGCTTGTAAATGTTTAAATCGAATCATGTTATTTTTATTAATATTTTAATATTTAAATAAAAGACACTTGTGAGCTCTAAGATGAACACAAAAGGAGTTACACATCCCCTACTAGGTTGCCTCTTAGATGCAATAATGGTAGCAAATGATACCTATCTTCACTAATGATTAACACTTTATTTAGGATAGGTTTTGCCAAATTAAATACAAATTTGAACTTAAGTTATAATTCCATTAAAATTTTAATAAATCAAACACCCAAATAAATGATAAATATAAAAAAATCAAATTTATCCATTTTTTAATTCACTCTAATAAATAACATTATATATCAAAATTAGTCTAAATAAACACTAATCATCATCATCTACATCTAAATCCAAATCCAAAAAACTAAATATAAAAATTTGAATTTATCAATTTTTTTATTCACTCTAATAAATATATATATATAATTTCTCCTTTAAAATTGTACATTTCATAGAGATAAATATATACACATGTTCACATTTATACAAAATAAAAGATATCCCGTTAAATTCGGTTTGACTATCCATATTTAACTGATTAATTCTAACTAATCACTTTAATTTTTTTTATGAGATTAATATTAAATTTAATTTACGAAACGCAAACAATATTATAAATTTCAAATTTTTTTAATTTACTCAAATTCCCGCTAAGGCCAAATTTACGGAAACTTTGTTGAAGATAACGAAAAGTAAATTAAATTTGGAATTTAATTAAGGTAGGTTAATTATAATTCATCTTTACCCAATTTCGTCAGTGTGGATGCGGAAAAAGGCAGGGCGCGTCTGTCTGCAGAATAATCTGCTCCACAGCTTTCTGTGTTTTTGAAACCATATTTCCCCTTTTTTTTCCTGTATTTTTGCGCTCATTTCAATGTCCAGATGCCCCTGAACATCCAAATTTCTCTCGCTGACTGCAATTCTGCTATGTTATTGATGTTCTGTAATAAAATTTGTAATAAAATTTGATCCGGAGCAGAATATTTTTGGATAAGATTTGAGCCAGAGGAACGTTTTTATGTGAGTTTTGAACCCATTTGAGGGGTTTTTAAGCATCTGAGCTAGAGCCTCGGATTCGATCCCTGGACACAGAGATTTAATATCGTCTATCTCTGTACATTTAACTGTTGAGCTCCAGAAATGGGCGAAATGTTGGGCGAAAAGAGCGGCAGAGCGTCTTAAAATGTCGATCTGGACAAAGTCTCTCAAAGCATGAACGGAAATGCCTGAGATGCATTTATGACTGTCTGGCTGTAAAATTTTGCTGGAGAGACGAAGAAGAAGATTTCAGTGCAATCGAGGACGGATGAATAAATTTTGAGTTCGAAGAATTGAAGGCATTTCGAAGCTTGTTAAGGTGTATTGTTAGGAGAGAGGAGCTATTGTAAGAAGCTTTAAGGATTTTCTGGTAATTTAGGCAAAATGCTGTCTGCAAGCATGGCGACATCGGGTCGTCGTAGTATAATGGAGCAAATGCTGGAGGAAGTTAAGAGACAGGATGAAATTCCTAAAGATATTCCTCCAAAGCTGCCTTCTAGACCGACATCGAAGGCTCGGCTCCCGTCGAACATCAGAATGAGAAAACCTTTATCTCCTTCTGTTAATCAGAGTTCCGAAGCATCAGGTGTGAATACAAACAAGGCCGAGGTTTCGGCAGGGTCTGCAGGGTATAAGTCGAGCGAGACCGGGGTTCCAGCTGGCTTTAAGCCCGGTGAGAGTAGCCTTCCAATAGAGTTAGCTGAGTCTATCTTGAGTGAGACCAGGGTTTCAGTGGATTCCAGGGTTGAAAGCAAGGGAATGCATGTTCAAGGGCTATGTAAAAGCACAGAGGCCGAGAGTGGAGAATCTTTTGGTTTAGGCAATGGGTTTTCAATGGATAAGACATTAGAGAATTATTATAATGGAACGGGGAAGTTTAGTGGTTTTGTTTGTGGCGGTCTGGAGATTCGGGCAGAAAGTTGGATGCAGAACTCCGAGTTCAGTGAGCTTCAGTATTATAGTGTTCTTGATTCGCCTTACAAAAATGTTGATTCCAACTGCAAAAGCGAAGGCCAGGATTTTCGTTCTAATTCTTCAGCTGCAGAACGAGAGAGCACGGAATGGAAGGATGCTAACAGTTGCGGCCTGCGTAAGGTTTGATGATAAAACTCATCTTGAATATTTTCAATTATAAGTGTATTTATCTTGAATATTTTTATTCTATTATTTCTATTGACAAAAACACAATTTCAACCTAGGCATACCTTGCGACGCATTTCGGGTTTTATGATCATGATTACTCAGCAATAATGGATTTAGTGCCTTCTATAACAGACCGTTTGACATTTATAGTTTGCTTTCTATCTGAACGCGTTTTTCGTTTTGCATGTCCAATGAAGTGCACTGTTATTTGAAGAAAGTTCCAGCCTTGGGATTATCGGCTTTGTGCTGCTTTACGTTCATTGTAGACAATGAAATTATGAACCGTATTTCTACTAGTCTTTGTAGTGACGTCCGCTGTAATTTTGCCGTTAGTGGTGAAAGGAACTCATTTGAGAGGTTTACTGGTCATTATGCTTACAGCTTGCTTCATGGGTGGCTGGCTCTGAGTAATCCAGTGGGTATACCTTAGAAATATACAAACTATACTTTTTTCACTATTGCATTCATTCCCTTCTGATTATTTCTTCATCACCCTTTGCATTAGTTCACATATGCAAGAAATTATATACCTGATTCTTGTTTTCACAAATTTTATGTAATCCGTTTTCTTAGCTCTGTCTTCTTGACTTTTCTTGCTTCCCACAGTGTGGGATGGTTTTTGCAAAGGTGGTTTTGATACGTATTTTAATATTATAAAGCTAATGTATTTGCTACGCTTTGAGGTATTAAAGTCTCCAAGGTAAGATGCAAGAAGATCTCTACAGCTACCTTATTAAGTTATTATAACCTGACTTAATCTGGGACCCTGGGTTTGAGACGCACAGTGGGGTCTGTTGAGTTGGACTTTGGACATTCCTTAGAAATTTCAGTAGATAGCAGCTACAATCAAAGCTTTGGATCCTATTGTGGGTGAGCTTTTTTGGTGTGATTTTAATCACTTCCCATGCTATTCAGGGTCCCCTTCTTCCTTCACATATACACCCATTCATGAGGCCAGGGCTCATACCTTTTCTCCATACAGCAGATTGGTCGCATACCAAATATTTTGTGCAGGGACAAGAGATTGGCAATACAAGTCTGTTAGATGCAATTTATCAATCTTTAATGATATTTCATAAAGAATAGATTGCAATTTTACTAGCTCGTTGTTTGCTTGTACAATTTCTGCTGGTATGGAGTACAGCTGGTTTGCTAGCCAGAATTTGGTTCTTATTTTTGTAATATCTACTCATTTTTGTAAGACAAAATCTTGCAAAACATTTCTCACCTTCACTGTTAATATGAGCCACAAAAATGTAGCCGGTGGTATTTGAGAAAAACAATAAGAGTTAAACTGAAAGTGTTGGTTGCAAGTTGTATACTTCTTGAATTTGTTTTCCTTTATCATGCTATAGTGGTTGCTTTCTATTATACTTTTAGTTTCAAAGTTTGATACAATTTATTTATTTGACCAGTTAACATTTTTTTTTGACTTTCATATAGGGATTTAGAAGTTACACATGACATGTCAGCAAATCTGGTATCATGTGCAAGTTTTGTGGCTTTCCCTTGCTTGGAACCAAATTGGGATGTCCTCGCATTGATAAAAAATTGCTTTCTTAGATTTTAGTGGTGTTGGGTTTGAGAGTAGAGTAATAGCAACAAGTAAGAGGCATGCTCCCATTGTGAGTCCAATGGGAAGGATCTTTCAACAAGAGCTGCAAGTGGAGATCGATCTTACTAGTGGATTCTTTTTCTATCTCAATTTCCTTTCATTTCATGTTGCATGGTCTCCTTTGTTTTTAGATATGTCTCAATCTCTAGTTCTATGAGTTCCAACTGGGTATGCGCCTCCTAGTTCATAGAAGCTTAGAACCACATTATTGGATAAGGCAAAGGAGGTCAATAAATTCATAGTACCTATTAAATCATCATGGCCCTCATCCAATGTTATCATTGATGCTAATGGATGGATGGATCCGACATGCTATCCACTTAGCAATTTCATTGTGTCATCAAAGAGTGGACTTTCTTGAGAGTGGTGGATGCTCTTGGAAAATAAAACGATTCAAATTATATGGGCAATTTGTTCATTAAAGTCATTGAAGAAGCAGGTGTTGATTCTTGCGTGTAGATTGTCACATATAATGATCTTGTTTGCAACACTATGGTGATGATTGTGGAAACTTAATGTTGGCAGAGATGTTGGACACCTTGCATTGTTCATTCTTTGAATTTGGCACATAAATCTATTGTGATAGGTGACATGGATGGGAGAGTTGATTGACGATGCATGCCATATCTAGTGTTTTGTACAAAACCATGCCAATGGCCTCATCATTTATAACGGTACACACATCTATCATGTTTAAAGATTGCAAATACTTTGTTTGCCTCTTCTTTCACCATGCTTAAGAGATTGAGGGAAGTTAGGACCGCTCTTAGATCCATGTTTATTTCATATTATTGTCTTTTTTTGAGAAATCATGATACAAATGCTTTCAAAAGGGTCAATGATATAGTGTTGGATGATGGTTGGGGGGAGAGGTTAGATCTTACCATTAAGATCATGGACCCTATCATTCTATCTTGTAGTTTGCAGACACAGACCAATCCATCTTAGTAGATGTTTATGAGTGGCGGGATTCCTTGATTAACCCTATGAAGACCATTGATTTTGGGAATGAAAATCTTGAGTATGGAATATCGAAAAACTTGTTCACCACCATATGGGATATTATTTTTAGAAGGCAGGAGAAGAATTATACACCTTTGCATTGCTTGTCTCACTCATTAAATCTCAAATATGACAATAATGATTGGCTGAATGTTGGGCCTACATGTAGATTCCCTACTCACATGGACATGGGGATTTCAGAGGGGAGGAAGATTGCGTTGAGCATGATATATCGGGATTCAGAACAAAGCAACCATTGATAATGTGGAGGGGGGCTTCATAGAATTTTCCACTTGCATTGTGAGATTCAAAAGCTACTATGTGATCAGAGATAAGGGGCTTAAAAGTCCCTATACTTGGTGGGCCACACATCAGGCAACATGCACTATTTTGCAATAGTTAGCCATGAGGCTCATCTTTCATGTCACTTCATCCTCTTCTTGCAATTGAAATTGGAGCATATATAGGAATATGTGCACTCTGAAGATGAAAAAGCATGAGAAGTGCAAAGCGGAGACATTGGTGTATGTGCACTCCAACCTTTGTCTTATATTCAAGATGAGGGATACTTGTTGAAGGGAAGAACAAAGATGTGGGATGGGTTTGGACAACAATGTCAAGTTGGCATTAGCTAACTTAGATCATAATTAAATAGTGCTAGAGCTGATCACTTTTGATGATGGTGAGGGGTCATCCTCCACACCAACAAATGCAACAAATGGACTGGAATCTGGATATGAAGGAGGAGGGGGGAGAGCATAATGGCAGTGATGATCATCTTGATGATTATGGTTATGGCTGTTGGACACAATGGCCACACTGAGAGGGGGGTGAATCAGTGTGGGAGCAATTTAAACTTTTTCACCTTCAATTAATCAATCAGAGTTTATCAACCATTATGTTATTAATTACATCATCATATTCATCAGCGAAATTAACCATGAGCTATAAGCATAATAAACACATCAAAGAGAGACACAGTAATATATGTAATGTAAGCTTTATTTATTTGCAATAGAAGACTTCAATCTTCGGGATTACAATCAGCACCAACTAATGAAAAGAGCACCAACTCTGTAACAGGACCCAGCTTGGTTTTCTTAGCTCCAACTAAGAATGGTTTGAAGAGTCCAATCTTCAAGTGCAAGATTCCTCTTGCAAGCAATCATATGGCTGTGCTGCACAACCAACCTCTGCTCTGCACATCAATCTCTGCTCATCACTCTGCTGGTTAACACTGCTCATCAACTCTGCTCATCACTACTACTGGTCATAGGTCTGCTCATCAATCATCTTGTTCATTTGCTTACTGATGCTCATCAACCTTTGCTCATTACTCTTCACTACTGCTGTGGCCGTCAACTTGTCTTGTTTTCTTCACTTTGTCACATCAGGTCTGATCAAGGTCACTGTATATGTCACTGTATGCAAACTACTTGCTTTTTTTGTCAACCTGTTTACTCAACATTGTCAACATCATCAAAGTGCACAATGTATGTCTTCATGATCAAACAAGGTCTGTTGCATCACTGTATTTGTACTGTACATACTCTAATGTACTGTTTCATGGCAACATCAACATCAACACACATGCCACTTTACTTCAAGCTTGGGCTATATGACGAACTGTTCATATCTTGCATCACTGTTCTAGGAGTCAAAACAATGGCTGGGGTTTGCATGATCATACTTCACTCTACACTAGTGCATATACTCATATTACTGTTTGTATCAATATATCTACTTCATCACTGTATTCACTATCATCATATCATTCTACAGTAATATGCATCATCACAACTTCACACTAACATTTATCACTGTATGAGCTCATTCCACAGTACATGTACCACTGCATGCACTGTACATTCACTCAACCACTGTATACACTATATGCATTACTATTCACAATTTTGACACACCACAGTTGTTATAGTCAATTCACAAATCTCTTCAAAGGTTGTTATAAGTCACTGTCAAATCAACCTCCTGTAAGTTATCACTGTCAAATCTGCAGTTGTCTTTATAAGCTTCCAAAATCAGCCCTCCACTGGTTTCACATCTTCAGCAGGATCAGATATGATCTCACTGTCTTCTCCACAACAGTCCGAATGTACCTCAGTAGCAGACCTCAGAGAAATCCAAATTTTTCAGAGTTATAACTTTAGACCACCCCGGTTGTCTCATGGCTGTCATATACCCGAAAATCAGAGCTGTCATATAACCGGAATTCTCAGAGATAAATAAAAGACTTGGCTGCCTCAATAATCTTCAGCATTCGCTGCCTCAGTGGACTTCAACATTTCATGCATGGGCTGTCATCAAAATTTGGGACAGTTTGCTTGCTTAGGAAGAGTCAAATACGGGACTGTGTATATGCTGAGGAAGAGTCAGTTCGGGACTGTGTATATGCTGATAAAACCCAAAAGATATCAGACCTTGCTAAGAAGGAAGGTCACCAACTCAGACTGTTTGAGAGACCTTCAAAATTTGTGTAAACTCGGGCTGTATGAAGACCTTCAAGGCTGTGTAAACTCATTCAAACTGTCAACCTTTACCCCAAAAATGAACCTCCATCTGCTGTAACCTTTTTACCCGAATTCAGAGAGTGAAGTTTGCTGCTGCGTTTTTAAGCTTGCTGTTTGAGTCCACGAAAAATCTCAGTCAAAAGAGTGTAAAAGATCTTGTGCTACCAGACTGCTGTGTCTACCTGTCACCCGAAATTCCTCAGTCCACTGACACCCGAAATTCCTCAGAGCTAATTCAGATTTCACACATCAAAAGTGAAGATATGACAGGGTATTTATACTTGTTTTCCACAAAAATTTCTATGGAGCCGACTTGTAATAAAATCAATTTTTATTTTTATTTATTTTAAATCTTTATTTGGAGTCGACCTCTCAACAAATATTTTCAAATTACAATTTTGTTTTTGAATTTAATCATTAACTTCAAAAATTCAAATCTCTTCAACCGTGGGGTGTTAGGAGATGCTCCACATATCAACGGAAAGGGCTTGAAGAGGACTATCATTTTACGGAGGGCTTATTTGCAAATACATGGTCCAATACCCTTAAATTCTTCAATTTGTTCAGGACGTCAAAGACCCCATCTTCAAGGGTATGTTTTCAAGGTCACCATCATTTAGTGTGTCTAGGTGGTCAAGTGGGTGCCATCATGTCCTTCATCAAGCCATTAGGGCTTTCAATGGCATGCCATGTGCAAGGTGCCATCATGAGCTTCAAGCTTGTCACCAAATGGTAACATGGACCATTGTCAACTCCAACATCAAGCCAATATGTGTGTGGGTTCCTTAACCACATCAATTGCAAATAGTGGGCATCAAGGTCTTCACAAAGGTTCCATGACTTCATTAAGTCATCAATGACCACATCATCATGCCATCTAACCATGTCAAGTGCAAGTAGTGGGTTCCAAGACCATACGAGGGGCATCCAAGCCTTCATCAAGTCATTTATGACCTCATCATCACATACAAGAACTCCATGACCCCAACAAGGGTTGCAAGGTCATCAATCCACTAAGTGTGGGACCAAGGACTTCTTCAGAACTTCTTCAACAAGCAAGAGGCTTTATAGGATTCTTCAACCACCTCAACCATACCAAGGGACCTCCAAGGGCCAATATCCATCGTGACATCACCTGTGGAGTTGCTAGGCCTTCTCCTGGGGTACCATGACACCATTAGAGCATGAATGACCACAGAATGGGTCATTAATGCTTCTCCAACCCATCTAGGGCTTCTCCATCATCCACAAAGGCTTCAGTACCATCTCCAGGGTCTTTAGCATCAACATTAGGGTCTTCAACATCGTGGTGGCTCCAAGATCCAGCCTTGTGGGTACAAGGACCTTGTCAACTGGGTACAAGGTGCTTCAAGGCACAAACCCACTCTGCAATGGGTCCAAGGCATTGCAAGGCACAAACCCACTCTGTAAGGGTTCCAAGGTACTGAAGGTGGGACTTGGTGGCATCAATGACACCCTGTGGGGCCACTGCAAGTCCATGTTGGCATCAATGACAATTTCATCAACAATGGCATGGAGGATGACATGGATGATTTGTTGGCTATGGGATTCTTCTATTTATGGTTCTACCCTTCTTTTATTTAGTATCACGATCATCTATTGACTATTATCTATTCGATATATTTTGATGACATTAAATGACTCAGTGAGAAAATTGCAGTTTTTGGTTCTACTTCTAATTCTAAACTTCTATATGTTTTCTAATTCCTTTTATGTTTGATGTAGTAAATTACTAGTTCTATCAATGTTTTCTAGATGTTCTAAAAATCTTCATCTTTATGTCTATTTTTGTAATTGTAATTTATATAGATACACATTTTATTTATCTATATATATGTGTGTGTGTGTGTGTGTCTCGACGTGTTGCATTTTAGGGGTCTATGGGTTGCGTGTTGGACAGTTGTGTTCATGTGTTCCTATGTTCTAGTGTCACTTGACTTAGGCTTTAATTATAAGAAATGAGAATTATTGATTTACATCTTTGTACTCTTATTAATAGGGTGTTGCATGTAGACTACTTTGTTACTTGTCGCGCAAGAAGGGGTGGCACTGTATATCATGTTGTCTCTTTGCTAACCTTGTTGATATTGGACAATGGAGAGGATTTGCTTGGAAGGTGTTATTGGATGACTGTAATACCCCATTTTGACCCTTAGGATATACTAGCTTTTGATGTAAATATTGTATACATGTGATGTATGTTTTCCTAGCGTGGAGCTCAAGGCCAAGGCCCCGCTAGTGGAAGCTTGAATTTTATTTAAAAGGCAAGTATTAGACATTATGTTACCCATGTGCTATTTAGCCATGGAGCATTGTAAAAATGATGTAAATAAACATCATGCAATAAAATACCAAAACTGGCTATGGAGGCAACGAATGAGATTGGGTCATGTGTATCCACTAGGGAGTGGTGAAGGGGTTGTGGGATTGAGCCATAAGCTGCCAAATGTCATCTTGAGAACCCATTTGACTTACCTTGTTGGCATTTAATTCTGTTGTAAGGAAGTGGTTGAAGAAAACAGTCCATGGCTTCAATGGAGGATGGGCAGCCCAGAAATTCGTATGGCAGAGTATGGGCTTTGTTTTCTTGCACCACAAGTCACTCTACCTCATGGGAGTTGCTTCTTTCTCATTCCCATTCCATTGTTGAAGGACCTAGCATCAATTATCATCCAAAAACGAATTCCCAGTAGTGAGAAAAACCAGAAATCGCAATTGTGAAAGAACCCACGTTTTGAAGAGCCATAAACGCCCATAATGGGTATTGGACAGTGAAATCCAATGGGAGATCCATAGGTATGAACCTTGGGGCGAATTTGGGAGCATTGCCTACCTCGAAATCCATTGGAAAACCCAGTTTTGATAGTCCAGAAACCCAGTGACGGGATTGAGTTATTCGTTGACAGAATGGTGAGAAATCCAAGTGTGGATGTTTGAACAGAGGATTGGATTGCTTGAATTTAGCTTGAGATGTCTATAACTCTATGGTTGAGCTCACTAGCTTAGCATCCTCCTCCTTTTCCTATTGCATGCTTGATAAACCCAGTTGTGTGTTGGCTTATCATGACTGTTTGAGTGAATCCATGGCTGTGAGTGAGCCTGTCTAGTTCCTCCTTAGTGGATACACAACCTGACTCGGGGGTGATCTCTCAACTGAAAGAATATAGGCTGGACAAAGATCTATGGTTGGGTGGAACGTTGCTCTCACGAGGCCAGTTGTTTGAACGTTTGCATTTCAAGATATATATTCTCTCTGAATTAATTTGTATGCATTCTGTGTTCTGAAATGTGTTAATTCTGAATGTTATATGTTCGTGTTAATAAGATGAAATGAATATCTTAACATGGTTGATATGAAGCTTGTGCATAACATAAGAATGGGATTGATACGCTGTCACTTGATTCATCATCTGCTTGGGATAGATATGCTGATGCATTCCAGTCTGTGTGTGTGTTATTATGGTTAATTCCGCTGTGTTTATATTGAGTATGAATTGCACACATAAGTTTTTAATTACCTATGCATTTCTCAAAGTTTGAATGGGGCTGAGATTGTTAATAAGCTTGGTAGTTTGGTTCATGTTTCCTTCCAAGCATCGGATTGATGGAAGGGGACGTGACAATGACAATCTTAATAGCATGTAGACTAAGAATCTTATGCTCAATTGATGGTTCAAACGATCTAGTACAAAGATCTCCTCTATTTGAATGAACGACCCTTTCTTTCCTAGTAATCAATTGCACACTTAGAAGGGGTTTTACATGGTAGAATAGGAAGATCATGTAGTGGGAAGGTTGTCAGATTTAGGTCTCTTTGAAAAGTAAGTTCAGTTCATTATAGATCATCCTATTAAATGAAAGAAATAGGGCCAAAAGTGTTAGTACAATTTAATAAAAATGTGAAAAAGCAATGTTGATATTTTGTGTTTGTAGGTTAATTGAATCTTTGTACAAGAGTTTGGTAGTTGGTCTTACATGGGGGCATACCACATTGTCATAAGTCATAACAACCATTTACAAGGGAAAAACTTTAGTCTCTAATAGTGTAATAAAGACTGTGAATCAAAACTTGGATTGGCTAGGGATTTTTTTTTTCTAGCTTGGTCCAAGTCAAACTTGGGGTTGATCAAGTTTGACTTGGTCAACATGAGTTTGACTTGTGATTAATAATAAGTCAAGCTTTGCTTGTGATTAATCATGAGTTCAACTCACTTTGATTGAGTCAAATTTGTCAGGAAGACTATAAAACCCATTAAACTTTGATATTGCTCATTTTTGTACTTGTCAAGTTTTTTTTTTTGAGTTTTCCTGATCTGAGTTGAACTCTTGGGTTTTTTGTGTTGCTGATTTTTTCTTGATTTTGAGTTTGGTAACTTTGGTCTACCATTTGTACTTAAACTAGCAATTTGTTAATGTCAATTTATGTAACTAGGCAAGGCTCAAAGGATGCAATTGTTGGCTTGTCCCAATACCCTTCCTTAGAGTCATTTCCAAAAGTGCTCCCGTGTTTGGCAGGGATCTACTTAAGAATTATGAGAATGTTCCCAACATTCCTGTGCTCATTGGTTTCCACAAGAGATGTTTTGTACTTGTTCCAAAGATCCTTGGGATGTGGTAACATGAGGAATGATTCCCTAACTTTTGGTAGTTCTCATGGCCTTCTAGGCCCCAAGACATGCCTACTTTGGTGCCAACTCATCAAAGAGTGGGTCCTCATGGGGCTAACTTGGATAATAAACCAAAGGGCAATAAATAACATTAAAAGAAATGCAAAAACACTTAACCCTAAGCCTACAAATACAACCCCTTACCCCATCCATTTTTTATTCATCCTATGTGTTTTTGAGGCAGGAGGAGAGTTGTAGTTGGTTTGTTAGGCACACAAATGAGCTAACAGGCGATCTTTAATCATTGTTTGGAGAGTGTATTTCAGCCATTATAATTTTTTTTTTTGGTGGGCACACAAACAAGTTGGCAAGCATTCTGCAATCATTGTTTGGAATTTCGAGAGTCCATCGCAGCCATCACCGGGTTTTTGAGATTGTTGTGTTGGAGATTGAAATGTCTGCAATGAAGATCAAAAGTGGATAGCCAGTTTATTGAATAAAATCTTAACACCATTGGAATTTTTTATGCTACTTTGGGTTATATACTATTCTAGGCATTTTGCATTTTTGGAGGCTCAATTATTTATGGTACATCGTCCATGGGCTCAATTATTTATTTTGGATGATGTACTTTGGGCTATTGACATTTTTGCTTGATAATAAAGAAGCTTTGGAGGCTAATGGTGTTGTGTTATGGTGTGTGGGCCAAAATTGTCACAATCTCATGAGATAATCTGTTTCTCATTTCAATTTCTTGCTTTTGCTTTGTGTATATGGCTTAAGGATTGCTCCCAATCATTAGAAGTAGAGTAATGTAAATAAGTTTACTTGCTTTTTCTACTTTTAATACATATTTTTAGAGATCTAGATCTAACATATTTTATAAGATTATATGCATGTTGTTTTAATCTCAATTTATATGCTATCATAAGATCTCATGGGTTTTGCAAGTTTCTTGAGTGGTTTTCAGGATATCGAGCTTGGAGGAGGTGTGGATTTAGTTTGACTCCATTCCACTTCTAACATTTTTTAAGACATAGTCCCACGACATCCCACCACAAAGTCTCAGAGCAAATCTTCTGTGGCGAAAGCTCTTTTCTCCCTCTCATTCTCTTCTTAAAAATAAACTTCTCCCTTAGTTACTTTACCTTGTTTATGTAGATCTATTTTATTTAAAGTTAAATCTCTCTTTAGATCTCATATGCAAGTGTTTTAAAGCGTATATCTCAAAGTTCTTTGAAGGTTTTATATTTTTAAGTAGATCTAGCTTAAGAAAGCTTTTTTTCTGCAAGCATTTTTAAGTAGATCTTAAGCTCGTCTTTCGAAGTACCTTCCTTTGATTTTTAAAGTTTAAATCCAGCATTTTAGTGCACATCATATTGGCTGCCCAAAAGCCAACCAAGATCCCAAGGAAAGCTTGCTTTCCTTGGTTATTTTTTTTGCAATTTTTATCATAGAAATAACTTAGAAGTTTTTAGGCTTTTTGGGGATTGATCAAAGACACTCTTAAAGTGTTTTTGAGCATCTTTGGTATTTGATAGCTTGCTGATTTTTGTAGGTTTGAAGAAAAAGAGAGGGAAACTCTGGCCAAATTTTGAGATTTTGGGCCATTTGAAGCTCCCCTTCTCTCTTCTTGTCAATTTTCTAGCTATTTGTAAGCCTTTGGATCCTAATTCAAAAGGACCAAAGTGCATTTCTTTTTCTAAGATTGTAATAAGCTTTAATAAAGATTCGAGTAGGCTCCTAAGAGTCCACTCCCCATCCCCCAAGGGGGGATCCGCGTTGCTGTGCCTTTTTCATGTTTCTTGCTTTCTAAGTTTTGCTTTAGTTTTATTTGGTTAAAATTAACACAGACTAATTAAAATTTAATGTCTGAAGTGTCCGATCCAAATATCGGCCTTCAGACTCACTCAGGACATAGGAACATCTAACACACTTTTGTGGGTTGTATACTTTATAGTTTAAATCAATTTATCTTTTCTTTGTTAATTTTTTCTTGCAAAAGTAATGAATACTAACCCACCACGCTCTATTGAAGTACCGAAAGGGAAAAGATATTCGTGGTGTAGTAATTAGTTCATTTTCCATTTTCAGTGTTTGCTTTTGTTCAAAGTAACGAACCTGGTGGTGTATACCCGAAGTCTGCTCTCGCCATCACATAAAGGGATTGCCTGAGTACGTGGTGGATGATCAGAAAAGAGTTTCTCAGCTCATAGTAATTAGTCTCACATTTTGCAGTTAACCTCCCCGAAAGACGAAAGTCCAACGTCTCGATTTTGACTTCGTGTGAGAAAAGGTTACAAACAAAGCGAGAACAACTAGAGAGCGATTACAGGGCCCCGTTAGACTACATCCTAGTTGGTGTAGTGTTGGACATCCCTCTACGACTCCATCTAGCCCACATTTTTTTGTGTAGGACCACACGTGGTGAGTCTAGATATATTCCCAGTATCAATTTTGGTATATCGGGAATCCCCTCCCCTTTTAATCCACTCATATTTTTAATAATTAAAACGAACCAAGACACATTGCAAAACGTTTCACTTTCTCAGCAACACATTAGGACTCCATTTTTTAGCACTGGTCATTTTTACAATCATTTGCTTTAAACTACTATGTGTTGATTGATCTTTCAATTTACATGTGTTTTATGTTGTTATATCAATTATTTTATTTGCAGTCTCTTGCTTCAGTTTTCAGTTTATAAAAACTCTTGAAAAATTTACCCTTCCACAAACTGTTGGATTTTGTGCAACTTCGGAAGATATTATTCATTATATTTTATTGTACCTTCATTGTACTTGTTTGTACCCTCCTAAGGGAAATGAACTTTATGTAAACACATGAAAGAATCAATGTAAGCCTTGGGGTGCAAAGAAACAAAATAAAAAATATTAAAATTAAATTATTTATTGCCCTTAGGTGAAGTTGGCCCAGTTAGGGTAATTTTCATGTTTGCACTTGTATAAATAAGAGGCTAGTGCACTTCATTATATTATTCACTCACTTAGCAATTGCGGATCACTTGGGAGCTCAGAAACCGGATTCGTTCCAAACCTTGGCCGTGTCCCGAATCGGTCGAATCGGACACAATTCGATTGGAATTCGTGTCCGATTCGACCTTAGTTCGAATCCTGAATCGAGACACGCCCTCAACAGCGAATCGGATACGTAGTTACAACGTGTCCCGACTGTTGGACACGTTTTTGAAAAACAGGACACGTTTTTGGCGGAAAAGTGTGCCCGGGTTCACTTAAAAATAGAAATTTGCCTTTCTTTTTGTCATTTGCAAGGAAGCATTTGGTTGAGAGTGAGTTGTATGTGCAGGTGAAGGAGATTTGAAGGAGATTTGAAGGCTATCCATCGTTTCCAAGCGATTCCAAGTGCATTCCGGTGGATTTGTGGAGAGGATTGCAAGCTCAACCATCACAAAAGAAAAGGAATGTCTCAATCAGCTAGGGCAGGAGGTAGGGGGCAAAGGAGAGGGAGAAATGCACCATCTAGGGCCTCCCCTCCTATTCCACCAAGCACAAGCGGTTCTCCTCCTCCGTCAAGTGCTCCATCGGCTGCTAGTGGAGCTCATTCTATGGCTCCACTTAACCCTGTTTTAGCAAGACAACAAGCCCAAGAAAAAAAATACCCTTTGTGGAAGTATGTGACAAGGAAAGATGGACCCGGGGCAAAGCTTGGTGGGGGAGGCAATGTGTCTTGGAAATGCAATTTTTGCAAGCATGAGTTCATGAGCACATATTTCCGGGTTAAGGGCCATTTGTTGGCCCTTCCTTCTTGTGGGATTTCTTCATGCAAAGCGGTGACTGTTCACCAAAGGAGGGATATGGAAAGAGAGGATCATGTTGGCTTAGGGAAGGTGGCAGCAGCAAGCAAGAAAAAAGAGGATGATCCTCTTCCATTCTTGAGGAAGTCCTTTAGCACCAAGCCTCCATTTCCACCTAGCATTCATGGGCGTGGGTGTGGGCGTGGGGATACTTATCAAACAAGAAAGAGGCAATCTACAGGTGGTCTAATGGATAGGATTTTCCAAAAAGAGGCGCGAGAAGAGGTAGACCTTACTATTGCATTTTTCTTCTACCTCAACTTCATTTCATTCAATGTTGCACGGTCACCATTGTATTTTGAGACGGTTAAAACTATCTTGGAACGTGCTCCAAATGGTTATGTGCCTCCTGGTTCAGAGAAGCTTAGAACCACATTGTTGGTTAAAGCAAAGAAGGAGGTAGATAAAATCTTGAGCCAATTAGATCAACATGGCCCTCATCCGGTGTGAGTATTGTTTCTGATGGATGGACGGATCCTGCACGCCATCCACTCATCAATTTCATGGTATCTTCCCAAAATGGACCGGTGTTCTTGAAAGCGGTTGATGCTCTTGGCGAATACAAAGATGCACAATTTATGGGTGATTTATTCATCAAAACCATTGAAGAAGTGGGTGTCGAGTCGTGTGTACAAATCATCACGGACAATGCACCTGTTTGCAAGGCTGCTGGCATGATTGTGGAAGCTAAATATCCACAGGTATCTTCATTTTGGACACCTTTCATTTCTAATTTGCTCATTGTTTGAATTTGGTCATTGCAATGTTAGTGTTGTAGAGTCATTGATACATGCTTTTATTGCTCTTACAGGTTTTTTGGACACCTTGCATTGTCCATTCCTTGAATTTAGCACTGAAAGCCATTGCTTCGGATGTGACATGGATTGACAACCTTATTGAGGATGCACGCCATATCCGTAACTTTGTACAAAACCACACAAATGCCCTCACCATCTACAAACAGTACACATAGCTTTCATTGCTGAAGGTTGCAGATACTCGGTTTGCTTCCTCATTCATCATGCTCAAGAGGTTGAGGGAGGTCAAAACCGCTCTTGGGTCCATGGTGATTTCAGAGTTTTGGGCTTTTTGGAGAAAGACGGATCACGCTGCTTCACAAAAGGTGAAGGACTTGGTGTTAAATGATGGTTGGTGGGACACGGTGGATCTTACTATTAAGATCATGGAGCCAATCATTTCTTTGTTGCGGTATGCAGACACGGACCAGCCCATCCTAGCAGAGGTTTATGAGGGGTGGGATTCCATGATTGAGTCCATGAGGTCCATTGTCATGGAGAATGAGTGTCCCGAGTATGGGACATCGGCAGAGAACTTATGGACCATTATTCGGGATATTCTTATCTCCAGGTGGGATAAGAATTGCACACCTTTGCATTGCTTGGCCCACTCCTTGAACCCCAAGTTCTACACTCAGGAGTGGCTCACTGGTGGATCGGGGGCCTCACACAGAGTCCCTCCTCACATGGATGCAGAGATTGCAAATGGGAGGAAGATAGCACTTAGACGGCTATTTCAGGATAGAGACATGCTTGAGGAGGTGGAGGATGGCTTTGTAGATTTTTCCACTGGCACTGGGAGATTTGGAGGCTATGATGTGCTTAGAGATAGGGAGGGTAAGACACCCTATCGTTGGTGGGCAACTCATGGGGCAACATCCCCTATTCTACAGAAGTTAGCCTTCAGGGTCATCTCTCAAGTTACATCATCCTCTTGTTGTGAGAGGAATTGGAGCACATATGGGAACTTGTACAGTGTGAAGAAGAGCAGGCTTGAGCAGTCCAGGGCAGAGTCCATGGTGTATGTGCACTCCAACCTTCGTCTTATTTACAGGAAGAGGGAGGAGTGGGTGAAGGGAAAGACAAAGATGTGGGATGTCTTTCCTGATGATATGGGTTTGGACAGCAGTACTGAGTTGGCATTAGCCAACATGGATCTTAATGATCCAGTGCTAGAGCCGGTCACTTTTGATGATAGTGATCGTACAGAGGGGTCATCCTCCACAGCAGCAGATGCAGATCGTCAGATGGGCAGAGAGGAGGAGGAGGGGGAGGAGGATGAGGATCAGGGCAGTGGCAGTGATGAGTATGTTGATTCAGGCATGGAGGAGGACTACTGACATATGGGATTCTCCCATCTTGATCCACCCCTTTTTGTATTTACTATTAGTCTATTTGGCATTTGCCAGTGGCCCAGTGCCCAGTGGCATTCCGACATATATGTATACATTTTGATTTTGATGACTTAATGAGAAATATGGTTCCGACATGCATCTGTGTCTCATTGTGATTTGTGAATGACAAATGTGTTGTGAATCGTGATTTGTGAATGACAAATGTGTAATCATTAATGTGTTTTTATTCTAATTTCTATTGAATATTTGTAAATGTTCTAGTTTCTAAATATTTTTGGATCTATATGTCTATATTTTTAAATTTTAATATATTTTAAAAAAAATATATATATATGTATATAAAACGTATCCTACGTGTCCTGATTTCGGGGGTCACCGTGTCCGTGTCGGACTCTCGTATTTTCGTGTCCTACGTGTCCCGTGTCCCCGTGTCAGGTGACTTTGCTTGGGAGAGAGCAGATTGCGCACAAGCTGGAGAAGGGAGCAGATTTGGGGTTTCTACTTGTGGAAGACATTTTTACATTTTCTCTTTTCTTATTTGTACTCTGATCTCGGGATTATCATCTCTATGCGAAGGTTGCTGGGTTTTTCCCAATTGGGTTTCCCAGGGTAAACTCTGTGTTTTTTTTGTGCTTTGTCTTTCTTCTAGTGATCTTGGTTATGCGTTTATGTTATTATGCTATGAATGTATGAAATTTAACACAAACCATCACCTAAAGCTTAATCAACCTTAGTAACTTTTAGGGTCTACCCCCCTTGGCTTTGTTAGGAGTTTGCCTAATCGAAGGAGTTAAGATCAAGTGACAGTACTTGACTCGACACTTGCCCCCAAGGATGCACCCAGTGTCTTGAAGATTTCTGCCACGCTAATACAGAGGTGCATGAAATGCAGCAACATCTACCATGAAAATTTGTTCAATTTTGGCCAATTTCGAACCTTGGATTAGTGAAACCCAAGCTGTCCCAAATGCTCCCAAATGCTTCCGAATTCTGTTTGGAAGGGCTTGAGGGGTCTTAGGACATCCTAATGCATCTACTAGACACTCAGACACTTGCTAAAGACATTTATGACTTGCATTAGTCAAGGAGGAATGAAAGGGAAAAATACTAGTAAATTCGATGTTGAAACCCCGCACTAGTCATTACCTTTTTGGATTTCGAAATGCTGTACGACCCTCCCTAATTTCTGAACAGAGGCTTGGCTTGGATAAAGGACTTCAATGGCAACCAAAATGCAACATTTATCACAATCTATAATCTGCTATTGCACCCATAAAACAGAAAGTTGGAACACCTAAACATTGCTTGGAAAATGTACACAATAGACATAGAAAATGTTACATTAAACTTTTGATCAAATGCCCAAGGGGCCTGCATAAAATAACTTGGTCATCTACAGTATATTAGAGGCTGCTCAAGCAGCTGCAAAAACACATAGAAGATCTGATGCAAAACTGATGTGTAATTACTCCAAAAGTTCACAAGGAAATATAGAGGAAAACTAGCTTGAATGAGAGGTTTACTTGGAATTTATGCATAATACACATGGGGTTTCGAGCTATGGCTCAAATATGGAGCTCAATACAGTGCCATAAATAAGATATTACATCCATGGAGTCACAAAGACACCCTCATCAAATTATATGCATCCACGAGTGCGCCATCAACACTAGAACATAAGCATTGAGAAGAGAATGAAAGAAGAGATAGGAGAATAATAACTATGAGATGAACTCGAACTGTAGAGGGACTTGAACCTGCAACAAACACGTACTTTAAGCTCTGATTAGAGGTCTGAATGGCCTCTCCTCCAACCAACTTGGACAAGGATCTTTCACCTTTGAAATTGGTTCAATAGCAGGGAAGGTAAACACCCACCGTGCATGGACAAGCTAAGCTCTCCAAGAGTGCAAAACAAAAATGATCTAAAAGCTGCTCTCCTTCCTCATCTTCCCTTTTTATTAACTTCATGTGGACTCATGAACTTGAATTTCCCTCCAATACACTCACCCAACTCGAGTTAGTAGTTGCTTCCTTCATGAGATGCTTCTCCTCATTCTTGCACTCCTCTTTCCCCAATTCAAATTGGGAATCTTGGCTGACCATAACTCCCTCTATGCGCCCTCTTGATGGCTATTTTTAGCCCTGATATGTCAGATTTGTCATAGGTCTGCCATTAGGTCTGAATTTGTCATAGATTCCTTCATTATTGTTGTCATAGATGCCATGGAATCTTGTTACAAGTGTCACAATTTGTCTATTATGCCTCTTCCTCTTCATTGGGAGTTACTCTTCCACTCCAAGTTGAGTTTCCTTTATTCTTGCCATGAATATTGCCTCTTCATCTACCCCAAGTACGTTACCCTCCACCTTGAACTTGAATTTGTGTGATAGTGATGCCAAGTGTAGTGGGGAATCTTGCCATATGTGGGTCCCACAACCTCTCATGCGCCCTCATGATTCAATGGCACCTTATTTTCTTTTTTATTATTGTTTATTTGGCCCATTTGATGTGAATTTGTAAGTCTAAGGTCATTTTGGGTCTTGTAGCTCCCTTATTTGAAATTTTAATGCTTCCACCCCGACCTAGGGAACTAGTAGGTTAGTGGAAATTTTCCTCCATGATAATTTATTTGGATGGGGACATTACATAACCCAATGCCATTTTCTTAAGTATCTGGGCACTAGTCAAGAGATCTAATTCTTTCTTGTGGCCATTTAAATTTTTTAATAACTTTCATAGAGTTTTAGTTAAATCTAGAAATTAATCTTCACTTTAAGTTCACAATATTCATGCAAAGTTTAAGGAAATAATCCATTAAATCTCTCTTCTAGAGGGCTGCACTTCACTTCTTACTTTATTCTACCATTCATGCTGGTTTTTCATCATAAAACCAATCTCTAGGACACATTCGGAATGTTTTAATTTGACAATGTTCTTGAGGTGAAAATATTTCTGGATTTGATTCATTTAACGCTCTTTGATCTCATTGCTTTACATTTAAGTTGTCTTAAATAGCTACGTGTCTTCTGAGTTGTCTATGCTTCAAGTTACATCAATTTACAACACTCTTTTAACAGTTCTATATGAATTTCAGATCTGGTTTATCCTTCTATTGTTTATGGCACGGATTCACAATTTACAAAGTTAATTAAAGGCCTAAATAGATCTGAAATTTCTCTTAACTATCAAGTATCAACTAATAACTAACTCCATTTGAAATCACATGCATTTTCTAGCTTCATTGCACTAAACTTTATCAATTCAGGTTGCTGGAATTTTCTCATTGTTATTAACCACATTTTCATAACTCCATCACTAAGGTTAGTTCTATATGAATTTCAGATCTGGTACATCTTTCTATGTTTTATGGCATAGATTCACAATTTACAAAGTTAATTAAAGGCCTAAATAGATCTGAAATTTCTCTTAACTATCAACTAGTAACTAACTCCATTTGAAATCACTTGCATTTTCTAGCTTCATTGCACTAAGCTTTATCAATTCAGGTTGTTGGAATTTTCTCATTTTTATTAACCACATTTTCGTAACTCCATCACTAAGGTTAATTAACAATTTTATCTGGTTGTAAGTTATTTGTGAATACGCTGTAACTCTATTCTATTCGCAATCCCAGCAATAGAATTAGAGTTGTGGTTTATTGAGTTACATTATTTTTTTTTTCTAGGGGAATCAGCAACTGGGGCGGGGCTCATACTCGCGTGACACGGGGTCGGTTCCTGTTCGCCACCACTATACCTTTAGGTGCACCCACACAGTCCCCCAACAAGGGGCACGGGCTAGTCGAGGTTTGAACCCGTGAGGTCGCAAGGAGTGCCTTAACAGTACACTCTATCGTCACTTGGTCTACACCCCTGGGGGGTTTATTGAGTTACATTATTGTATGCTATTTTTCAGATTTACTTGCAAACTATCTTGATACTTTAAATCCTTGCATTCATTGCTTATGCAATTTCATAATTGGTTTAATGTTTTCATTTCAATTGCTGGTTATTCACCACTTGCTATAAGTTATAACAACAATCTTATCTAGATCATCATTGTTTAGTGGGATATGTTTCAATGGTTATGTTTAACTTCACAATTTTAATCTAATGTTTTGCAACAAGTTCATCATTTTTCATTTGGCAAAGCACTTAAATGTTTTGGGTTGCTCATTTTCATTTTACTTGCTTTATTTCAATTGCAAGCAACTTAATGGATCTATGGATGTTGTTTTGAGTTATTTATTTCAGCATTTTAGACTTCAATTTATTTATCTTCCATAATCTATAGTTAATCCTAAGCCGCTGGCCATACCTCTTGACACTTTGTTGCTATAAGGATTCCCCCCTAGCGACTTCTCAAGTCACTAAAGTGAAGGGAAGTAATAGTAGGTGATAGTAGCATAACTTCCATGGTTTCACTTGGCTAAAACCTTTCGAGTCCTTGCATTTAGGGTGATAGTTTTTTGTGGCAACAGGGCACATACATGTGCCATACTTAGTGTTTCTGTATTTAGAAATGCTGTTTTATCTTTATTTCTTGCACAGTTATGATTTTAGGAAAGCGCAGGTCTCAGTTGAAGTCCTGATTTAGATAGGGCTCAAGTTCAAGGAGGGAGGTGCACTCAGTGAAACTCCTAGACGGTGCAATATTCTAGGAAATTCTCCCATGCAGTCTGGGTCCATACTTCTTGGCAGATTAAGGTTAGGTTTTACCTGTTCTAAGCTAGGCGGAGCCTTAGAATGTCCACATTCAGTTTAATACCAGATCTTTCTTATTCTATATAAGAGAAATTGGGTGTGCTGCTAAGAGTTTGGGATAGTTTTTGCTTTGAGCTAGTGATTAGTGAGTTGATGTAGTTTTTTCCTTTCTGAGTTAATAGAGGGATATGTATGATTAAGTGTGGTAAGGTTCTGTTTACTGTTTTTTTCCATAACTCTGTTTATGTAAATTAGTACATAACAGTATACTGTTGTTTGTTTTCCTATAGCTTCCAGTACATATTTTCAGCTTGTTTGTGTACATAGAGCTAGCATTCAGATTCTACTGTTTTAATAGGAGTTTGAAGGTTTCAGTTTCCTAGCTGTTGGGATTTAGTTTTCTGGGTGCAGATCTAGATACCATGTACTGAAATTCAACACCTAGTGGTTCCATCCTCATGGTTGAAGAAGTGCTAATGCTTCTCTCCCTCAAAAAAATAGAAAAACTCAAGTCAACTGTCTTGGGTGGGACATGTCCAACCGATTCTTTTCAACTTGGACAACAATCTGCATATACAAATTTGCACAAATCAGTGAACTGTCATACCAGGAGAAGCTCCATCAGGTTGAGTGAGTAAGATTAAAATAAGAACGATATTTCTTTTCTTTCATATGGAAAACACTTCCACTCTAATTACATGCCATGTTGCTCAGAACTTCACAACCCAAGGGATTTTGTCACCCAAGGGGTCTGCTCTCCAGGTAGTGGAGGAGCAGTCATACCAGGAGAATCTCCTAGCATGTTGAGTATGATTAAATATAACATCATTTCTTTTCTTCCATATAGAAAAGATCACTTCCACTCTAATTCCTTGGCTTATTTGTTCATATCTCCACAATTCAAGGGAGTTTTGTTACCCAAGTGGCTGCTTTCCAGTAAGTGGAGGTGGGAAGGAACTGACTACAAAAGGTGAAAGCCAGCCCCAAGCAGACTTAGCAATGGGCCGAAACCAGAACACATCTTTAAGGGTTTTAGCTCTGCCACACAGAGGACATTTAGGTCAAGGCATACCTAGTTGAATCAATCTACTTTCAGTAGCCAATCCCCCAAGATGAAGGACCTGGCAAAAAATGTTTTCTTTGGTTTGAGAGAAGTCTTCCATGTCCTGCAAAGCTGAAAGAGTCATGTCTGTTTTTTTGATCTAAGTCTCCATAACCTAATCAGGAAGGCACACAAAATGGACTTCTGGCATAGCCACCTTTACCCATCACTAGACATATATTTAATGAAAGCATTTGGCTTTTTCCACTTCCAATCTTTCATCAAGGCCTGGGGCTAGAGTCCCAACTTGATAACTAGAGAATCGGGAATCAGGTCCTTAGTTTTTGGATTTTGTTTTTAGAATTTTTAAATATATCTTTAGTCATTGCCATTATGCTGTCTCTTGGAAATTCGGGGAACTTTTAGCTGTTCTTAAAACAATATTCCTGTACCCACTACCCTCTTGTTCTGAAGACTCGTGCAACAAAGTTGGCTCAGCATTTTGTTGATGAATCCACATGTTTGTCTCCTTTGAGCATTTTTCTTTTTGTTTGTTTTCTGTTTCCGAAAGTGTACTTGCCATAATTTTCACTTCTTAAGGTGTTGGTCTTTTGCCAACTGTTAGGTGCCCCATTGGGGCAAGTGGGCAGAAACACAAGAAGACCAGAGAGATAGCTGTCAAAGCACAATTTTCCATTAACAAATGTACATATTAATACATGGTGGATGACCCTTGGTTTCGACTTCCAAGGTGTCTCTTGGGCTCCTGGGTGACTCTTGGTCTCCCTTGCACGTGAATAGTGCACAATAATCCTAACACCAACGATTATGTTCCCAACAATTCCTCTCTTAATCCGAAGGGTGTATATGAGTCAAAGAAAAGAGAACTGAATAACTAGAAGTGGACAGCTGCCACCTGCTGAACATTTCCATCTTGACAATCGAAATTGCCAAGCAAGTTAGCAGACACTAACATCTCCTGCTAAATACAAGTGCTCTCTGAAGAGGTGGTTATGGCTGACCACCAACCAAAGGGGCTTGCAGAAGCTGAAATCTTCTACTATGTGTGTGGTTTAAGGATGACCACAAACTCTTGAACTTGGTACGAAGGCTTAGAGGTTCTTTGGAGTGGTGGTTTGAGGACCACCATCTGATATCTAGCAGAAGCTGAAGTCTTCTGCTAAATGTGTGGTTTGAGGTTGAATGATACAAGAAACAGTTGATTGCAGGAGGCAGTCACACTGTCCACTGTAGCAGAAATGGCAGGATGCAGCACTGAGAAGGGCACGGGAGTGCAGAGGGCAGACTGGCATGCAGCAGGAGTTACGGGAGAGCAGGTCTGGGCTCTGATACCAGTTTTAGGTGCCCCATTGGGGCAAGTAGGCAGAAACACAAGAAAACAAGAGAGATAGGCGTCAAAGCACAATTTTCCATTAACAAATGTACATATTAATACATGATGAATGACCCCTGGTTTCGACTTCCAAGGTATCTCTTGGACTCCCAGGTGACTCTTGGTCTCCCTTGCACGTGAATAGTGAACAATAATCCTAACACCAAGGATTATGTTCCCAACAATTTTCTGTTTCCGAAAATGTGCTGGCCATAATTTTCACTTCTTAAGGTGTTGGTCTTTTGCTAACTTTGGAAAGTATGGAATAGGTTCTAAAAAACATTTGTTTCGATTTGGAAATGGAAATACCCAAGTTTCTTAACATCTCATACTGTATTCAGATGCAAGGTCTGAAGGACTTTCATTTTTCAAATTAGTCAATTTCTTTAAAGAGTTCTCAAATAGAACCCAATAGTTTACTGGAACTATACTAGTAACAAAGTGCTTGAATTTATGGTACAGAACTCCCGGGTCTGGTGCATGGTTTTGGATAATCAATGGACTTTAGGCGTGATACAATCAATCCTCACCACACAATGTCTGGTCAAAATTTCAAATGGCAAGGTAAGTTTTGTTTTCTTTTGAAACAATATAAAAATGGGGTGTTGGAATAGTTTAATAAAACTTCCTTGGAAGTAATTCATGTTTGGATGATGACTGTTGGGAATGATGTGTGTAGATTGTCGAGGTGCCTGTTAGCAATTTGTTACCTGTGAATCCAGATATTCTTGGAGGAGTTGATGACCTTATTCAACTTAGTTATTTGAATGAACCTTCAATCCTTCATAACATTCAGAAAAGATACGCTCAAGATAAGTTTTATGTGAGTTATCCATTTGTGGACTAGAACACTTTAATTTCCATTGTTTTGTATGAACTATGCTGCATAATCTGCTCTGTTGTCCCTCATTGCTGCTAGAAAATGTGCAGACTAAAGCAGGACCAGTCTTGGTTGCAGTGAACCCATTTAAAGATATATCTATTTATGGTAATGAGATCATCCAAGGGTACAGATGTAAAGCTATAAACATTCCACATATATTCAAGATGGCAGATATTGCATTTGATGCAATGAGGAATGGTGAGTGCCAGTTTGCATTCAGGCTTCACATTTGTGACAGAAAATTTTCAGGTTGTTTGAAGTATCTTCTGGTTAACAATACTTTCGAATGAAATAACAGTTATAACTTACTCAGCTTATTTACTTATAGGTGAGCTAGGTGGATTGTAAATATAAATTGACTACCTTAAATACTAACCAAGTACACACTATGTTTGAATTGTCTCTTATTGGTGTTTTGCTTCATTGGCTTGTGTAGAGGGAGCAAATCAGTCTATTATCATAAGGTGAGTTGTCATACTGCTTTGCTACTCCAAAAATTTGAGTACCAAACAACTTATTATTTATTCTTTTGTTTGGCATGTATTGCTAAAATGAGCCAGCTTAAGCAGCTTTATCTTTCATTATCAACATGAGGAAATTGTTATTTCCTTGTTTTATTTATCTGTATTTGCATTTTGTAGATTTCAACAATTTGACTGGTTTTTCTCTGCACATCTGAATTTTCTTGCTATGGGAATTATTACTACAATGTGGATACAAATAATCTGGTTCTAGGTGTTTTGTCAGTATGAGGCTATGAGCTAAGGTGTACAATATAGTTCTAGGATATTTAGCTATTTGGGAAAATGGTTTGTTTCTGTAAGTTTATGTTGGTTGGACACAGCTTTGAAGGGTAAACTAGGACCACAAAACTCTACTGCTGCTCATTAGATATAATGTGCGATATTGATGCATAAGAGCTACAAATGTGAAGTACAATCCAGTAAAGAGGCATCTCAAAAATGTCCTATGTATAAAATCTAGTAACATGTAAAAAGGCAATTTGTGTATGAATGTATTCTAAACAAACTTGTATGATTTGATGCTTGTTAGCACTTTGAGTAACAGTAGATTTTGACCTACTTCTGTATTAACGATAAAAGCAATTTCATTGTTGCTCCTTTAAAAAATGTTCTCAGACATAACAAAGTTGTTATTAGGTATCTCTTACAGAAGTGGATCATATTTTAGAGGTTAGCTTCATGTGAAACAGAATGCCATATTGACTACACCTTAACCAGTCTGTTGCGATAGCGTCCTCTGAATCTCAAGCAGTAGCATGTAGTAAACTTCTCCAAGCTGAGTAGCATATTGCAAGACTTGTTAGAGCACACATTAGAAAATAAAGAAATAAAGAACTTATATTAAAGTCCACAGGTGACCAAAGATAGGTCAGTGCAAAGCGTACAGCAAGTATTAAAATCTAAATAAGGATTGCTTCAGGCCTCTACTCTCTAGAAGACAACAAAGACAGATGCAAAATTAGATATTAAGTCGGTGATACTTGAAACTTTTAGATTATGGTATTTATCAGACACGTTAGCATATTGCAAATTCTGCTATCATTTTTGACTGATTTACAGGATTGAGTAGAAAAATATTATCAGATTTAATAGTTTTACTAGAAACCACCCACTAACTTTGATTAAAAACAGTTTGCTTGATAGACATTTTCTCAGTACAATGTAATATTATTTATTTTATGCAGAAAAAATGTAACTTTTTCCATTAATTAAAATAAAAAGTTACATTTAGTATTCTTGCTTCAATGGCTTCAAAAAAACTAGTCCATCAAAAGACCATATAAAGCCCAACAAACTGTTGATAGATCCCAGAACCACTTGATCATAAGATCATCAATTAGTGCATGAGAGATAAATTGAGAGTAAAAAGACTTGTATGTCCAGAAGTCCTGAAAGAAGGAGATCCTCTACCCTTTCCAAGCCTTATATATTATCTGGGCTCAGCTTGAGGAAAGAGGGAGGTCACCTTATCACTCTCTTCCAACGGTCAAATAAGTAAGATGTTGCACTTCAATTCTTTATGTCGAGATCCAGGAATAAGCAATCGATAGAGTATATTTTCCATACATGGAAAGTTGGGGCAACCTATTGTCAATTCTTTGGGCCGAGTGCATCTATTCCAGTGTAAAGGCAGAGGTTGGCACCAACCACTACGCTGACAGTCCAATCTTTGCTGGTTGAACTGAGTGAGTGAAGTCTTACGAATAAATGCCGATAGTTCGCAATCTCGAGCTAAGACCCTATAGAGAGTAACGTATGGTCAGCGACATGCTTGTTTTGATAATTTATCTACCAATGTTGTGCTTATTGTAAATACAGTGAAAAAATAAAGAATGGAACCTGGATTTTAACTCATATACATGTTCAAAGTTGTTGTGAAGATTGATGTTCCTCTGTTCCTCTGATCCATTCATCCATGAAATGACTAATTATGAGTCCCCATACACATTCATATCATTAATACCTGCCTCCAGACTCCAGAGTAATTGTCATCATAGTAGATAAAGCCTTTAATTCAACTGCATTGTTTTATCATGGAAATAAAGCACATAAAGAAACCAAGAATAACTTGGAAGAGTTATAGTAATGTATTGCATAGATGAGAAAGCGAAAGCTTTATTATATAGGGTCACAATGAGGTCGAGTCAATCCACTTTATGAATGTGGGATAGACTGAGAAATCCAATAAAGTGACATACATTTTAAAAGCGCAAAATGGCATAAAGTCGGAAGTGACTTTATTAATGCTCAAGTCTAATATTTAATTGATCATTATAAACTAAGTTTAACACCCTTCCTTAATGGTTAATGTACTAACCACACCAAGTTTATCCCAAAATTTTACATGCTTTTCAGGTCCCAAAGGCCTGGTGAAAATGTCTACAGTATGGTCCTTTTGTGGGATTGTATTACATTTCAATGATTCCATCTTCTACAAGCTATTTGGTGAAGTGGCAATGTATTTCATCACGATTGGCACACTTGTGGAAGATTGGATTCTTGGCTAGTTTGAGCACCCCTTGATTGTCGTAGAGTAGGGGTGTCAACTTTGTTTGCTGCATCTTCTTATTTGAAAGCATACTCCTGATCTTAATTGCCTCACATTTTCCTTTCACTGCTCTATATTCTACTAATATTGATGAAAGGGCTATTGCTTGTTGCTTGTTGTTGGTCCATGTCACTCCAACTATGCCGAGGTTGGATACATATCTAGAAGTTGATTTTCTGTCATCCATGCAACCTGCCCAATCTGAATTTGTATATCCACACAACTTGTCAAATTTGAATCTGTATATCCACATAACATAGGATCTTTCGTTTTGTTGTACAAAATGCCAAAGTCAAGTATCCATTTTACATATCTCAACACCCTCTTCATTGAAGTCCAATGATCTGCTTCTGGCGCTGTTACCACACAAACCAACATCATAAGATTGAAATCCCTAAGAACAATGATGGTTTATGGATAGTTAACAGAGGGCCATTGTCACCTCACCAACCCTCTTTTGCTCTTTAGGCTAGCTCTTCTCTTGCCCAAGGGAGCAATCCTTAAATAGGATTACTCGAGTTTAACAAATGAGAACACAAGGAATTTGAAGAGTAACTCCAGCAAAACGAGGTTTTTTATGAAAATAAGAAGATAATGGTGATGAAGGGATTAGAGACCAATGTCTTATCAAATGGGTAAATGGGGTCATGTTATCACCAAACTTGTAGTTGCCCCTAGAGATGGATCCGAGATGGATGGCAGAGGGAATGGGCAACCAAGATAGCCTCGACTCCCAATGGTTGGTTGTCATGCCAATCAAGGCAATCTTCACTTTATGTTATCTAGCCCAAGACAACAAGGGGAGACCCAGATCTACTCTCGATAGGAGAGATCAGACCAAGACACCAGATCAAATCAAGTATGGATGAAGTACGTAAGGTGTATGGTAAACCCTAGATCTATGGATGAAGTCACAAGATGAGGAAGGGGTTGGATCAAGAGGTTTAAGCAATGTAGATTTGGTCCAACTGGGTTATGTGAGTGACTTAAGAGACTTAAAACAAGATCTAGGATCAGGGTACCAGTCAAAGATGAGAAAATCCATTGCCTTGGGAACTGTGTCCATTGCAGGGTAGTTATGGACCAAATTGGGGTTAACCAGTACTAGAGATAGGCTTGATGAGTGGATATGACAATGTCTAGGTGTTCAAGCAGTAAGACAAAGACCAAACCACATGCAAACTCAACAAACCAAAAAAGTCGTGAGGGCTTGGAGAAGGATCAGTGCCTTGGGAAGTGGGCCAAATGGAGTCGGATGTCCACCAAATTGTAGATCAGGGATGTTGAGGTGTAAAGCTAGGTGGGTCTTGAAAATTAGGATCATCCAATGGCTAGATCTCAGATCTGAGATCCAAGATGTATCACTAAGTGACCCAAGTGGGGCTCAACCCTCAAAATGAGGAATGGGGCCCACAAGGTGAAAATCACTAAAGTGACACACTAGGGGTAGGTTATCAATAGTGGAGATTAAGGATCAAGTGGGATCTCACCTACCTAGGTGCTAGATCTAGCCAAACTCACCTGTCCAAGAAGTGCAACTTCACTTGGAGAGGCTAATTTGCCTTGGGAAATGGGTCGGATGAAGGCCAATCCACACCAAACTATAGATCCGAATTGCCATGGATGCTATAGAGGTGGGTTTTAAATGTTTTACCCAAAAGCCAAGTAGATCTTAGTAGATCTGAAAAAATGTAAAATGAGTGTTTTAACTTATGAGGATTTTCAGTTACTTAGACAAATGGCTAGATCATGGAATGATAAATTTACCTTGAGATCCTACTTGAGTGATTGATGAAGATGCTTTGTTGTTGAGGAAGATTCCGGCAGAGATCAAATGGAAGATTTTTGATTTGCCTTGCTTGAATTGATGCCCTAGCTCCACACGTGTGCCCTCCTCTACTTGTCAAACCAAGGAAAGTCGATTCAATCAGAATGATCAAGCATGGAGGAAATACAAGTATAAGCGAATGATAACATGAAATAGAAGGTCCTATGACAGTAATACTCCCTGTTACTGACGAAGAAACCCAAAGAAGAAGCAGGGAGAGTCTTCCCCTACCAATGCGTCCTCGCTGAACCAATTTGGCTTCCACCTATAGATGACAAAATCATGGAACAAAATCGATAGCAAGACAAATCTCCAATAACCCAGTGCAAAGGAAGAATCAACGAACGAACTCCAAAAGCATTCACCACAACAAAACAAATAGATGCAATAGTATTTTTCTATTCCAATCATCCAGAGCCAAAAGTCCCCTTTACAATGATAAGCTCTCTCCTTTAAATAGGATGCAGAGAGGCCATAATCCTAACCACTTTTTGAATGAGTGGCTAAGATTAAAAGATCAAATGATCTATTCAATGGTTGAGATGAGCTCAATAATACAATACATAGATCACTAATAAAATAATACATGAATGGACCAAATCACCCTAGGAGAGGGGATCCCACCAAATATCAATGATAAAATATAAAATATAAGATCTAGCTCATGGTGGGTCCAAGGGGTAATTTCTAACACCCTTGGTCAATCCCCATGGCACAATATCCAAAAATAAACAAGCTAGACACCAAATCGTGCCTCTCTGGGAAAGTCGTGAGCCTTTGGAGGCTCCAGAAAATCATATAAAATGCCAAATGTGATGGGTGTGGGTCCCACTGAAGGCTGAAATTGCTGGAGAAGGTGTGGAAGACATCCCACTCATCATCACACGTCATCCCATGCCATAACTTTGCCTCAGTAGCCCAAATCGAATCCTTCAGTAGCCATTTCACCATTTTTGGAATGCCTCGGGAAGTGTGAAACTGGCCAAACTGCCTCCTGGAGTGTCTGCGCTGTCAAGGTGAGGCCACCAGGCTCTCTGGGAGGGGGGTAATATGGTAATAACAAGTGGCTGGACCACCCCCTCCATGCACAACGCCCTAGGTGAACTCATCAACTCTCTGCTCTGACAGGGCCTCTGATAGGCCAAAACTGCACTAGGATAGCCAACTGAGGCTAATAATCACTATAACTACTCGGAACTGAAAACAGATTGTCTCGTTGGACTTAGAAGGTCCAAATTCATCTAAGATGTGTACTCATACACCATATAGACCTCTGCATGGTAAAAAATAAATACTCATCATATCAGACAAACCAAATAATAATAATCTGTAAAAGTGCTGAAAAGCACAAATCATCATCATAAGCCTGAAACGTCTGCATAGAACCATCATGGTGACCTGTACCAGACCATATATCATATCTCTGTATCATCTGAGGTCTGCCACCTCATGTCCTGTGGTTGACTTTTGGTCAAACTGGGTTTGACCAAGTCAACATGACCAAAATATAACTCAAATTGTCATCAACTGCTGCAAGGTGTCAAAGGTTAAAACATGCTTTGCAATCCATTCAAATAGCAATTATAACAAAAAGTAATCATTACTGACGATCTAAATCCAAATATATAAGGTCATTAATTAGTATTTATAACTCAGACTAGACTTTCAAGACCATACTCACTTCATAGTTGTGATCAATTTGCTAGTGAAGGGTGAAGGCTAAAAATAAAATGGCTAGGCCACAGGATGACTTACTGACTTTAACACTGTGATACTTTGGATATGGAAAAGGGAATACACACCATAGCATATAGTGGACAAGCAATAACACAAGGAATGGCAGTGTCTCACAAATGGGTAAGTTGTTCAAAGAGTGTTTATTCACATTGGCAGATGCTCACAATCCATAATACAAATGAGGCCAACAATCTTTTTGATATAGAGTTTAAGTTCCATTGCTTTTTTGGGCCTTTAGTTTCCATAGCCTTTGATCTATGTGTGTTTATAAACACATTGCATAGATTTACATTTCAATAAGGCTTCTTGCTGCAGGTGTGTTTTTAAGGCACTTGTTTACTTGAGTACTTCTAGGTGTGTTTTTTAGACATCTTGTTTACCTGGTTATTTACATTTCACAATAGATATAACATTTGATATTTCTTTGCCAGTTTCATTTGGCTTTTCACAATAGATATAACATTTCCTTATTCATAATTTGCATTCATGGCAGCACTATCTGTTTCAGGTTTAGCCAACAACATCTTTAGTGACTAGGGGGACTTCGTGCTAGTGCCAAACATCGGGACAACCGACCAAAATGATTTAGGCCTACAATCCAACTCACCAAAGGTAAGTTTTGTCACCAACTCAGAATCGAGACACAAAAAACAAGGAAGCTCATCCAATACAGAGGCTACAACGGGGATTGGTCCTCCATGCCACTAGTCAAATAGTAAGTCAAGGTAAATAACAAACTGGGTAGGTAATGGATGGATGAAGACAGTGAGTAATGAGACCAACACTAGCAAGCCAAAGTATGGTGGGAATGATCACCTCTAATCTCCCTAAGGAAGGTAAAACCGATGAGTATAGGTCAAGAACTTCTAAGTCTGAGTAGGGACAATATGATATATATAAAAGTACAACTAGGTCCACATATCTATATGATCGCCAGATCATGATACTAAATACTAAGACATGCTACAAGAATGAATATAAAAGCAATATAACCATAACACCAAAATATACTTGTTGAGTCATACCTGAATGCTCATCATCTGAACCAACACATATCCTCTAAAACTACTCCTGTAACTCTGGGCAATACTGACTGCTCTGTATAAATGGCTAAATGGCTTCATTGGTCATCTCTCTGAGTGTCCTGAAACTCAATCATGGTATGGGGAACAAAACTGCTGTCCATAATCTGATAGTGATCCATAATAGATGCTCATCTCAACATCTCAATGCAAGGGAACTGGCTGAATAGTGTACTGGAATCTGAAAAATAATGTATGGTAGCCCGACTACTATATATGTGATAACAGGTCAATCAAGGCTCGTGAAGGGGAGCTTTCTAGCATCAAAGAATAGTTAAGGTTTAAATGCCAATCCCTACCAAATCCAAGGAAGGCTACAATTCACCCAAGGATCTACAAAGGGATAATCAGAGTGGTATCTTCAATACTACTTTGGGCACAATATTTTTCAACAATGGAATCCTAGGGCATACAATCATGAGCTGAGAACACACCACCAATTTATTCACAGTTAAGCAACTTAACCTTACGAAGTAAAGAGCGTACTTGCAAGTTATCCCAAAATAGCAACAATTGTTGCTCCAAGAATAAACCAAAGCAGTAGCAAGACATTCACATCATAGCGTTAGCATCAACCATCAATAAGGGCCAAAAGTCATTCCATTAAGTCTAAGTGGGATTTCTCCCCCAAATCTATATTAATTTTTAGACACCACATGTGATCTTCATTCCTGATAATTTAATGCATAAATTATAAACGAAAATACATTGGTGTTCTAACAAATTACATAGTGGAAAGCCACAGGAAATCATTCACGTATTTGACCTAGATTTACCCTAGAAAAACACAATGGGGGAAAAGCCAACAACATATTATTTTATTAAAAAATCACGGGTTCCCGTCTTGGGATAATGGCCCTCCCAAGGAATATACAAAACAACAAGTAGCCTAGCCTATCACACCTAGATGCTACTTCCTTTGCTGTCCCTCTGCTTCGTTACTCGGCTCTTGCCCTCGCACTTGGATGTAAGTCCTTCTCCACCTACTCAATGAGTTCTCACTCACTGTGTGACTATTGTCTCAACTCCTCTGACCTAGATTGACTTTTATAACATTACAATATGCAGATATCTTGGACCAATACCATGGTTTGCCAAATACGATGGGCCCTCTGCTTTACATAAAGTGATAACAAAAGTACATTCGCTTTAATAGTTCACTTAATTAAAGTGAAAATCCTAAGTCTAAGAGGTAATAATGATGACTTCCTCTTGTAGACACTATCCATGTGGAAGTACTTGTTCGATGCTACAAAAATCAACACTCCCTCTTACACAGGAAGGTACTTCTCTAAGAGCCACCTGTAACTGGTTCTCCCTCTGACCCTAGCACAGGGTTGCTCACATCATCCTGGACATTGGCATTCCTCCAACCCTGTTGGTTAGCTGTTCCTTGTTTATTGGAAGACACGGAATCGAGGATGCTACACATTAGTGCCATGAAGTTTTCAACATTGGAAGTCCGTGAACTCTGCTCACCCTTCGAAGTCTTCTGCTCCTTGACCTCTGCTACGGACATAGATCCTTGATCCAATATCCCCTTGGACCCACATACAGGCTGACCCAACAACCTTTATAACTTACCTTGTCTCACATCAAGCATCACTATTGCATCCTGGGTAGCCCCCTCTAACCATATGAACACTTTCCTCCTAGAACATAACTCCATAACCCTTGTCCTTTAGAGCTGAGACTGAGAGCACATTTGTCTTCTACTCTCGGGCATACATCACTCTTGCCACCTCTAGAGATCCTCCTGACTCTAGCTAGAATAATACTGTTCCAACCCCCTTTACTGTGTGTTTGGTCTCGACCCTAGAAGCCACATGGCAGTATGAGTTTGTCTTTGAAACACTAAGGAACACATCACTTATCCTCGCCATATGGCTAGATGCACCTCTATCCATTGAGAAAAGAAACGCTGCCAACTCCTGTAGCTCCTGCGGCCTAGATCTACTCATCAAATATGCCCAGATCTTGTTAAATTTTGGCTAGGGTTAGGGTTTGATGCAGAAAAATCAAATTTTATATACTTTAATGCAAAAATTCAATATAACAAATTTACACTAAAGTAGAATAGTACAACAATTACTTAAACAAGATAATTCAAAACATACTTTTCATCTCTTTCAACTTTTCAACTTTAACACTACTAAGTAGGTCCCCGTGTTAAAGTAATCTTCAGTAACATGTAATCAACAATAACAGAATAACTAACATGTTTAATTAACAATAAAAGAGACAAGTGAAGATACATACCTGGAGTGTGGGACCCTTCCTGTTTTATACTCAAAAAATTTTACTTTCAGAAAAGGACTGTGCCTCTTAGAGGCCAGTCAATCACTAGGAACTAGCTGACCCTGCTAGAGGGTACGTACAAACCAGAGAGAGAGAGATGATAGGTTGAAGGCAACAATAGTGGTAGTCAATCACAATAAAAAACACAGTGTCAGTTCCAATAAAAAACTCATCATTATAAATCAGACCCCAAAACAAAAGTCTCAGTACTTAAGTTTAATCACAAGCAGGTTCTCAGCACAGAGTATAGACCACAGGCAAGTCTTAGTGTACATATTTGGTCAATGGAAAGGCTTAACATACATATATCAAACCACCTGCACGGGTGTGGCTCATTGGTGTTTCGCTTGATATGAAGTCACATGTTGTAAAGAGAGGTCACGAGTTCAAATCACACCCGGATTCACCCGTGTCCCATGGTTGCGGGGTGTGTGGGGCACCTAGGGTTATAGTGGTAGCAGGATTGGATCCCTGGACCCCGTGTCACGTGAGTACCAGCCCAGTCTCCACTTGTCGATTCCCCTAGTTAAAAAATAAAAGACTTACATATATCAAACCTAAGTACGATCTCAATACTGTAGGTCAGTCATTAGCAAAGTCTTATCGTAATAGTACAGGTTTTAGGTTAATCAACAAGCTGGCCATAGAGAAAAAATTACTCAAGGGTTAGAGCCTTCACATGATAGCAAAACAAAGGTCAACAAACCCCCAGTATGGCCATCACTCAGGAGTTAAGCTTACAACAGGCAGAGAGAACCCTTAATAGGATCACGGCTCAATCAACAAGGTGTCAGCAGGGTGCGACCCACTTAGGACAAACCCCAAAAAGGTCACGACTGTCTGATTTGAGCTTTACATGTTTACGGTTGAGGTAAAGGGAAGCTCCAAGGCTTACAGCTAGGTCATAGGAGATAGAATAGGTCCTAATGAAATCTCTGCTAGTAGATCAGACCCCTTCTCAGAACAATCAGACATCACAACAATAGATCAAACCTCTTCTAAATCCAATTAGACCTCTCAGCAGTAGATCGAACCTCAACAAACCTTCAACAATCAAATTGGATATCAAACAGGAGTAGATCGGGTTGGATCTCAGTCAAGAAGGCAGATTAGACCTCTTCTAAAGTCACGGCCTTGTCTCACATAACAACAACAAATAAACTTTAGCCAAATCAGATCAGTGTTGAGTGAAAGATAACAGGTGGAAGCCCTAGGCAAGTGAGTGAATAGCAGCGTAGAAACTTGGAACCCTTGATGTCATCTTCAAGAGAAATCATAGTTGAGATAAATGAAGATGGCATGATGATAATGAGGGAATAGGTCTTCATTAAATAGATCTTTGATGACTTCTAGAAGCATCATAATTAATTCTTTGATTTAGTTAGGGTTCCATTAAATTAGGAGGACACCAAAAATAAAAACAACTTATAATAGCATAAAATGTAGTTAAAGTGTCATAGATGGGTACTAGGGTCATGTCACTACTCATATACTTAAGTAGGTGAGGGTACAAGGGCCAACACATGGTACAAGTCAAAATATAAAACAAAGTTGGGTACATGACCCATAACCCTAGGACCAAGGGTGTACCACAAAGTGGACAATCAACCATAGTACCATAGAACCAAAACATCAGGGTGGTACAAATCAAAACAAATCAAGGTGGGTAGATGACCCTACTAACTACAAGTAAAAAACAAGGTACCGCAAGACCAATAATCAACAAGGTGTAAAGACCAAGGATGAACAACCAAGGTGGGATACAACCAATCATCTCTCTCTTTAATGTACAAATGTTCCATATTACCTAAAAGTTCATCATCATTGTATAATGAAGGGTCCAAAATGGATGATGTGGTCATGTGGTCCTCTAGATCGCTCCTTAGGTCAATTGCTAGTGGCTCCATCAAGGGGTGGCTCGTCCCTTGAGAAGACCATCTAACTCAACCATCTCAAAGACCTAGTGTCACCAACTAAATTGCACTTAGCTAGACTTTCAAGCGAGCTTGCCAAAGATGAGCATGTTACATGTTCTTTATCCACTTACTGAAGTCCATTAGGCCTTTTTCAAGGCCCTTTTAAAACTTTTTTTGCATGTCCATACCCCCATGGGGAATTGTAATAAGTTGGTCTAAGCATGGTCTTTTTGTAATAGGCTTGGCTTACCTCAGGTCTATCTTTCAAGGGGATACTCTAGAGTGTTTTTTCCTTTTAGGAATTATGCGTTGCACTTCAATTACGTATAATTCCTGAGTTTTTCATTGACACCTCCAAAGCTGGAGTATTTACCTTGGTGGTCAAACCTTGGGAGGTTATTAAAGCCTAAGTGTCTATGTATTTTTACATGCTAGAGATCAATAATAGGTCGTATTGACATGCACTAGTCCCCTAGGAGTTTGAGTCAATTTCGAGGAAAATAAATTTTCCCGTAAAATTAGGCCATTGTTAATGGTTTAATTGAGAAATTTCAAAATGTAGTAAAAGCATGGTTTGGAGGCAGAATTTAGTGCAAGGGTGCTTCTTTTCACGCTCAGAGCGTCCTCTTTACCCCAGAGCCCACTGTTCCTATGTTGCGGGTGATGAAATTATCACTTGGAGCATTTTTTCTTAATGAGTGGACAAAATGGAAAAGAATTTCTAAAGAAGACACAAAATGCACAAAAGGACAAAGTGAGGAAATCGAGAAAGCATGTTTAAAACATGTTGGATGAGTTGGCATTTTGTTTCTTATGGAGAGCGACTTTGTGAAAAGCATAAAGCTTATCTTATAAGGTCGAATCATTGGTTAAATGGATATTTCCAAGTTAGAGTGTGCCCTTCTCTCTTATGGGCGGCTCCTTCCACATGGCAGCCATCTCTTGTATGTGATACAAACAAGAAAGGGATGCGCCTACCTCTCTTGAGGTGGCGCAATCCCTTTGGGATTGGCTTCTAATCAAGCCACAATCAATTCCCATCATTCAACGTAAACTCCCTTAATCACATATGCACCCCTCTTAAGGTTACTTGGGAGTGGGAGCGAAATGCAAAATTTTCAAAAGCTTCCGGTTTGGGAGCGTTGCGGGAGCGTTTTTTATATAATATATATTTTTATATATTTTGATGCATATATGTTAACAAATGCTTGTAGAATGTTGAATTAGTTATGGAAACTCATTGGAAAGCATAAAAACATGAAATAAACCATAATACCATATAACATCATTCATCAATCATATAGTAGTGAATTTGTCAACCATAGGTCTAGTTACCAGTATCTATAACATCAACCTTACAGCTTCAAATTTTGAATATATAACATTTTGTGATCACTAAAGTTGTACTTGTAACCAAACTATAGTCTAGAGTCTAACCATGAAATGAAAGTTGAACTTGAAACAATTCACAAAGCATCATATTCATTACCAAAGAGTTATAACTTATCATAATATGCTTTTATGCAGTCAATGACTCAATAATGCAAAGTTGCAAATAGTGAACTTCAAGGGTATGTTTTCCACCTTCTTCAATCAAGAACGGTGTCCTCCACCTCCTGAAAATCAAGCCTATCAGATGTGGATGTTTTCCATATTAGTGTGAAGAAGAGTTTGACAACCTCTAAAGCAACGATGGTTTTCTTGTTGGATGTGAGGATCACCATCTTAGAAAACCTATCAACCACAAACCTGCTATTGTGTTGATGCTTTGTCATTGACAATCCTGATAAAAAAATCCATAGAAATAAACTTTTATAAGTGTGCTAGAATAGGCAAGAACCTGCACATGTGCTTCTTGCAATCTCCGGGTTCGGCAATGCAACAAGGGATGTATGATTTGATATACTTCTCTGTATCATGGTTCATGTTAGGTAAGTTGAAATACTTTTACATGTTGACAGCGTTTTCTTAACCTTGAAATGGCTTGACACTTTTCAAGTAATGGGCTTCTTAGATCAATGTCTATCTTGGCTCACTGTTCAAGACATACAATTGAGTAAGATGGAATAAGTGCTTATCATGGAGATAGTAATCCAGTACCTCTCAATTCTGTTAGACAGTGGCATATATATGTACAGAGTTGGAGAAGTACACCCACAGCCATGTGACATGGTCATTTTCTCAAATGTCCAATGCTCAATATATAAGTTAATGGGGGTAGGCTCAGACAATTAGTTTCTTTATTTCTTGCACCCTTATTGTACTTCATTACTAACTAAATACTACAAAAAATTGGTCTACATCATTTCTCAATCTTGGATTGTGACTGCAACAACCATAGCAGCTCATTATCTGGGTGAATCATTATTTATTTTCCCAAGATGTAATAACTCCAGCATGGCATAAAGTTCTCAGTAATAGGCGGACACCATTGGCCTACATTGAAGGTTTTTGAGTAGTACACAATGCGTTGACCATGCTGTGTGAGAACTAAGAAGAGATCATATAACAAATTCTAAGGCAAGTATCTGAAACTCAACAGGATAATGGGGATTCAATAGTGCCATCTGTTGTCCGCCAAGATGCACACCAACAACAGAAATCTTTTGAAAGCTGTTCCCTCACTACAAGTGGGGAAAGTGTGGCCTTGGGGGCAAGCAATGAGCTAGGTATTGTCACCTGAATCCCAGCTCCTCCGTTTAGGCTTGTTGTCCGCCAAATTGCACACCAGCAGCTAAAACCTTTTGAAAGCTGTCTCCCTCACTGGAAAGTGGGGAGAGGTGTGGCCTTGGGGGCAAGCAATGAGCCAGGTGCTGTCACCTGAATCCCAGCTCCTCCGTTTAGGCAAAACTCCTAACGAAGCCAAGGGAGGTAGTCCCTATTAAAGAGTTGTCTAAGGCTCTTTGTTTGTTTTAAATGTGTTTTGGTGTATTGATGCGGATGGGTGTTGTTTAGGAGTTTTTTGAATGATGACCAAAACAAAATTAAACACGCAATCCACGTTGCAAAATTTATAAGATACAAATCGAAAAATGACAATATACTTTGACTTAGAAATTGAAGTAAAGCATCCACAAGATAGATATTAAGCAAATGACAAGGACATATGGTCCCCATTTCAAAGATGTACAGATATTAAAGACCAGTGCCAAATGGACTCAAATAAAACTCGTGATGCTAAAATAAAATAAGTCGAAAGTAAATGTTTGTGAGGACGTTTTGCAATTGTTCTTGGTAAATTTTACGTGTTTTAGATGTTCTTGATTATTAGGCTAAGACCAAAGGTATCAAAAGATGGTGGAACCTTACCCAAGGAAAATACTGGCAACCCTAAGTGATCTGTCGAAAGCACCCAGATTCATAAAGGATAGGTGTCCAATGTTTGAACCGCCCTTGAGTCTGACAGTGGATTCCCGGCGCCACCTCTCGTGGGGAAGAACAGTAATTTGCCTTGGTTGGGGTTTTGGGTAAAATTTTTAATTAAGTTATCGATCGTAAATTATCAAGTCTTCCACCTTTCTGAGTACTAGCCCAACCTTTTCAGGTTGGCAGAGCATACGGGTGTAGGACAGAAACCAAGATAAATTAATTAAGGGGTGTGTGAGTGGCAAATTTTTATTATTTAGAAAACCTTGTTCAACTCTTCGACAGAGAGCGCTCTTGACTCGGTCTTATGACCACAATTCAAGAGACTTGCTAAACTTAAAATGCCTAATGCAGGGATGATGCAAAAAACTAAGATGCCCTCCGACAGAGGGTGCTCTTGACTTGGATTATGGCCAAGTTCAAGAGACTTTGGTTTATTTTAAAGAAGCAGAAAAGATTGTAGTAGCAGTGTGTCTTAACTTGAAACAAATTTGAACAATAGTGTTGATCGACAAGATAAAATTACTACTAACAATAATGCTTGCAAGATAAATAAATCTAGTGTTCTACCACACAAATTTTAATCTACTAGGTGGGGTTGATCTCCGAACAAGATCAACCGCTAGAACCGCCTGCACTTGAGAACTTCCAGCTAGTTGAAAGCTCTGCCAAGGAAACCGACGGGGAAGGAAGAGTAACCACAAATTATGTGGTCCTACCCTTGAGACGAAATCTCAAGGATACAACTTCCGGCTGAAGGCTTTGGAAGAGAAGCAAGATAAAAATAAACAAGAAATAAAGCTAAAAAACCCAAGAATCTCTTTCAGGTCCAAGACCCTACTCGGGAGAGCATGGGGGTAAGTAAATATGGAATATAAACAAAATGACTTATTTGAAGCAAATTTTAAACTAAGAGCATGAAACCGTAAATCTAAGCTAAATCAAACCACAAGACCCAACACCCTTCCCCAAATGGGGAAGAAGACCAAAAAGTGGAGGCCTCCTCCACTTATAATTCTTATTAAACAATTACAAATGCCTCAAGGGAAAATCCTTGAAAGGTCTTTAATGGCTACCTAGAAACAACTTATAAAAATTGAAAAAACTGAAGCCCTTAATGGCTTTTACAAAGGATAAGAAGGTATATCTCGAAATATGTCTTATGATGCTTGATTTCTTCTTTTCTCTTTGATTTGATCTTTTGATTTAAGAGATCTTTCTCTTCCCACAATCCTACCACAAAGATAAGCCAATAACTCATGCACCCATTAGCGTTAGAAATCTAATCAAACTTTGAACAATCAAGTCTAAGTTTGCAAAATAAGACTAAAACATGAAAGAGCATGAGATTTTGTCTTGAAATAATTAATATGGTAAAACGGACCAGCAAACTAAAATGCCCCAAAATATGGTGGGAATGAGAATGCAACCATAAAATTTTACCCTACTTGATATGCCAATGTGTTCGTCTTTGAAATGAAACTAAGAACTTTTAATGAGAGATACTAGATGCAAGTTATAACACTACTTCTAAAGCATACACTAGGAGCTACTTTAAGCAAACATGATTGAGCTCTAATCTATTTCAAACAAAGGACAAGATCTATGCTCATAAAATAAATCTAATAAACCAAACTTCTAACTTGTTTAATGTTTTGTATTTTGTTGTGTTTTTGTAGGTGGACGAGAGGGCACCTAAGGGAGGAATGAGGGAGACGAGAGGCTTAGAAAGATGGGTAGGACGAAAGGAAGAGGAGACTAGGGGGACAACAGCAAGGAGAAGATGAAAGCTAGGAAGGGCGAGTGGGAGAGGAGAGACTTGGAAGAGAGGAGGAATGAGTGGGAGAAGGTAAGGAGGGACGAATGCAAGCTAGGAAGGCAAAAAGAAGTGGGACGAATGGGAGGATGAAGACAAACCTATGGGGAAGCAGATCTAGGGCAATGGCTTCAAGTGGAACACTTGGGATGGTAAAACACCGCCTTGGAAATCCTCCGGTTAACCGGTGATACGCCGACAACGAGTGTTGAAGAGAGCACAAGGGAACAAATCCCAAGTTATTCCCCAAGGTTGAAGGAACTTCAACCTTATGGCAAACTAATCTATGGCTTGAAAACAAGAACAATCTCGGATCAAGGCTAGAGGGGTTAGAAATGGCTTAGCAAGTCAAAGCAGAAACTCAAGGAGCAAACTAGAAGGCTAGAAGAGATGGAAGCCTATAGTAACAAGTAACCAAAAATGTGTTTTGAAAGTTTGATGGAGAAGATCTAACTCCTTTTGTTTCTCAAATCCAAAAATTAAAACTCCTTTGTTCTTATTTGTAGAGTGAAGATATACCTGCAAAAACCTTAAGCATGGATAATATATTTGGAACAAAACATTCAAGTGAAAAGAACTAGATACATGCTACTTGTGCTAGATTGTTAGCCATCATGAACATGATCTACAACTTAAGAACCTCAAATGAAATGTAAAACAATATCACCTCAATATCAAGTGAAGCAAAGCACATCAAGAGCCTCCACGTTTTTGACCTCCAAAGTCTCAACTTTATTCTCAATTAAAAACGTTTACAATTTCATCAGAGTTTCGATGCACAAAAATCCATGAGATAATAACCCAGATGGGCCTCTCTTTATAGTAAAATACACAAGAAACCTAAGCCTAAACCCTAAATCGAATTGGCAATGGGAGATAGGTCGAATTCCAATCACATGAGGGCTTGGAGGGGATGGACATGGCCAAAGTTGAGTTTATGGTAGGTGGAATTGGCATGAGGTGGCAAACTCGACTTTGGGGTAGGTTGGGATTGAAGGCACTAACCAATGAACAATGCACAACAAGGAAAGGCGAGCTAAGGTGAGGATTCACGCGAGATAGGGTATGAAGGGCGTGAGCCATGTGGAGTGCGAGCTAGTTGGTTAATGAATGACAAGTGGACAAAGGTAGGTGCTAACTCTACCTTAATGGAAGCCAAGCTAATCAACGATTTCACCAACCAATAAACGAGTTCCAACAAGGCTAGGACGTGAGGCAAATGGAGATTGACGTGAGGGTTGGGGATATGCGAGTTGGAGATTTGGTAGGTGAAAGCTCGAATGGGAGGAGCCAATCCAATGGTGTTTGCATGGGATAACCAATAGATAAACCCCAACTAGGATCCACGTGAGCATAGAGGATATGACGTGAGGATTTGTAAGACATGCGAATGGGTTGTGAGGGAGACATATGGTGGATGGTAGGTGTAGGCTCGAATCATCACAAGGAGCCAAGCCTTGGTAGGTGTGGTGACTCATGAGGGCGCCAATCTAACATAAATGCATAACCAACAAACCACTTACCACATGACAACTCACAAACTCGACTTTGCATGAAGGAGGGCGAATTGGTTCAAGAAGATATTTTGTTGGTGACTGGATGGATGACTGGATAAGCTTGGAGTTGATTGGAATCTTCCTAAATGCTCATTGCCATGTCATTTAGCCTTTTATTTTAATCAAATTGATTAATTTTGGAGAGATTTGGATTATCTCCAAAAATAATCAATTTTATTTTAATTAATAATTTATCTGTAAATGACTTTTCAGAGAAAATATTAATTACGGGGCTGAATTGACATCCGAAAGTTGGGTTTAGCTGCTCCATGGGTCATGTGTGATTTTTGGCTTATGAAACGAGCCATCAAACACTAAGTTCGGACCCCGGATGACTGACATATTACAAATTATTATTTCTCTATTTAAACTATAGAGAAATTTATTAAATTTAAAAAATAATTAAAACCCAAATTTCGACGGACCCGGGTAAAATTTTTTCGAAATTTTTTCTGAGGGTTTAATGGACCTAGGACATGACCGACACCTATTCTAACAGTGTCTAGTAGGCTTATATACATTAGTTGGCCTCTAATAACCCCCCATGGCCAAATTTTCAAAATCGGGCATTCCAGCTTTGGAGGAGCGGGAGAAAACCTCATCGATTATACCTCGCCTTAAGCAAAGCATAATTGACAAGGGAAAAAAACTCCTTGGAATACCTTAGTTGCTTAATCCAGTCATGAGAAACCGAGGCACTCATATCCTACTAGCACACTTTATTACAAACCCCCATGGGGCCATGGTCATGTCGACTCAAAAAACAAAACAAGCTAACCACAACTAGCTAGCTACAAAATGCTGGATCATCTGATACACTGGAATCAAACATTCATCATGTTTGTCAAATGGCGGCTCTCCAGAAAATCCAACTATGGTACAAAAAGTTGGTAACAAGGCTAACTCCTAACGAAGCCAAGGGGGGGTAGTACCTACAAAGAGTTTACTATGGCTCAATGTGTTTTAGTGTTTTTAGTGTATGGTGATGCGGATGGGTGTTGTTTAGGAGTTTTAAAGATGAAAAGATCACAAATTTACTTTAGATAAAACACAAGGTAAAATGCAATCCACGTTGCGATACAAGATTACAAGATCAACAGTATATCAAAGACTTGCGAAAATGAGATAGCATCCACAGATAAATGACTTAAATGAACAAATGGCCCAACAATATGAATATATGAAAATGCGACATTTAGACCAGTGCCTTATGGAGTCAAAAATTGTATAGTGCTGGGGGATGCTAAAAGTACAAGTCTTGGAGAACCGTTCGTGAGAACGTTTTGGAAATTATCTTGGTTTATTGAAAGTTTTAGTGGTCTTGATTATTAGGCTAAGAACAACAAGGTAAGCAGATCGATCGGAAAGGTATACCTTCAGTGGCTTCCCCTCTGATGGTAAGACGGACCACCCAGATGTCAAGGAGTAAGTGTCTAAAGAATTAACTACTCCGATGTCTAGACAGCGGTGATTTCCGGCCCCACCAGGTTTAGGAACTTTGCCCACTACTTGAGTATGTCTCGATAAAGCAACGCCGGTTTCTTGGTTGTGGGGGTGAAAATTTTATTATGTTATTGAAAATGATCAAATCTAACACCTTTCTGAGTACTAGCCCAACCTTTTCAGGTTGGTAGAGCATATGGGTGTTAGATAGCAACCAAGATAAATTATTAAAGGGGGAGTGTGAGTTGAAGTGTTTTAAAATTATTAGAGCACGTCGTTCAACTCTCCGACAGAGAGTTCTCTTGACTTCGTCTTATGACAAGGTTCAAGAGACTTAGTTATTCTATATGCCTAATGCAGGGAGAATGCAATTTTAATATGCTCTCCGACAGAGAGTGCTCTTGACTTGGGTTATTGCAAGTTCAAGAGGCTTTGTTCTTTATTAAAATAGAGGCAGTTTATACGCAAAGAAAAAACATGCTTTCAAAAGTAAACAAGTAATGAAAGGAAATAACAAGTGCACACTTTCTAAGGCCAAATTGAACAACTAACCAAGAAATAAACAAACAAGGTGGGATCAACCTTGGAACAAGGTGACCACTAGAACCGTTAGTCCTGAAAACCTTCCAGCTAGCTGGATGTCGGCAAGGATTCTAACGGGGAAAGAGAAGTAGCCACAAAACTATGTGGCACTTGGGATCAAATCCCAAGCTACTTTCTCAAGGCAAAACTTGGAAGAGAGTTAATCTAAGTACAAAAATAAGCTTTAATCTAGAAAATTTGAAACAAGTCTAACTAAAGCATGCATGAAACAGTCTTCCCCAAATGGGGAAGGAGAAACAAAGTGTGGGAGGCCTTTTCCCACCTAGCCTTTTTATTAACTGATTTACAAGTGCCTTTGGGAATGAAACCCTTGAAAGGTCTTTTGAGAGAAATAAAATAACTATGGAAACAATACTTAGAAATCCTTAATGGCTTTTACAAAGGAGAGTGTAAATAATTCTCTTATTGGTTCAAGTCTTCTCCTTGGATTAAAATTTTGATCTTCTTTGAGTCTTGTTTTCACAAATCTTTCTTCTCCTTCAAAGAACCTATACAAGCTTAACCCAACTTCAACAAGGCACCCATTAGATGTTAATGAAAAATCAAAAACTTTGAAACTAAGTGCAAATCTAAGATCTAATCTATATGCCAAATCCTAAATGCAAACTGTAAACACTTTCAAATGAGATCTAAACTAGAAACTTTAAGAAACAAAATGCAAAACTTGGAGCTTTAAAAGGAGATTTAACTAATGAAAATGTAAAGACTAAAGCATGAACTAACTCTAACACTAACAAAATTATGTTTTGTTTTTTGTGTTTGTGTCTCTTGGAAGGTGGACGAGAGGAAGGATGGAAGACAAGACGAGAGGAGAAAGAGGAGAAAAGAGAGGGGAGACGAGAGGAAGGAGGAGAGGAAAGAAGGCCCTAACTAGGGAAGACGAGAGGGAGACCTAGGACAAGAAGAGAGAGGGAAAGCGAAAGACAAAGAGGGCAAAAAGGGAGTAAGACGAGAGCTAGAAGGAGAGGGAAAAGAGATGGGAAGAAAGACAAAAGGGTGAAGGTTTTGGAGATGGATCTAAGGGGGACGAGAGCAAAAAGGAGATGGAGGGAAGACTAGGACGAGAAGCAAGAAGAGGTTGGACGAGAGCAAGGAGAAGGCAAAAGGTCAAGGCAAACCACAAGCAAAGGTAAGCTTGACAAGGCTCTAGGCTTGGAGAGAAGTAGAAGTTTGGATTTCCACAGCTTAGAGAGGTAGATCTAGTAACCAATAACCAATTTAAAACTTTTTGAATGCTTGATGGAAGAAGCAATAACTCTTTGTTTCTTGATTTTGTAAAGCTAGACTCCTTTGGCAACCTGCAGAGTGAAAGTGAAACCAACAAAAACCCTTGCACTTTGGGAGAACACCTGAAAAATCCACATACTCAAGAGAAAAGCATAGATTTATAATTACTTGTTCTAGATTGTTAGCCTTCTTAGATCATAAATCTATAATTTAAAAATCGAAAGTACATAAGCAAAACATGATATCACCTTGTTACAAGATGAAGTATGGCCACCAAGAGCCTCCACATTGACCTCCAAAGTCTCAACTTTATTCAATACTTAAACAGATTACAAAAATCCTCCAGAGTTTCTTTGCTAAAAGATCCATGAGGAATGAGGAGACAAAGCCCTCATTATATAACAAAAGACAAGAGCCAGCCTACCCTAATTCGAATTGGCTCAAAGGAAGCCAATAACCTTAGACATAAACTCGAATTGCCATCAAATCTTAGTCAACACTCATGTCAAGCCAAGCTTGGAGTGCTAACTCCACCAAGTAATTCGAGTTGCATTGAGTTAGGGTGGGGAGGTGGCCTCCACCTAGGCAAGGCGCCCCCCATCCCATTCTCGGAAGTGTCACCATCGAATAAGCATGTGCCATGTGTAGAACTCGAGCTCCAAGTAGAGGTTGACGTGAGCACATGGGAGATCTCATCTTGATGTGTAATGAATGCTAACTCGCCTTTGAAGGAAGCCAATACCATGTGTTTGCACAAATCTAGGGAGGCGCCTACCATAGGCTTTAATGCATATCAACTAACCCATTCAACACTTAACACATCATTAAATCGACTTTTGCATGCATGAGGGCAAATTCACTTGAAGGAGATCTCATCTGGTGACTGGATAGCTGACTGAATGATGATTGAGATGATTGGAATCTTCATTAATGCCTAGTGCCATGTCAATTAGCCTTTTATTTTAATCCATTTGGATTATTCTGGAGAGATTTGGATTATCACCAAATATTCATTTTTTAATATTTTAATTAATAATTTCTCTGTAAATGACTTTTTTGAGAAATGATCAATTATGAGGCTTAATTGACATCCGAAACTTAGGATAAACTGGTCCGGGGATCATGAATGATTTTTGGCTTAAGGTTCAAGCCTTCAATCACTGAATTGGATCCCGGATGACTGACATATTACAAATTGAAATTTTTCCATAGTTTAATAATTAAAAACGCAAAACCAGAGAACCCGGTAAAATTTTTTGAAACTTTTTCTGAGGGTCCTAGTGACCTAGGACATGACCAAAACCTATTCTAATAGTGTCTAGTAGGCTTACATACATTAGTTGGACTCTAATAACCCCCCATGGCTAAAATTTTCAAAATTGGGCATTCCAGCTTTGGAGGAAGCGGGAAAAAATCTCATCGATTATAGCTCGGCTATAGGCAAAGTATAATTGACAAGGGAAAAAACTCCCTGGAATACCTTAGTTGCTTAACCAAGTCATGGGGAACCGAGCCACTCAGAATCCTACTAGCACACTTTATTACAAACCCCGTGGGGCCATGGTCATGTCGACTGAAAAACAAAACTGACTAGCCAAAATTGGCTAGCCATAAATGATGGATCATCTGATACACTGGAGTACAAACATTCATCATGTTTGTCAAATGGCGGCTCTTCAGATAATCCAACTATAGTACAAAAAAGTTGATAACACCATCCATTGCAACACTACTTTCCAATACCCTTTGAGGACATTATCTACAATAATCTCATGAGTCAAAAACAACAATTTATTAAGCCAAAGGAATTGCAAAGCTAGATGATAAGTTAAAATAACTTTACTAACATGCAACAAATGACCACAAAAAGTAGGTCAATGGGACTAAAAGAGTGCATCCTATGTAAGTACAACATGGGAATGTGAAAGCAACTCCTATAACAATGATATCAAAGCAGATAAAGATAAGGATCTAAGTATCTATCTAGAACAAATTATAAGATAAGAGCTGAAAACTGAAACCGAAACAGGTTGTAGTGCAAATAAGATGTTGAGGCATCTCGAAGCATGTTGTTGAGGCAGAGTCATGGAATCAAGAGGTGGCCTCCTCATCAGTCATCAATCACTGTGAAAGGGCCAATGCACTGGTAGATGAGTGCCCAGGGCTAAGGGGGCATGGCTCTCATTAGGGGAACACGAGAGTGAGGGAGACAAACTCTATTACCATCTAATATCATGGGGAAGAAACTTCCCAAGCAAATTACAGATCTAAAGCTAATTTATACAACAGATTACTACAACGGTAACTCTACTACTTTATCTTCTAGAGATATGTTAAATCACTTAACAAATTCTACTTAATGTTATGTCAAATCAACATCCATAACCAGTGCTAGAATCTACTCAATCATGAAGATAACATAAGCTTAAATACAAATTTATAGTACAAAAAATATGGACCATAGGAACAATTCATATATATATGAGCTTTTATTGACCTCAGTACAAGCTGGTACAAGGCTCTCCAAACCCTAGCTAGAGGAACCATAAGAAAACTCTAGCCACCAATTCCTCCTAGTTAGGAATCACTCTTAACCAAAGCTAGTCACTCCACCAAAGAATCTCAACAAGCTACCTTACACAATGCGTTGACAGCGGGAGCGATTTAGAGAGCTATGTGGAGCTAGGGCGGGAGCGTGTTTTTTTATGGGAGAGTGTTTTGTAGAGTGTCCGGGAGCGATCGAGAGCTATAGCTCCCGATAGCTCCCTCATCACTCTCGGACAGAGCCAGGGAGTGTTTTTTTCTGCCCCAGAGCGCGCTCTACATTTTGCTCTGGCCCGAGAGCGAAAAAGGGAGCGCGTTTCGCGTTAGCTTTCGCAGGGCTCTTTCCAGGAGTAAGCTTTCGGAGCGGGGGCGAGGGGGGGAAGGACGCTTGCCCGCAACCTTGGCCCCTCTCTTGGAGTTGGCCCCCCCTGCTTGTAAATTCTATTTAAGAGAGAGATAATCACACTATTCATTATGAGAAGGTGGAACCTCTGCTCTTAAGCATTGTACATCTTTTGTGAGGAATATTTTTATTCAGTAAAGGCTTTGGAGGCAAATCGGTGTGTGGATCTATGGTGTGTGGACGATGATGTTCTAATGCATGCATGAGGTAACTTGTTTTTTTACATTTTCTTTTGCACTTGATTGTTGATCAAAGGTTGGCTTTTGAAGGAGATCTAGATCTTATAAGGTGAAGTAGTGTGATTGCATCCATTATTTATCTGCTAGGTTATTATAGAGATATTAGATTGGCAAAGTCATTTTTGTTTAAATGCTCGTCTTTAAATCTCTATATTAGTCTACACCAGATGCTCTTGATCCTTCTCGTGTGAGTTTCTTTTGTGATTACAGGTTGCCAATCTGAGGAGTTTGTTTGCTTCCATTTGCTTCCAGAATAGATCTATCTAAGAACTAGTCCCTCCGATCCCCACTCTCGAGGACCCCTTTGCCCAATTTCGAAGGCGTCTTCCTTTTCTGTCTTCTCGTCACCAAACTTTAAACTTTCTTGGTTACCTTGGTTTGCGTATCTCAGATCTACTCCTTTTGCAATATTATAAATAGATCTGATTTGTTTTCACTAGATCTGGAATCCCGGATTATTAGGAATAAACAAACCATCCCTGTTTTGTATAACACTGATCATGTTCATTACACTGATAACCTTAGTAAGGGCAGTTTTTGGTATTGCCTCCTTTCTAAACTGCATCAGAGGCATGGCCAATTCCAGGGATGGAAAGAATACGATATCCTTGTCCCATATTTACATCCAGATTAAGCGATTTGGTCCTACATGTTTCGCTATTCATCCTCATGATTGCAAAGAGTATCAAGAAAACAATTACAGATGAGATATATTGGTATTACGTACATGAAATTTGGATCTCCCCTTGCTGACTTGCCCAAAATTAGACTAGTTTCATACATATCTTGAGATTGAAGATGGGAATATTCTCCTGGTGATTTCACGAGGCTCCACTTATCAGATGTCAGTTATGAATGCATTTCACCAGCTTTGGGTGCAGACTGATCTTTTTTTGGGCTGGGCTTGAGAATCCTTAATCTGTGATCTCTAGAACTGAGAAAGAAGACCATTCTGTCTTTTGATTTTCAGCTTATTATGAGATAAGATGAAACAACTATTTCCTTTTCAAGCACTCAAATAACTCAACATTTGTTAAGTGTTCAGATCACAAGTGCCTTCTTGTGAAACATCAAATTATGCTTCACTACTGCAATCTAGTAACTGGCAAGGTTCCAGCTTCTAGATATATATATTAGCAAATCACTGTTTTTTTCATCCTATCATGGAGAGTCCTTGGATGAAGCACCCACTTGACTAACCTACAATAGCTCAGAAGACACCTGCCATTTTACCACTCATTAGTTGACACCCAAGGCCGTGTATACATAATCAGTGACCAGCAATAGGTTTCAGATCAGAGACAGTCTAGTTTCTAAAATTGGGACATTGCATTAGTACATTCTTACTGCCTGCCTCAACCTTGGATGCCAGGAGATATATTGCTCTAGCTCCTGTTTTATCTCTAGATTCAGATTTGGCTTAAACATCAGCTTCAATCACAACTTGGGTTTTGTCTTCACTTCATCCTTGATTTGAAGTCATCTTGAACATGTGATAGGGGAGAGAGTGGCCTGCCATTTTATTGCCATTCTTTGTTTCTTTCCCCAAGGTATTTGGACACCACTGTACTTTTTACCCTGCATCAAGTAATATGGGTTTTGTCTCCTGGACAATATCGGTCCACAATACCCTTCAGTTTTAGATGCAGTTTGAATTTCTGTTTTATGGGATCCTTGGGATTTGATCCCTAGTCTGAATTAAAAAAGTGATTTTGCATGTAGACTTTGTTTTTTGAAAACATGCATTTTAGATTATACACTACTGCACAGAAAGACGAATCATGTGATGCATAAGTGTTTTTCCTTGGTTTCATATACTAGATTAGCATAGAAAATGGCAGGGGCTGTTGCCTACTGTGCCTTTACAGCTGTTTGGTTGTGTTGTATCTCTTAAGTCTGGTTTGTCACTTTTGGCCATACTGGAGATTAATCGAATCTTTCGATCTATTAGTTGGGTCCTTTAACACCATTTTCTATGACTTTCCAGATAGGCAATCCTGTGAAGTAGATGGAAATATTTTAGATGGTAATATGATTGCTTCCTTTTTTATCTGTATAATGGGATTTCTATTTTCCTGTTAAATGTTTTATAGAGTTGGTGCTCAAGTATACAGAGCGCTTTTTTATTGATTCAGAAATTGTATTTCAGTGGTGAAAGTGGTGCAGGCAAAACAGAAACTGCAAAAATTGCAATGCAATACCTGGCAGCGCAAGGTGGCAGGGGAGTAGGTGATAAAATTTTGCAGACAAATCCCATACTGGAGTCATTTGGCAATGCAAAGACGCTAAGAAATGACAACTCTAGTAGATTTGTATGTTGTAATCCTTTTAATTCTCATGTTTCAACAATTTCAGTTCTTGGGAAATAGAATTGCAATGCTTGTGGGTTTGCCATCGCAATTGGGTCTGACTGAATATTTAAGAAACTGGGTAGACAACCATGTTTGTAGCAAAGCTAAAGTGTTGCTTCAGAAGGTCGCTAGACGTGTAAAACCCAGATAAGAAATTCAAAATCTGAAGGATATACTGTAAATTATATGCAGGGCAAGTTGATTGACATCCATTTTGATGGCACTGGCAAAATTTGTGGTGCACATATTCAAACATGTGAGAAAAGTTTAAGCTTCTCTTTTTAGTTTTGATTGTTTTGCATCTCTGTAACAGGCTTCACCAATTTCTTTTGCACTTTAATTCTTAATAAGTTTCTGTCAGATACTGGGATAATGAAAAGAGCATTTAGTGGATTAAACTGAAATGTATAACTGTGTGTTAACATAATCCTTTTTTTTCTTCTGTACAGGTTTGCTGGAGAAGGTGAGGAGTGCATTATCATATTATTTGAGTTTGGTCAAATTTATTTTGTTTGATATTGTATGTTCTATAAGCTACATTTTTATAAACTGCCTCTTTCTATTGTACAGTCAAGAGTAGTGCAACGTGTACAAGGTGAACGATCTTATCATATATTTTATCAGCTTTGTGCCGGGGCTTCTCCTGCTCTGAGAGGTATACGAATAAACGGCTGTTTTTTATGCAGTTTTGCTTCTCGTCAGGTTTTTGAATTTGATTAGTGAATGGGTGCTTGCTAATTGTTGCGACGGTATTGATGCACAAACACTGGAGGTAAAGAGTGGCATTTAGGCATGAAGATGCATTGAGAAAGTTCGTTCCATATATAGGCTACTTTTTTCTTTCAAGACCTGAAGCATAATTAATAGCTTTCTCAATTTTTTATTTGCACTGAATATTAGGCAAATTACATAATAGCCTCACTCCACATGATACGAAGGTAAGACATTGATTCAATATGATGGCATCATTTTTTTACAGTAGCAAGCTGGTCATTAATAATTCATGAATTGCATCTTCCAACCTGCAATATCCTTTATGAATCCCAAATATCTCCTCTGCTTTGCATAACTGTTCATTCATATCTATGCTTTACTCTTCTAAAAACTCCATTGTGTTTGCAAAGGCACCACCCTGTTGTATTGTAATTTTCTTTGAAAGTTGTCTTATCTCTTTCAAGGTGATTTACATGCTAGACACATAGTTATCAGAACTGGACCGGTCATTGAACTGGCTGACCCCGGGAACCTGAACCAGACCGGAACTCGACAAAAACCAGAAAAAAACTGGACCACAAAACCGGTCGACCAAATTATACATAAAATATTCAAAATTTGAAAAAAAAGTATATATTCATGTTCCATCAGAATTCAATCCATTATACAGATATAAGCAAAGTTTCTCATGTATATAGCAAGTAAGAGTCCATACAACCGAAATAGCACCGAGTGCAATCCATATCTATGATTCTGAACCAAAGTACAAAGGCTATAAATGGCCTCTACAGTCAAAATATAAGCATATAACTGTAGTCAAAACTCTAGAGTCTAGACTCTACAATCTAATCATATAAGAAAACCATCTGAATCCTCATGCCTAGTGTTGGAGTGACCATCGGCATCTATGTCCACGACTAAGGTAGACCGAGAATAGGGAGTCCGAGGCTGGCTTGATTAGTGTGAGAGAAATAGAGGCCGCTAGCCTCTTTATATAGCATTAGAAGGCGCCTAGTGTTAGTACCCCACCTCCCCACCTTAACTAAGTTTTTTTTTTTTTTTAAGACAGTAAAAAAAATTGAAAGAAAGCGCCTCTGTATGGCTTGTACAGAATCGACCGGTTTTGAGTAGGAAGGCTGGTTCCACATGGAATCGGCTGGTTTCGTACGGAACCAGTAATTTCTGGTTTAGTGGTCCAGTTCGGACCGCTTGGGATTGTAAACCGGTCAGACTGGCTGGTTTTGCCAAAACTGGTTCGGTTCTGATAGCACCGGCTAGACACAACTGCAAGAAGATGTATTTTCTTTTGCACATGATTGGATCAACGACATTATGGTGATTGCTAGCAGTTAGGAAAAAATGTCAGTGGCTTAAGTATTTATCTTATTCACACTCTACAAGACTCACTGAAATCAGTTATGGAAGGTGCTCCTCACAAACATATCTTCTATAGACTTTGACATAGATATTGTTGGAACCAATGCAACTTCAGAAGTTTTTCTTATTCATTCTACCTCCTACGGGAGAAGATATTAATGTATTTGATCATGTAAAACCCTTGAAAGAATCAATGTAAACCTTGGGGTGAAATCACACAAAGAAAAGATTTATCAAATGAAAGTTTTGTATTCCCCCAAGACAAGTCTGTCCAGTGGGTAAACTGCCCCAAAACAGTGGGCAGTCTGCCCCAAACAATGGGCAGAACTGCCCCAGTCAAGTTGGCCCAGTTAAGACCAGACAGGTCGGTCCAGTAAGGGAAAAAGTCACTTTTTATGTGTATAAATAGAGAGGTCGAACCTCTCATTTTGTTATTCACTCAAGTCAAGTTCGCACTAGCCAAGGAAGGTTCACTACTACAACTAGGAGACTGATTTTTTGGGGTTATCCACTTTGGAGAAGTTTCTTTCTTGTTTACTTGGGGTTTGTGCTATTACTATCTGGATGTACATCGTTCTCTATTGGAAGGTGTGAGCTCGGGGGAGGCACAATAGCTTCATCTATGGTTGGGAGATGATTGTTCTTATCATCGTGGTTAAACGAGCTCCACACTCATTTTGTTTCTGTGCTTTGCCATTCTTTTAGTGATCATGGTTATGCCGCTATAAAAACTAACATGGATTCAAAGCAGTACTAGAAGAAGCCATTGCCGAAAACTAGGGTTTCACATCTCGGTGCCTTCCCTCATTAGTTTGGCTGAAAAAGAGCTTTGATAACTTCACCCTAGGGAAGGCGCATCTGTTGGTGAAGGAAACATCCAGTTATGAGAAATTTCATTTTTGACCTAATTCTGCAGCTGTTGCAGTTACTGCAGAAATTAGGGTTTCAAGTTTTGTGCTGTTCGGTGAACAGTTTTGGCTCGTTCTTACCTTTTCCCAACTCACCTTGATAGGGCGCATCTATCTGTGGTGTCAGTTTTGCAAGAGTCCAAACTTCATTTTTGACCTAGCTCCTGCTAGGGTTTCTCGTCCAAATCTGTAGTCAAGATGATTGGAATGAAGGTTGAAGATCGACTTGATGGGGCTTCCAACTTCATCTCTTGGAAGTCTAGGGTTCTTCTTATATTAGAAGAGAATGGTCTCTTGAAGTTCGTCAATGAGAATATACCAGAATCAGATATTGAAGATGAAAAGTCTAAATGGAGAAAGAATGATGCAAGAGCAAGAAGAATCTTGGTGGGTTCAGTAAAGGATCATTTGGTTCCTCATATTTCACAAAGAAGACAGCTAGGAAGATGTTCAAAACCCTGAAGAAGTTGTTTGAGCACAGTAGCATCAATGTTACTCTAACATTGAGGAATCAACTATCGAATATGAAGATGTCAAAGTCATAATCGATTGCTGAGTACTTCATGAGGATCTCGGAACTAAGGGACAGGCTATGCTCTATTGGAGAAACCCTTGATGATAAGGAGCTTGTCATAACCACTTTAAATGGTCTCCCACCCTCTTGGGAATCATTTATCCAAAGCATAGTGGACGAACCAAGTTGCCCAAATTTGATAGGTTATGGGCAGATTGTACTCAGGAAGAGACGAGGATTGCAGCAAGGCAAAAACTTCATGGCCCGCAATTCGAAGAAAATCAAGCATTTATATCTCATGTTAAGAAAGGAAGAGGAAAAGGAAGAAAGTTTTATAACCGTAAGAACCAAGAGAGGAGATCAAGCCCGTCTCCAGATCAGAAGAAGAAGAGGAAGGATCTCTCGCATATACAATACTTCAAGTGCAAGACATATGGCCACTATGCTAGAAATTGTAGAAGTTCAAACAAAAGGAAGCATGACGCCTCACCCACTGATGTTGATGAAGACACTCCTCACAAGAAGTCAAGGAATGATGATTGTTCGGAGTTCTTCTTCTAGTGCTCCCCATATTGAGGTGATGATATGAAGATCCAGACTTCGATGATCTTCCAACAAGAAAATAAAAAATAGAGATCTCTCATGGTTCCCACAAGAAGGTAGCGGAAGCCCACCCACAAAACAATAAAAGATAAGTATTTGGATTTATTGCTGTTAGATCTGTTGGTTTTGAATATGCTTCCATAACAATTTGTTGGCAGCTCTATAGGATGTAGAGCAATGTGACCTAGTTCCTTTATTGATGAACATTAGGCTCATATAGTATTTGTTATGTATATGATTGTTTAAATAGCAGTAATGCTGCACAACTTTTATGAACCCATCTTGGATGTGTTAAATAATAAATTTTCATTAGGGTTAGGGATTGATGCAGAGAATTAAAAAATTCATGTACTTTAATGCAAAATCACATTCAAATACTGAAATGAAATAGTACAACAGTAAATAAATAAATAATGCAACTTAAAACATAATTTTCATCTCTTTCACCTTTAACACTACCAATTAGGTCACTGTGTTAAAGTAATCTTCAGTAGCATGTAATTATTAACAGTAGTATAACTGGCACAGTGTTAATCAACAGTAACATAAATAAAGAAGACATGTTTAGGGTACTTACCTGGAGTGTGGGACCCTTCCTGTGTTATATTCAGAAATTTTACTTTCAGAATGAGCTGAACCTCTCAGAGGCCAGTCAAACACTAGGAACCAACTGACTCTATTTTAGAGGGTAAGTACAAAACCAGAGAGAGAGAGATGTCTGGGCTGAGGTATAAACAAATAGTCAATGACAATAAAAATACACAGTGACAGTCCAAAGAAGACTCAACACATAGGTTTGACAGAGTTTACACCACAGATAAAAATTTAGTGCATAGATCTGGTCCTTAGCATAAAGATTTGGTCAAAGATAAAGGCTCAAAATAAATGTATCAAAAACAAAATACAATCTCAATACCCTGGATCAGTCATTAGCATAAAAGTTTAGGTCTCAGGCTAAACGTGGTACATGGGACCTTTATAAACTACAACAAACTGACCACAAACAAATACTCAAAAAAATCAGAGCCGTGAGATGATAGCAAAATAGATCTCAACAAACCCTCAATTTGACCATAACTCAGAAAATAAGCTTGCAGCAGGCAAGGAGAACCTTCAACAGAATCACGGCTCAATCATCAATATGATAAAAGCATGCGGTCACTTAGGATAAACCCCAATCAGATCACGGCAGGCAGAATTAAGGTTTACAAGCTTCCGGCTGAGGTAAAAGGAAGCTCCAAGGCTCACGATTTGGTCATAGGAGATGGATTAGATTCTTATAAGATCTCTGCTAGCAGATCGGATCTCTTCTCAGCCCAATAGGACACCACAGCAGCAGATTGAACCTCTTCTCAGCCTAATCGGTCTCTACAGCAGCAGGTCAAACCTCTTCCCAGCCCTATCAGACCTCTCAGCATTGGATTAGACCTCAATCAACAATCAGATCAGATCTCAAATAGGAGCAGATCGGGTTGGATCTTGGTGAATAACATGAAATCCTACCTCTCCAAAGTCACAACAGACATTAGCGAACCATAGCAGAAATCAGATTTGAGATAGATAGTAATCTTCAAGCAGGACAGTCCATATACCCTAGACGTCAAGAAGAAATCAGAGCTGAGATATTGTACCTTTCTTTTTCTTGTCAAATGAGAAGCAAAAGTCTTCAATATATAGGATCATGATTTTCTAGAAAGGTCATTCTTTATTTAAGTTAGGGTTCCATCAATTTAGGGTAGTACCACTTATAAAAAAATATAAATGATGTGTCTTAAGTGGGTGCCAACACAATTGGGTTAAGACACAAACATAAAATATGAATAGGGTAACTTTAGGTGGGTAATAGGGTCATATTATTATTAGGTGAGGGTACAAGTCAAAACTATAAGAGCAAGAATGGGTACATGACCCATAACCCTAGGACCAAGGGTAAACCATAAAGTGGACAAACAACCATAGTACCCATAAGACCAAAAACATCAAAGGTGGTACTAAAAACAACTCAAGGTGGATAGATGACCCCACTAACCACAAGTCAAAGACAAGGTACCACAAGACCAATAATTAACAAGGTGTAAGAACCAAAAGTAAATCAACCAAGGTGGAGGAGGTACAACTAGTCATCTCTCTCTCAAATGTACAAATGTTCCATATGACCTGAAAGTTCATCATCATTGTATAAGGAAGGGTTCACACTGGATGATGTGATAATGTGGTCCTCTGGACTGCTCCTGAGGTCAAATGTTAGTGGCTCCATCAAGGGGTGGTCAGTCCCTTGAGAAGACCATCTAATTCATCCATCTCGAAGATTTGGGAGAAGAGGACATCACGCATCAGCATCTTGGTCCACTGACCAAGATCCACTTGGTTAACTGACCAGGTATGTCATTGCAGGAACTACTTGGTCCTCGTGACCAAGAATTTGTCTGGTCTCGGACCAGGAGGTCTCTGTCTCAACCTGCAGGACCTGCTTGGTCCTCGTGACCAAGAAACTGTCTGGTCCTAGACCATAATACCCTAGAGACAAATAGGGGCCCTAGCCACATGCTAGGGACTTTTCCATGGCATCAACCTGCTTGGTCCCCGATCAAGAACCCTAGGAGACAGTTGGGGGCCCTAGGGTACCTTCTAGGGTTTTACTCTTTACTCTGTCTGGTTAACTTAACTGGGAACCCTATTTAATTGACTAGTGTACCATCCCCTCTGAGAATGGGTCTCGCAGCTGCACTAACTTTAACAGGATGATCTCTCCTTCCAACATGTTTAGAGTAGTACACACTCTTGATAATATGTTCTAACAGAGATAGCGGACATCTAATTAGTTATCATATATATGTTGTGCCGAAGCATTAGCTAAGATGCCTATATGCTTGTATAAACTATGGCCATTACATTAAAATATAAATTGGTTCAATTTGATTATGCAATGTCGCTAATCATTTGACGGGATTTTGACTTGTAGGGAAAAGACCATATGATTTGGCCTACAAGAGAAGGATGATGAGACTTGTACCGATGAACAAGTGATGGACATGTGAATCCTGTTGATGTTCAGATTAATCAAAAGCAGGAAGCTTCTAGAAGCATGACTCTCAACCTAAAAGGACGACTCCTAGACAATGCAGTTAGAAGAAAGTCATGACATAAGGATTAGAGTATGATAGTCCTGGAGGACGTGAGTTACTCAGTTGGTTTCTGAGGAGGTACACACCCATTCAGTTAGAATTGTGCCTCAAGATTCAAAACATATTACTAATGATGATCCCCTATTCGTGATACTATATACTGGTGATCTATTCCTCACCAAGACAGGGAGATTGATTGCCAGATATAGAGGGAGTTAGAGGATCTTGTCTTATTGCATCACTGATTGATGGTGTGGCAAAAACTTGATGAGGTCTTCCTAGGATAAGGAAGAACACAGTTGAGATCATGAACAGATCTAGCATGATGACTGTGATTACGTAGCTACACTGATGATGATGGTATTGATAGTCAAGAGGATCTTTGATGTACTTGGGCATCACCAGGACAAATACTTTGTTCCAAAGAGGAAGCATGATGCTTAGCTACAGAGGGAGAATAATGCTCAGATGCAAAGGGAGTAGAGCGCTCCAGTATAGAGGGAGATGTGATGAACATGATTGCAATATCAAATAGTATTAGCCATGTGTCTTGGCTAAGGGTGAGTGGTCCGATGGTAGCAACGTTGTTGGGAGCGGGGAGCTGGAGCGGAAAGTGAAATTTTCAAAAGCTTCCGTTTCGGGAGCGTTTTTTATATAATATATATTTAAATATATTTTGATGCATATAAATTAAAAAAAACATGTATTATGCCAAATTAGCTATAGAAAACGTCAAAACATAGAATCTAGATATTCATATAACCATTTAGTACACATTGATATAACATTAATCATCTCGTCTTCTAGATTCTAGGAGCTATAAGTTATAACATTGTCATTAAATGATCATCATCAAATCATCAATCATCAATCATCAACAACATAAACCCTCAAATTTCAACATATAATATTCACCAACAAATTAGGCCATAATGTTTACAAAATAGGCCAACCGCCAAAATAAACATGAAAATGAAATACAAACTACAAAGTACTATGAATCTACTAAGCTTTCCGCTTGCCACGAGTAACTTCCAATTTCTTTTCTCGTGTTCTAGGTGGAATAGGTGCTGGTGGAAGTGATCGTGGAACATGAGTAGAAGATGAATGGCCCCCGCGGGCTGAAATTGGACGTTGTGAAGCTAAAGGCAAAACTCCTGCATCCAGAAAGCTGCTTCTGCTTGGGAGTGGCATCTCTATATGGGTAGTCTGAATTGGATCATCATGATCACCCAATAGTTCAGCCTCCAAGCACTCTAATGCCATGGCTCCATCCTCCACATTAGCCTCCTCTGGATTGTTGTCCCAAGTCAAAAGTGTTCTATCATTCTTGGCCGCCTCACAATAATGGGACAACAACCTCAAGTTGTAGTGCACATAAACCAAGCTTTCTGCGCGATCTACATTTAGACTCTTTCTCTTACACTGTGGATGAAGTTGTAGGTGCTCCAACACCTTTCTGCAGAAGAGCTATTAACAACCTGTGATAGCACCCTCAGTGCCAATTTATGCAAATATGTGGCTCCAGAGCCATGCATGTTCCACCAATGGATAGGGTCCAATTTGTCTCGATCTTTGGTTGCGAACAGGGAGCCAAAGCGTCCATGCTCACTTATGTATATGCTCAATTCACTCCGTACTTGAGCACACTCTTCCTCATCAGGGACCAACTTCTCTAATGCAAGCATATACCCAGCAACAACCTCTGGATCTGTGTGGCGTTTTTTCCTGACTCCACCCCAGGTGCAGATTCAGCCAAAATTGGAGAGTAGTATTTTGGGGTGAGGACATATGCAAGGGCATGGAGTGGAACATTTAGATTATCCCACCTTTTGACCACAAGTTTATGAATATGGTCATACAAGACTGCATCTCTTTGCTCAACAATGTCTTTGATTTGACCAAGCATGCTATCCATCTACTCATATACCTCCCCAATCACCGGCTGATCTGTATCTGCAAAACGAATCATGTTATAAACTGGGTTGGTGAACTGCAGAACATACCTAACCTGTGACCAAAAATGACCTTCAAGAACGGTGTCCTCCACCTCCTAAAAGTCACTTCTATCTGATGCACTTGCAACTCTGTCTTTCAATTCCTGCCATGGATCACTTGAGAGCATACTAGCCAATGCCTCTCTTACCTTCAAAAGCCTCCTGAAGGTGAGGTAGTAGCTAGCAAATCTAGTCTTTGCAATCTTCCATAGCTCCAACTTAGAGTGGTTGCGAAAAATGTGGTGGGCCATGCTATGATTGGTAATAAATTTGATCATTTTCTTACCTCTCTTGTACAAGGCACCAATCCATCGGTAATTATTGTCCTTCATCTTAACAATATCACGCATCAAAAGGTTCAATGTGTGAGCCAAACACCCTGACCAAAATATGTTGGGATACTTATCCATAATGATTGCTCCTGCTGCCTTACAATTAGCAGCATTATCAGTGATGACTTGAATGACATTGTATGGCCCAATCTCTTGAATGGTTTTAAGTAAAGGTTGTGCAATGTTAATAGCAGTCTTGTAGCGATCTGAGTAGTCATGGGCTGAAAGGAAGACCGCATCGCTAGCAGAAACGCCAAGAATATTTATCAACGGCTTGCCTTTAACATTTGTCCACCCATCAGATACAATGGATACCCCATAGTTGGACCAATCATTTGTGAAATTTCCAAGAGCACTATTGATTTTGGCTCTTTCCTTGTCAAGTCCCACGGTTCTAGCTTTGTCATACCCAGGGCTTCTATACCCTTTAGGGCCACCATTGATGGCTTGTACCATTTCATGCCAATAGGGTGAGCGAAGAACATTGAATGGCACACCACATGCATAGAGAAACCTATAAACTTTTGAATCCACATCATCTCTACAACCTTGGTCAAGGAAATCGGATAATGTTCTTCGTATAGGCGAGACTCCATGGGGACATGAGGCTCCCGATTGAGCCGATGATGATCCAACAGCAGCTCCACTACCAAACATTCTCTGTGGGGATTTAGAATCAACCCTCGATCTCTTCGACTTGTTTTGAGCGGCCTCTTCTTCCATCTTGTATTTGCTTCTCTCTTTAGCTCCCACTTTGTCACAAGTTTTGACTCCATGAGACTTACCTACATCGCATGGCATAACCCCACACAAATGTTTTCTCACCCGGGTATATGAACCTGTGTATGTTTTCCCACAATGGGGGCATCCAAACTTTGTGGTTCCACCCCCTCTCCCTCCCCCTTGCCTTGTCACATACTTCCACAAAGGTGTTGTGTCTTTTTGTTTTTGCCCCACATCACCCTCATCCTCATCATCATCACCCTCTTCCCCTTCCTCCTCTTCTCCTTGGTATGCATCACTCTCTACCTCTTCCCCCTCATCACTACCACCACCACATCTACTTCCCAACACCATCATAATGAGAAGAAGTGGAATGAAAAACCAAAACCACATACCCATCATGTTTCTTGATTCAAGATGAGAGTCGTTCCCTGCAATAGAATGATGGAGAAGAAGCAATTGGAAAGAGTAGGAGAAGAGAACATTGCAAGTTTTCCATTTTTTAACGTAGTGAAAAAAAATTGCAAAAACAAACAAAGATGAGTTTATAGAGCCTACCTTTTAGCTCTTCAATGGTGGTTGAATGTCTCTATGGAAGCTTCAATCTCCCTTGCAAGCTCTCCCCTTCAATTTCCCACTCAATGCTCAAAGCTCTGAAACAACTAGCAAACTCACTCCGAGCTCAAACTCTTCCCAATCAAGCAAATGAGTAATGGAATGAGTCCAAATGGACTCATTCACCTTTTATTGGCCCAAAGTGACCTATCCCACCAAAAAAAACCCTAAAAAAAATTCCAAAAATAAAAAAAAATTTCAAAAATCCGCCCGTCCACGGAATCGATTTTTTTTGGTCGGGTTCGATGCGGATTCGATTCGGGATCGACTCGGAATCGAACCGGAAGCGACGATTTGCAATTGAATTACAAAAAGGCAGGGATCGTTTCCCCCCCCCCCCAGTTCGTGAATTGCCAAATCAATTCCTGACAGAATCGATGAGGAATCGCGATTCCAAAATCGATCCCTCATCAATTCCGTCCGAAGCGCGATTTGGGATTGATTCGAGGGGGGGGGGTGGTCGATTCCCAGCAGCTTAGGATGGTAGTACTACATGTTCTCCCAAACACCTTTTGATGGGATGGGGAGACCAGTCCCTTGATATTCTCCCATACAGGTGCATGAATTCTTTCATGTGATTTGTTATTATTATTTATTGGCATTTCATGTCTAGAATAGGGCAGGACATAAATGTCTGCCCCGATATATTTGATGCCTTTGTTAGCTGATATATGTGCAAGTCTCAGAAGACTCTACGAGAGCACATTAGTACATGTATGATACAAAATGGGACTGTACTTTTCTCTTGGATACCCTGTGATGGGGTGGGGCGACTAACCCTTGATGAATAGTGATGATGCATCGAGCAGGTGTTCCCCCAGTATTAGCCATGAGATTTGGCTAGGGGTGAATGTCTCAGGGTGGAATAGTGCCTTCTCCCAGTCATCGTGAGATGGATGTGGAGATTGGTTCCTAGTTGCACACACTATCCTCCTAGAGGTTGAGCATCATGCATTCCTTTAGTATTGGCCTCTGTAACTTTGGCTAGAAGTGAATGACCCAGGGTGGGACAGTGCCTTCTCCCAATCATCCTGAGATAGGATGGGGAGATTAGTCCCTCGTTGCTCACTCATCAGAATGGGGCAATGCCCTGTCCCAACCATCCTATGAAGGGATGGCGAGATTGGTCCCATGATTGACTCCCTCGGTAAGAGGGAAGGATAACTTTACTCCTTGACACTCTGTGATGGAGTGGGGAGAGTGATTATCTACAGATGGTGAACTGCAATGAACACTCTCTTCCGACACTCTTCTGATCTGTCCAATGAACACTGAGTTGGAGAAGCTGTTGAAACTGATCATCTACAGACTACAATTAAATTCTTGAAACATCGCATGGGTTTCTTGCTTTATTACCATCTACCGCCATCACCTTCCATCCTGGTTTACTACATTGAGGCACTTAGTGGCAAGATGCAGTATCAGATAAGAGACAAGGAGCCCACTACTTTGCTTCAAGCCCAAGGGATGGCTATTAAAATTGACTTAAACATTCAATCATCTGGAGAGTCAAACATCCAGGGTTACTCTAGATCTTCAACACCTTTAAAGATTAATGAACCAAAAGATAAAGATTCTTTATCAGTTATGAAGGATACTTACGAAAAACAGATGAAGGAAATGAAGAGAAACATGGAAGAAGCTGAAGCAAAACACCTTGCTCAACTAAAGGAAATACTGAACCGGGTGGTAACTATGGAAAGAACACACACACAACCTGCTCCTAAGACCTTTCCTGCAAAACCAACATGGCAGAGAAAAAATCCCAACCATGAACAGAGGCCTCCTCATCAGCTAGAGGCTGCTAACACGGTTGAATCATACAAACCATTTTGTAGGGCATGCAGAGACTTCCATAAGGAATCTGGATGCTATTATGCATGTTATGCTCAGGAGCATGGTCATCCAGAAGATTGTGGTCCTAGTGCATCAACAAGCAAGCCTAAATTCATTAATAATGTGGGTGACATCCATGGCATTCCTAGGGTTGAACCTTGCACACCATTTTGTAGGGCATGCCAAGAATTCCATAAAGAAGACACTTGTCATCTTGCATGTTATATTCAAAAGTATGGTTTTCTTGAAAGGTTTGTTAATCAGTCTTCATCAAGCGAGCTTGAGTGCATGAATTATTTAGGTGATACTTATGATATTCCTAAAGAAAGTTGGAATCAATTGGATCGGCTATTATAGAAAATATGACATTTTCCCATCAGATCCTCGATGATCCTATCGAAGAAATTTATCAAAGACTGACTTTTCTTGAAGACCCTCCTCATGCCACCGAAACAAAAGACATCCATGAGTGGGAGGTTTTTCAAGACTACTTCAGTAATGATGAACATATACGTACTCTTGAGCCACCTCTAGAAGAAGTCATTACAAATATTGATACTTATGAAAAAATCTATGAAGTTTGTAATATGTGTGATGACACTCTGATTTGTTCTCCACATGACAGTGAATATTCAGAAAGTTGGGTCCCTTGTGATATCTTTGAAACCCATCTGTTTGAGGAGGATTGCTATGAAGTTGAGGAGAACAGACATAGCTTGGAGGATGGTATAAGTGATGATGAGTCCATCATGGATGACATAGATATTGGAAATGATGAATGGACCTTTTTAGAGAACCCTATGTATGTCATATCTAAAGAAGTTAATAACGAACAAGATTCCTTTGGTAATTTTGTTGACAATCCCACTTATGAGCATGAGGATGCATATAACCAGGAATACGACAAAATTCATAAAGACTCCCCCACATTTGACAAAGATATGGGTGATGACTATTGGATGTACATTGGAAAATCTATTTTTGATGTATCTAGAGGAGGGAGTGTGAATTTTGAGCAGTTAGACATGAAGGAAGAGCATGATGTGTTTGCATGTGAGTAGTCAGAGCTACACATGATTATCAACAAAAGTGATCTAGAGAAGCAGTACAGTCATATATCTCAGCCATCGGAAATTGTATATTAGAGCAGTTCGAGGTTTGCACTTTCATAGAAAATTATTTTCTGAAAAGCCTTTCAGATCAATGTGATAAGGTACTAGAATTGCCTTGTCATCCTAAATTTCCTCATTCCATCCTGTTCTAGATGGAGGATGCCTATAGGAGGACCTACTATGTTGGGAAGCACTTCAAATATTTATTACATACTTATGATTCCCCATCTAGCCCTCCCATTCAGAAGATCCAAGCAGGTTTGCATTTTCTGATAAGCATGCGCTTGCTCTGGCTGGTAACCAGAGACAAGGTAAAAAATTGTTTTTACATTGATTACATGCTTAAATGGTTACATTGGATTTCTGATTATACTTAACATGTTCTTTTTTGTATTATGTTAGAATAGGAAAGAACAAAGATTTTGCATACATTTAGATTTTTTAGAATTCACTTTCAAACAATAAAATATAGTTGGTATTTCATTTTGTTTTATTCATAACACATGTGCTACTAAAGGTTTTTCTGTCAAGTTGAGATGTTTTTACAAGTTATATATACAAACTAGAGATTCTGGTGTTCTCGTATCCTCTCCTTGCATGAATTCCAGATCGAGCACACATCTCGCAGTTGGAGCCAGATGTTACTAGCTATTTTGTACAATAGCTGAATTTCTTGTGAGCCGCCAGTTTATTGAACATGATTCATGTTCATCATCAATGTGAAGAAGTTCAGAAGTCATTTTCAGGGCATTTTTGCCCCATTTGTAATAACTGCATGTTCATACCCCCATGGGGAATTTGTAAAAAATTGGTCTAAACGGGGTCCTTTTATAAAAGACTCGGCTATCCTTCGGTTTAGCCATTTGGGGGATACTCTAGAGTGTTTTTTCCTTAGGAATTATGCGCTACTCATCAGTGGTGTATAATTCTTGAGTTTTTCACTCAAACCTCCAAAGCTAGAGTATTTTCCATGGTGGTCAAAACCTAAGGCGGTTATTAGAGTCTTGCGTCTAGGATTTTTTACGTGTTAGCCATCTCGATTGAGTTGTATGAACATGCACTAGGTCCCTTAGGAGTTTCGTTGGATTCCGAGAAGAATAATTTTTTTCCGTAATTTAGAGCATTTTTTAATGGTTTAAATGAAAATTTTCAAGTTGTGATAAAAACCTCATCCGGAGGCGGAATTGGGTGTGGGGAGACTCATTTTGACGCTTAGAGCATCCTTTCTACCCTAGCATCCCTTTTTCTCAGATTCCGGGCAGTTACACCGCCTCTGAGCCAGTTTTCGCTAAGGATGCTACATTTTGGCATTTAATTGCTAGAAAAATGACAAATTGCACTTTTGACAAAAAATCAAAATAAGCCAAAAATGTGATTTTTGACTTTGGAAAAGAGATGATTAATACTTTATGATGGTGTACGACCATATCAAGTGAATAAAGGTCACATATTATAATCAAACTTTGGTTAAACGAATTAAGCTAATGGAGGGTGACGTGAGCCATATTTGATCGTACAACTCCTTCATGAAGCCCACGATTCGATGATTTGGCGAAGGGTGAATGGGTTGTTGAGTTTGCAATAAATGATTGATAGGCGCCTTCCTCAAATGAAGGGCCACATCACATGGATTGACTCTTCCAAACTTGAGTTTGTCTCCTCCTTCCACTCCAAGCTTGCTCTTGATAGGAACTCGCCTTTGTTTGCATGCACACGTCAAGGTAAGGTAGAAGCTCACGTTTGGTTTGGTGATGCTTCCAAGGGAGAGTGGGGGGCGCCTTGCCAAGGTGGAGGCCACCTCACCACTCATTATTACTCCGACTCGTGTTAACTATTGATCATACACTCCATGCCATCACTTTGACTGGAATTCGATTGCTATTTGGCTCTCTTGTCAAGCCAAGCTCGAATGAGGTATTTGTGCTTTAGAATTTGTATAAAGAGAGGTGCTTTGGGCACTCTTAACATGGAGATTTGTGCATAGAAACTCTGAAGAAATTTGTAATCTTATTTAGAATTTGAATAAAGTTGAAGACTTTGGAGGTCAATGTGGAAGCTCTTTGTGTGCGATGCTTCATCTTGTATAAGGTGATACCATTCTTAGTTATTTACTTTTGATTCTTAAGCATATGATTTTGTGATTAGAAGGCTAACAATCTAGCACGATATTATATAATCTATGCTTTTCTCTTAAGTGTGGCTTTCAGGTATTCTCCCAAGTGCAAGAGCTCTTGCTCGGTTTACACTTTCATTCCGCAAGCTACCAAAGGAGGTTTTACTTTAAGAAATCGAGAAACAAAGGGCTTGTTTGCCTCATCCATCAAACTACGAACACTCAATCTATCTTTCTGGTTACCTGGTTACATTGTTGAGTAGTGGATCTTCTCTTTTCCACACTCTTTCTCTGTTCTCATATGTAAGTTTTGTCTTGAGAAAGTAGCTTGGGGTTTGATCCCAAGTGCCACATAATTTTGTGGCTACTTCTCTTTCCCCACTAGCATCCTTGTGTGCATCCAGCTAGCTGGAAGGTTTTCGGGATTAGTGTTCTAGTGGTCACCTTGTTCCAAGGTTGATCCCACCTCATTGTTTGATTCTTGATTTTTTGACTTGCTATGGCCTTGCTTCTCCTCTTGCTTTTGTTTTTGCTCTCTTTCCTCCTTTCGTTTTCATCTTTTTGCCTTCCCTCCTTCCCCTTGATCTCATTTTGCTCATCTCATTCTAGTCTCGTCCATCTTCCCATCCTAGGTCTCCCTCCCCTCTCCTTTGCTCTCGTCCTTCCTTTTTTATCTTCTCCTCTACCTTTCGTTTGTTTCCATTTTTCTTCCCTTTCACCTTTCGTCCCTCTCCCTTTTTTCCTCCTACTTCTTCTCTTTGCCTTCTTGCCTTTTCTTGGGTTAAGTTTTTAGATCTTAAGTAGTGCATTGTTAAAGATTGCATTTAGTTCATTGTTTAAGTTTGCATTTAGATCTTATTTTTTTAGTCTTAGATTAAAGTTAGATCTTAGATTTTGTTTTAAGAAGTTGGCATTTAGATCTCAGTTTTTAGTCATAAGATCTAGTTTTATTTGAAGTTTACATTTTATAGATCTCATCCTAAAGATTGTTATCTAGTTTACTTCAAACATTTTGAATCTAGATCTCTTCTTATTCTAGGCATTTCCATTTTTAGATCTCATCTTTAAAAGTTAAATCTTGCATTTGAAAAACGATTGGGCATATAGATTAGTGGTTAGCTTGCATTTAGTTTCAATCTTAGATTTTATTGACTAATGCTAATGGGTGCATGAGTGTTGGGATTTTGTTTGTTGTAGGTGTTGAGAAGAGAACAAGTCATTGAAAAGTGAAGCAAGAAGAAATTTGAACCAAAACCACTTGGAGATTACCCAAAGAAGAAGAAGATTTGATCCAAGAAGACAAAACCATAATCATTCTCCTTTTGTACAAACCCAAAAAGGGGTTTTAGTTTCATTTCTTAGTTGCTTTTCATTTCAAGGGCTTTACTCCCTCACTTTGTAATTGATTAATAAAATAAGGCTAAGTGGGATAAAGCCTCCCATATTTTGTGTTTCTTCCCCATTTGGGGAAGAGTGTCTTGTGCTTCCTTGTCTTCTTAGTTTAGTTTGCTTTTTTTTGCAAGTAGCTTAGTTTCAATTTTGTTGTAGAACACTAATTGCTAGATTAGTTCATTTTGCAAGTAGTTTATTAATTGTTAGATCATTGTTTTCATTTGTTGAGTTATCATTTGGTTTCTTGTTTACAAACTGCTTGTCCTTTAAAAAGAACCAAAGACTCTTAAACTTGCCATAACACAAGTCAAGAGCACTCTCTGTCGGAGAGCATAAGCACTGCATTTTCCTTGCATTCAGCATATAGATTAGTTAAAGTCTCTTGAACTTCTGTCATAAGACGAAGTCAAGAGCACTCTCTGTCGGAGAGTTTCACTGTGTGCTCTTAATAAAATACTTTCAACTCACATTCCCCTTCTAAAATTTACTTCGTTGCTTTCCATCACTTAGTATGCTCTGCCGACCTTAAAAAGTTGGACTCGTACTCGGAACGGTTATTGGATTTGTTAATTTTGCAAGTGATAACCATAATAAAATTTTCACTCCACAACCAATGAACCGGCGTTGTTATTTCGAGAAATACTCAGGTAGTGGGCAAAGTTCCTAATTGGTGGCGCCGGAAATCACCGTTGTCATAGGGTTCGAGCTTGCTGGTTAAATCCATTGGACACCTAGCCTTGAATACAGGACGGTTCGTCATGTCACCAAGGGGAAGCCACTGAAGGTATATTTTTTCCGGTTGGACTTCGTCCTTGCTTTATTAGCCCTAATAATCAAGATCACTAAATTTTACTTTAAAATTTACAAAGAACACTTGCAAAACGATCTCACAAACACATTGAACTCTTGTATCAAGCATCCGAGGACGCTACTTTTTTGACTCCATCACCCAACGGAGAAGGCACTGGTTATTTATTTATTTCAATTACCTATCTGAAGCGCATGCTTTGAATTTATTGTATTGTCTAAATTGTGGATGCTTCGCTTATCAATCAGTTGTGTTTCATTTAAATAATCTTGCAAGTATATCTTTGTGTTGCTTAATTTCCAATTATTGTAAAGCTGTGATCTCTCATCTTAAAACTCCTAAACAACACTCATCCGCATCACCACATACAATAACACTTAAAAACACAGAGCCATAGAATCTATTTGTTAGGGACAACCCCCCTTGGCTTCGTTAGGAGTTAGCCTAAACGGAGGAGCTGTGATTCAAGTGACAGTACCTGGCTCATTGCTTGCCCCCAAGGCCACACTTTCCCCACTTGTAGTGAGGGAACAGCTTTCGAAAGATTTCTTCTGCTGGTGTGCATCTCGGTGGACAACACACCCATACCGCACACCTTCCCCCCGCCTTTTAAGAATTAAATTTTATGAATTTCATATACCATGGCTATGAAGCTTGGACTTTGTTAACTTAGTTTTGATGCATGTTTTGCATCAAACATTGCTGAGACTTATGATGTGACATATGCCTGATTTGTTTTATAATCTTCTAGTAGCTTTCTACCTCATTTTACTTCCTATGAACTTTTTTGATGAATTTGTTAGTTTTTGATGTTGAGTGTTTATTTGAAGCCATTCTCCTAAAGATTGTGGAGGAATTAGAAATATGATCCAAAATGGTTTTCAGAGTCAGTATTTGTTATGTGGTTACAGATAATATCATGATAGGAGATTGAGAATGAAATGGTAAGGGTGTGCACTTGGACTATCTAATGTGCTGCTTGGTATTTATATTGAATATTAAAATGAGGCACTCTTTCTCAAATATAGTTAAAGTTCTTCGAGCGATCACTTTCAAGTGGTTAGTAAAGGTTCAGAGCCAGAGGTCATGCAGGGGATGTTTAGCCAAGTATACTGAGCTTCCTGACAAAATAATTCCTAATCGGTCCATTTCAGAAGTGTGTGCCGTTTCTCCTTGTTAGGCAGCATTTCAAGTTTCTACATTATAAATAAAAAACGGTGCACTCTTAAATATTTATTAGCATTTTGTTTGCTTTTTTAGACATTTAGGCAACATATACAAAACTTGCACTACAAAACATGTGTGGCACCCTAACAAAAGTCTTTGACAGAAGGAACACTAGAGGCGAGGGTAGTGCTTATTATTGTCAAGTTTGCAAATTATGTGTAATTGCACATTCTTTTTGTTGCATCCAGAAATGTTGTTACTTTGACATATAGTAATTGTAACTTTGACCCCAAAACAAAAGTGATAATATGAAGCACAAGACTCTTTGATGAATCTGTAGTTTGCTTATGTAAGGTATTTGCACCTGATGCAGAGAAATTGAATTTGAAGTCAGCAGATGAATACTGTTACTTGAACAATAGCAACTGTTTGACAATTGACAGGGTAGATGATGTGAACCAGTTCCATCTTTTGTTGGTAAGTGATTTTTTTAATTCAAATTGAAATGATTTATTTTGAGTGCATGCCATTGTGATTTATCTAGCATTCGTTGATGAGTGCTTTTGTATACAGGAAGCGCTAAGAGTGGTTCAACTCAGTCAAGAATATCAAGAAAATGTATTTCGAATGCTTGCCGCTATATTATGGCTTGGAAATGTCACGTTTTCTTTTATTGATGATGAATGTCATGTGAGAGTTGATAATAATGAAGGTAAGCAATTTAAGATGACATTTTCAATATTGCCTTAAAATTAAAGCATTAATTCTAGAACATTGAAGCTTTTTGGCATTAAATCTGTGACTTTTATGGTCTATTCTTAATATCTCAAGTTTTACATGTATAAGTAATAAGTATATGATCACATAATTACTAGATTTCTTTGTATATACAGATAGCATAAGTGTATAATGTCTATATATTGTATGTCTTCAATGCTTTGCTCCATGGTTATCTTGGCTCTCGTTTACTCTGTAATTAAGTCTTATCCTCATTTTCATTTTCTGTTGTTTCATACCAAATTCTGTACCTTTATTCTTTGTATTATGTACATTAAATCTTTGTAGGATATGGCTCAACATGACTTTACAAAATGCTCCTAAATTTTTTATGTCGACCTAAACATTTCTGGTTGGAAGTTCTTCATTGAACAAACCTTGGTCAAGTGACATGAAACTGCCTTCAAGATGTATTTAATGCTTGCTTGAGATACATGCATACTGCAAATATATTCCCTCTTCTCTTCTGGGAGTGCTAGTTGTGAATTATGTGGTTCAGAAGATCATGATATTGTTAATTGTGTTATTGTTTTATTCTCAGATGAGGTAAGACTTTTCAGGACCATTGCTACACTCAGGAAAGGTCTTGAGCTGAAGTATTGGTATGATTTGATCAGTGGATAAAAATGATGATCTTCCAAAGAGAGTTCATGTAGCAACTAAAACTTGTTAGGAAGATTGTTTTAAATGAGATGCATGGAAAAACATAGATCAAGAGAGAGGGAAGGATCAAGTTACAGAACCGGAGGTCAAAGGTACCTTTGCAGCAAAGGTGTAATGTCCCTTTTTTAGAAATTTATTAAAATGGTGAAATTTTCAACTTTTTCCACTAGTTCGACCTTTGACTAGTATAGGTCTCTTGGTCACCGAATGACTCCAAATGCTCCCAAATTGTTAAAGGAGGTGTATGGATGATATTAGGACATAATTATGAGGTTCAGGGATGCTTTAGATTTTTCAAGAGGCTTCTGCAACTCTCCTTTATGTTCTGGCCAAAGTAGTGAGTTTGACTAACAATTTCTCTTTGACTAGTATTGGTCTCTTGGTCTCCAAATGACTCCAAATGCTTGTATAATGGGTCTGAAGGTATTTGAGAGGTATTAAGACATATAACAGAGGCTAATGGATGCTTAAAAACCCTTAAAACACTTCTGCAACATTCATTTACAATCTGGACAAAGTAGGGAAGATTACTAGTAATTTCGAGCTTCAAATTCCCCAAGGGTAGTGGACAAAGATGGCTTCCCAAATGCTGTTAAACCCTTCCAAATTTCTAAACAGAGGTATGGTACTGATAAGTGGCTTTAGTGATCTCCTCAATGTATCCTTAATTAGTTCTTATGGCCTTCTGCAACTCCTTAAAATCATATGTTTATATGCAATATTTCACATAGGGGGAAAAGCTAGTTATTTTCACTATGAGTTATGAAATTCGAATTTTAGGTGCCAAGGGCTTATGCTCTGTTAATGAAACTTCTTCAGAACTTTAATAACACTCCATACATCAACAAAATCATAGAGGATAACTGATATAACTCGAAATAGTGTCTCGTCAAACTCCAACAACAAGATCTAGGGGAAATGGCATCATTTATGCATTGTTTGGTATTTTTACATAACTCCACTTAGTATTTCAACTTGAGAGTCTCATGAGCAGTAAAAACAGAGTATATATATCAGATTACAAAGATGTGGGGGCTCAAGAGCTATCCCAAAGAGTTCATCACCTCAACAAGTGTGCCTCCCCTCAAGGAGCAAGAATATGCCAAGGAATAGAAGAATGGTTGTAGAAGCAAGCTGAAAGAGATGTGACCATGAGCTTCCCTGTAGCTTCAACCTGTAACAAAATACTCCATTAAAGATCCAAATGAAAGGTCTGGATGGCCTTTCCAATTATCAACTAGGATGGGAATCTTTCACCCTCGAAATTGGTGCTAAGGCAAGTAGAGTAGCACTCCACTAGCTCTCTTCTCCCAATGCAAAATGCAAATTTTAAAATGATCAAAAGCTACCATCCTTCTTTGTTATTGTTTTTTATAAATTTCTAACGTCCTCCATGGGTCGAATTCCTGCCAAGAGCTTCATGCCAACTCAAGTTGGGAAGAGATTCCCAAGTATGCCACTTGTCCTTCCAATTCTAGCCCTTTCCTTCTCCAAATTCGAATTGGTGTCTCTTATGCTGCCCTAACTCACTTGAGCGCCCTCTTGGAGGCTATTTTTAGCACTGACATGTCATATATGTCAGATGTCAGCCTTCAAGTCTGATTTGTGTCATAGGTGTCATAGCATCTTCATCATTGTTGTCATAGAGCTAGGGAATCTAGTCCAAGTATCTCAATAGCTCCAAAATGCCTCTTTCTCTTCCATGGGAGTTACTCTTCTACTCCAATTCGACCTTAATTGAGTCATGCCAAGTAGATTGACCTCCCAACTCATCCCAAGAACGTTGGGCTTCTTATGGATTTGAAATGACAAGAGGAGGATGCCATGTGGCATAGCAAATCTAGCTTGTGTGGGTCCCACATCCTCTATGTGTCTTTATGATCAATTGCCACTTTGATTTTCCCTTGTATTTATTTATTTAGCTCATTTATTAAATATTTATGCCATTCTAATGTTCAAACATTATTTATTATCCCCCTTATTTCAAATCCCAAAGCTTCCACCCCCCAACCTAGGGAACTAGTAATTTTCCTCCATGGCAGTTCATTCAGATGGGTATATTAGAACTTTGAATTGGGAATTTCTCTTAATGTGACCCACCTCGTCCATTTGGATCTAATTTCACATTATTACTAACTTGGACTTCATTCTTGGCATTTATTTGACCCTTAGCATCCATTTCACAAACTATCATGAGTATGGCCAAGGAGCTTAGGCCATTGTGACCTAATGCAAAATTTTGGGACATGACAAAAGGATGATTAGAAGGAAGTGCACATACAAGAAAGTGTATATAGGGGGCCATGCAAGGGAGCAACATGTCCCTGCTAGTATTAGATTGGTGGAAAAGCAATTGAGACCAAGAAATTGCAACCTCATATAGTTACTGTAGAGTTGTTTTGGGATGGGACATCCCCCATAACCACAAAAACTAATAACTATCATAGTTGTACCGCAAGTAGTTGTTAATTTGGTGTAGGTGAAAGAAAGTCTTCCATGCTTAGTGTCTTGGTGGCTAAAAACCAAGTAATAATAAGCAGTATAAATGGGTTGGAATTTACAGACACCACGAGGGTGAAGACAAGAAACCCTATTCTCTTTAGTTGTGTTAAGAGGAAAACCATGACTAATAGGGATTAGGAGCTAATCTCTATATCCATCAAACCTTGCAAAGGGAGAAGCACATTTTTTTCTACCACTTTTCAACATACAGAAAGACATAACCAAGCAATATGCCAGAGGTTCTTGGACTTGACCCACAACCTTAACAATCTCTTCCTCAGCGCTCCATGTTTCCAACCCGTTTTGCCCTTTATATTGGTTAAGCCCCACTAGGATTTGTGGAAGGAGCTATGTGGGTGAGAGGGAGGTAGAAGGCTTTCGTTATCCTTACGTGTTTCCTTCTTGACATACAACACTTAGCCTTAGAAACATTCCATAGGGACTACCCCCCTTGGCTTCGGTTAGGAGCTGGCCTAAATGGAGGAGTCAAGATCAGGTGATAGCCTTGACTCTAGACTTGCCCCCAATGGCGCACCGAGCCGTGGCATAGATTTCTGTTGCGTTAACCAGTTGTGCGATCTGGCAGCAACATAAGGGATTCCAAGTGTTTTGTAAATGTTCTAGTTTGTAAAAGATTTGGATTGTTATGTCTATTTTATTTTTGTATTTATAATTTCCAATTTTATATATATATATATATATAATGTGTCCCCATGTCCAATTTCTAGGGTCAACGTGTGTATCGGATATTTGTATTTTTGTGTCCTCGTGTCAGGTTACTTAGGTAATGTTGCTTAAAGATAATGTACCTTGTGCACTTTAAGTTATCTAGTCATTGGTATTGGTGTTATTTGTTAAGTTTAATATTAGTCATTGCACTTTATGTTGGTCCTAGAGGGTTTTGTGCATAGTTACATATATCATTTGGCAAATACATCATTGAGGGTCTGGAATATAACTTGTTGACAATATCGGGGAAAATATTTGAAATTATCGAGAAACTTAAAAAATACAATTTATTTTTTCAAGCTTTTTAACATCTAAAGCAATGTCAACATCAATTAAACACATTGCTACATAAATATGAAAATACAACTACTATATAAGATGCATCATATGTCATATTGACACTAAACTGAAAATTTTCAAATTTGTTCCGGATAGAATGATACAAAATGACATGAAATGAGCAAAATAATTACATCTCATGAGATGAATCATCATGACTCATGAGGCATTTAGATACTATATAGTACAATGATAAATAATAGGAATCATCAATCCCCTCTACCTCCTTTATGGGCAAGGGGCACCACTTCATTTGGAAATAGTAGGTGGTTTTGTAGGTGCTTTGGATGAGCCTTGGGTGGAATTGGAAGCTACAATTCCTCGGGCTATGGCGGAAGGTAATGAAACGATAAAAATTGTTTCCTAAAGGAATACCCACTGGAAATAATATAAATAATCCATCAATGGAAAATAAATAATAAAATGTATTAATGAGATGAGATATGATATGATGTTTTACAAGATAGGAATGCCCATATATATAATCATTTAAAGGGCCTCTTTACGCAACTCTTCATAAAGAGTTGTGTCTTTTTAATTATTATTATTAGTTTTAATTATTTATTCATTATTTTATCATTAATATTATATTATATATTTTATATGTTACATTGACTCCCTCTTCAAAAATGCTTTGTCCTCAAAGCATATTGATGAAAAAGGGCTTCGTGTCTTTGTTCTTATTTGTAATGTCACATTGTTCTCGGTTCTGACGTAGTTGATGAAACATGACGATATGAACTTCTAAGTGTTGAACACAAGTTTCAAAACGTAATCGGATCGGTCCGTCCTAATTTGATTCTTTGTAGATCGTAACCTTGCCATGATGAAGCATTGTCATAAGACTTGATTGCACTTTCTTCAACGGGTTTGACATCCTCTTGAGCTATGATCTGTACTGGATCTGTAATTGTGTCTTTTTGTACATTTTGTACTTTTATTCTTGATTATTTCGAGGCCTAGTTCTGGATTTCTTCTAATTTGTCCTCAAAGCATATCGATGAAAAAGGGATTCATGTCTTCGTTCTTATTTGTAATGTCGCATTGTTCTCGGTTCTGACGTAGTTGATGAAACATGATGATATGAACTTCTAAGTGTTGAACACAACTTTCAAAACGTAATCGGATCAGTCCATCCTAATTTGATTCTTTGTGGATCGTTACCTTGCCACGACGAAGCATCATCATAAGACTTGATTGCACTTTCTTCAACGGGTTTGACATCCTCTTGAGCTGTGATCTGTAATTGTGTCTTTTTGTACATTTTGTACTTTTATTCTTGATTATTTTGAGGCCTCGTTCTGGATTTCTTCTAATTTGTTTTCTAACAATCTGTTATCATTCTAAATCTTCTTGATCGTTTCTTCTTGCAACTTTTCGTTATCTTTTAAGCAGTGTTCCTCGGGGACACGTCCCGAAGGGTCGGGGATGCGTTTTGGCGTTTCTTGCGTCCCGGGGACTCCGAAACTCCATGTGAAACATTTCAGGACATCTTGCTTTGGGCAAAACTTGGCGAAACGCACAGCGAAACGTTTCGGTGGGTGGCGAAACTTGGGGGGACTTCCTGGTGTCCCGCCCGAAACTCCGAAACTCCGACGAGACTCAAAACTGAAATATCAAATGACAAAGACTCAAAAGTGACAAACATGAAATATGATGTTCATGTTAATCATAGATTCATATATTAATATAATCATGATGAATCGTGTAATGTTCTTGAACTTTGCATTTACATTGCATGATTGCACAATTATGAATGTAGTGTTTAGTAATTCACTAATTTGCATGGGATGGTTTGTTATTGTTGGGATTTATATTTTGCGTATTTTTAATATTTTTAAAATTTTTATGACTCTCGCGTCCCACCGTCCCCCCAAATTTCTCTAAAATTTGGGGGTGGTCTCCACACGTCCCGAATTTGCGTCTCTCCGCACCCGCGTCCCACCATCTCGAAACCTTGGGGTAACATTGCTTTTAACTTCTTGATTTGTTCCTCTAATTCTTGATTACTGCGACAATAATTGGCACAAAAGTTCAAGGACCCTAAGGTGGTCCTTAAATCTTCTTTGGTCTTTGACTGTTGTCTTTTTTTCTTCAGTGATAAATGGACGTATGCGCTAAGCGCGTTCAATGTGATCCTTATGAGATCTTAAATCTTTGACTTAACTTTTATGTCCTCTTTTTGCCCTTTTTTTCAAGTGATAATTGTAATAAATACAATTAATAATAATTATTTTTACTATTAGTATTAAAAGCTTAATAATAATAATATTATTAATTATAATATAATAATTTTTATTATTAAATCTAATAATATATATAATATATATATATATATTTGAATTTGAAGAATAGGGTTTAAACCCTAATGGTGAGACGTCGATGGGAGATGGAGGGGGCGCGAGATCACTGATGTGGGTTAAATGAGTGGGAGGGTTGGTGAGGACTGGAAAACATTGCAAAATTGTCGTGGGTGAGCCCAAAGGAGGGAGGGTGAGCACAGTGGAATGGAAATGCGTAGGTGTAGTCTTGGTGTAGCGTAGGTGTGGGCGAAGTGATAATGGAGCAGATGTGGGCGAAGTGATTCTTGCAAGAGTGAACAATAGTGGAAGTATGCAGGGTCGTTGGTAGTCCGTGTCCGAAAGGAATGGGTGCGTGTAAAAAACGCAAGGGAGAATGAAATGAGAGATGGGGGGCGTGGAGTGAAGCAGAATGGTGGGAGGGTCGAGTGGGATATTGTGCAAGTGAGGGATGTGGTGTGGATGGTTGGTACGTAGACCTGAAGCGCGAGGGAATGGTGTTGGAGGAGGGATTTTAAGGGGGTGAGCGCAGGGAACTTAGGGGTGTGGAGATGGAAAAGAGGACAACTGTGTGTGATGGACTCCGAAGTGGCGACTCGCGAAGTGGAGACACAGGGACGAGAGATGCATGTGGGCGTGGGACGAAGGGATGGCTGGTGTTACTAGATGAACTAGCAAGTCTAGTATCCGATGAACAAACGTAGGAGCAAGTGACCACGGTCACCTCAGTCAGTGTAGTCATACTCGGCTGAGACTCGCGAGTGTGCCCAAGTTTGCACGATTGACAGCCGGGCCAGTTGCTCGCGAGGCACTCGCTGCCCAAACTCGCGACTTGCCGTCATTCGCCCACACTCGCAGGACTCATCGTTACTAGCAGGAACTCGGCAGAGTCGCCGTTACTCGCCGTCGTCGTCACCCACGAGAAAGCCCCACCCGATAGGAGGCGAGCGGCCTTTTGACAGCCTGTGGAGGCTGCCTATAGGCCGTGATGGCCGTGTAGGCAGCCTCCACAGGTTGCCAAAATGCCCATCGTCGAGCCTTTAGGAGGGACACAGGCATACATAAAAATTTCATGGATTTTATCAGAAAATATGTTCAGAAGTAAGTAAGATTACTGTTGACCATCTTCAGAATATTAATTGACCACTACTCGTCATTTAAGCGACCTTTACAGAAGTTTCATCATCCAATCAGTCAAACTCATCGCAAAAAGAGAAAAATTTATGCAGTCAACTAGAGCAGTCGGATAACACCGACTGGTGTAGTTGGTTGTTGCCTGTAATAACTGCCAATAGAGAGATTAACTTGTTATTCTATCGACCAGTCAAGTTGTCGACTCATCGACTGGACTTCATGAGATTATTGATTTTTCATGTGTTTAATGATCTTTAATCAGTGATACTTCGGTCAAATGTATGCTAAATTCAACCTGTCTCTAAATAATACATTCAGTCGGTTTAATGATCTTTAATCAGTGATACTAAGGTCAAATGCATGCTAAATTCAACTTGTCTCTAAATAATACATTCAGTCGATAACCATACGGGCATCCATAAAATTTTTAAAAAAAACTATACAAATAACAAATAAAAAAATTAATATATTTTTTAATTTTTAAAATTTTAATTTATATTAATATTTGTTAAAGTTTAAAGTTTAGAACTTTAAATATTTAGTAATTACTAATTACTAATTTATGATTTTTTAATTTTTAATTTAGTTATGTTTTCAAATTTTCAAATTTTAAATTAAGTTTTGTATTATATTTGTAATTAACTTTTTTTTTTAAATTTTATTTGTAATAGTGTTTTAAATTTTTATGTAAATTATTTATGTTTTTTTAAAATTTCTTATATGTTTGGTTGCTGGTCCTTTTGGTAGCCTGTGGAGGCTGCCATCGTAACTTTTAATCTTTAAAAGTTACGATGGCAACCTCCACAGGTTGTCAACAGGCCCAACACCCAAACATAAAAGAAATAAAAAACAAAACATAATATATTATGGATTAGAAATGTTTTTATATTATGGTGATTGTTTATCTAATGAATTTCTACATAGAATTGTTTTTATAACTTATATGGATTAGAAATGTCATTATCTATGTTTTTTGTGCTTAAAAGTTACCACATTTTTAATTTTTTTCATATTTTTCATATTTGCCGAGTCTTTGCCGAGTCTTATCCGAGTCTGCCAAGTTTGCCGAGTCCCAAGCCAGTCGAGTATTTACCGATTCCGAGTCTGACTACACTGACCTCAGCCACTGCTCCAAACTACTTTGGAGAGTCGAAACCTCCAGTGGGAGAGCCCTTCAATGCCTTGTAAGACGTTGATAACAAAGAGGACTATACCTACTAGGATATCCAAGTTAATGACCAGTGCCTTAAATACATTTATGAGAATGAAGAGGACATACTATCTAATTATTCAATGGTAAAGGGGAATTGCGCTAAATGCTAACAATTAAAGATAACCAATTATGTATGATGAACCACCAATAAATAGAAGTAATCCCAATATCTAAGCACCTGTATGACGGTCATGTAATACTTATATCAGATCTGTTTGAGGATGTATTACAGGCAATGCTGTTAACACTAACTTGAAAGGAACAAATAAGGATAAGAACAATATTTCAAACCAACTTTACCTTTTAACTTTCATGCAATAAATCACAACAACATCAGAGTTATTGTAGCATATAGGAATCAACAACCCTTATAGTAGTAATTGTTATCCACTAAATTGCACCTAGTGGATTCCGAGTGCACCCGAGAAGATGGAACAAGTTTACTTGTTCATATTCAGAAAATCATAAGTCCTAGTAGGCCACCTTGGCCCTTTTTTTTAAAAATAAAATCACATGTCCATGCCTTGCGGGGAAACTGTAAAAAATGTCTTAGCATGATGGTTTTGTAACAGACTCGGCTTTCCTAGGACTTAGATATCAGTACAACTAGCCCAGAGTGTTTTTTTCCCTTGTCAATTATATGTTGTTGAATAAACGACTTATAGTTTTCGAGTTTTTCACTCATACCTCCAAAGTTGGGGTGGTCGGCATGATTTCTCGACCCTAGGAGGTTATTAGAGCCCAAATGTCAATGTATATTACCATGCTAGACATTAGAATTGAGTCGTATGGACATTTGCTAGGTCCCCTTAAGTTTTTTATACATTCTGAGAAAAATATTTTTTCCTGTAAAATTAAACTATTTTTTTAATAGTTTAATTGACAAAATTAAAAATGTAATAAAAGTATGGTTTGTTGGCATAATTTGTCAAGTGGATGCTCGTTTTCTAAGCCAGAGCATCCACTAAACCCATAAACCCACTTATCCTAAGTTTTGAGTAAGTATTTATCTCAGAAGATAATATTTACTCAAAAAACCCCAAAAGACCAATTTAACTGGCAAAAAAACATAATAAAGGCAAAATCTCAATCCCACAGATCAAAGAAATGTGTTGGAATCGAATCTCCTTTGATTAGCAATCAAATCAGGGAGAATATTGAGCAAATAAATGATGATTTGATTGAAGATTGGAGATCCACCAAAGGGGGGGCGAATTTGTGGTTGGAGAGGTGTCAAGTGGAGGTTTAAAAGTGTCAAATGGTTGGAGAGAGGTGTCATTAACCTCCCCAAACCTCTCACATGTGTGAACAAGCCTTTTCCAAGTGTATCAACTCATTTCTCCAAGTGTCAAAGAGGATTTCTCTTGGTTTTGCTATATAATGAGGCTTCATTCTCTCATTTAAACTAGTTGGAGTTGTGGAGAATCATGGTCTTGCTTGTTGTAATTGTCTTATGCTTTGCCTTGTTGGAATAAAGAGTTCAAGCTTTGGAGGCCCATTGGTGTAGTGTCTTGTTTTGGATGATCATGGCCATGCATGTTTGAGTTAACTTGTATTTGATCTAATTTTTTCTTGCAACTTTGTATGGTGAATCTAGCTTTGGTAGGATTGTTCTCAATCAATAAGAAAGAATCATTTAACAAGTTTATTTCTTGGTTTCTTTTGCTCATATATGTGGAATAATATAGATCTCGCATACTAATATGTTTATTATTATGCTTCTATTTTTTCTCATGCATCTGTAACTAGATCTCACATTTTCTTGTTGCAAGTATCTTTTGAAATAGCTACAGGTAACCGTGGATTGGAGCTTGAACAAGTTTGTTCTCCCCCTCTGCAAATTTTCATGTCTTAGTCCAATAGCATTTCATCAAAAGTTTCTACAAGAACTCCTTCTGGCATCAAGATCGCGTCTCCTTCTCTTTCTCACCTTAAAACAAATTTTTCTTGGTTATCGGTTCTCTTATCCACGGATCTAGTTGCTCTTTCAAATTAAAATCTACTTATCTTTCTAGATCTGATTATATGTTTAGATCTTGCAATTAAAAGCTTTATTTTTCTAGATCTAAATTAGCTAGCTTCCTTTTATGCAAGTCATTTCATTGCAAAAGTTTAAGGCTTGAAGTAGAAGTTAGTTTATGCGTTTTAAAAGTTTTATTTGGCAAGATAAAAGTGCTTCATTTGCTGTCCTCAAAAGCAAGTCAAGATCCTCAAAATGACTTGTCCTTTTGAGTCATTTGAGTCAATTTTAAGGTACTCAAAATCATGCCATAAAAAAATGTGAATCCCCCCATTTCTAAAGTGATTTTGGGCATTTTTGAGTACTAATTAGCTCGCCGTCTTGTTTTATTTTTAGCAAGTTTTGGCACTTTTTGGTCAAACTTTTCAAGTTTGGGCCATTCCGGAGCTTCGCGGGGCATTCTAGCATCATCCAACATTTACCCTTTACATTTTTGTAAGCCTTTTGGATCTAGATCTGTAAAGATCTAAGGCATTTTTGCTTTAAAAAATTCATTGTAAATCATAAATAAAAGGAAGAGCAAGTGGGCTACCCAACACCCACACCCCATCTCCCCTGGGGGATTCACATTTTTTATGGCGTGATTTTTTGTAACTAATTTAATTTCCTATTTAAATAAACCAATCTAGAGTTAGAAGTTTATGTTTGAAGTGTCTGATCCAAATATCGACCTTCAAACTCACTCAGGACGTATGAACACTTAATTTCTTTTTTTGCAGGTAGTATACTTTACATTTCAATCAAGTTTATTTTTTTAAAGTATTTTTGCCAAGGAAAATCAATACTAAACCACCACGTTCTACCGAAGTACCAAAAGGGAAAAGATATTCGTGGTGTAGTAATTAGTTCAAATAATTTACTATTAGCCTCTGCTTTCAGTAACTAACTTGGCATTGCTCTCCCGAAGTATGCTCTCGCCGTCACATGAAGGGCTTTGCATGAGTACGTGATCGGATGATCAGAAAAGAGACTCTTTGCCTGTAGTAATTAGCATAACATTTTTTATTTTAAATTATTTATCTTTTCTACAATCAAAGCGAAATAAACATTTAGTCCCAACTCAAAGTATGCTCTTTCCCCTTGTGGGCATTTTCCTGGCCTGTGGGAAACCAGAAAGAGTTTTAACTACTCTTTAATTCTTCACATTCAAATAAACAACTCATACTAATAAAATTAACTACCCCGAACATAGTGAAAATCCAACACTAAGAACTTAATTATTGTGTGGGGAAATTTCTCAGGAGAAGCGACAACCACTGGGAGGCGACCTTAGGTCACAGTTAGACTACACCATTGTTGGTGTAGTGTTGAACACCGCCCTTGAGACTCCATTCCAGCCCACACGTCTTCGTGAGGAGCCACCATTGATTAATTTCCGGATATTACTTCTTGTACCTCACAGTATATCTAGAGCTCCCCTTTCCCGTAATCAAATCCCATCTCATAATAATTAAAATTGACCAAGAAGCACTCGCAAAACATTTACAATACAACAACATGCATTTTTGACAATGATCTTGTGCATACTTTATATATTTCAGTCTTTTCAGATCTCATGTGTTAAATGATTAATTTATGTTGTTGATTTAAAGTTACACTTCCAAGTGATTTTTTGCTTTTAGTCAATCAATTTCAAAAAGCTCCTAAACAGCTAACCCAATCATAATCCTAAAGCTTAATCAACCTTAGAAAATCATAGGGACTACCCCCCTTGGCTTCGTTTGGAGTTCTTCCTAAATGGAGGAGTTGATTGTTGAGTGACAGTATGTCAACTCGAAACTTGCCCCCAAGGAACACACCTAAGCAACTTGTAGATTTCTGCTGCGATAACCCTTGGGTGCGTGTTCCGGCGACAATAGTAATCACTTGTGAAATGTTGGCCAAACCAATATAATGGTGTACTAAATAGTAATGCTTGTATAACCAACCCTTCAAAATAAGAGACCACAATTTCATCAATATGCAAATTGAGTGGTATTAGCAGCAGTACATGTCAATTGGAAATCAGTATGTTTACAGCAACAGTAAAGATAAGGATATCTTTCCTTTGATGTCATTTTTTGGCAACAAAAATCATAAAAATGTATGCATTGAGTCATTCAAATTTAGAGTGATTTTGTCATGGTATAAACCAATAAATTTCAGACTGTAATATTACTTTTTCAGACCTCAATTTAGATCAATTTCAGACTTTAATTGCACTCAACAACACCTAAAACTAACCCATCTTCCTTGCTTATGTTCACAGGTGTGAAGTCTGAGACAAGAGGATGCTTAGAGTGGACTGCCTACTGTAATATGAAGACTTAAAACAATGTATAAGGTCTGATCATGGCATTTTTTAGGTATGGTGAGAGCTTCAAACAGAGGGAACTAGGGTTGCTTGTCAGGACCAAGCCTTGTGGCAGCCAAATAAAGGGAACCGAGACTTCCCAAAGGGAGAGTGAGGGTCTATCTGGACTGACTTAGGGTAAAGGGAAGTGGATCGAGGGGATGAAAGGGAAAGAGATGGAGGATAAAGGAACGAGATGGATAAAAAAAGGAGAGGAAAGTAGGGAGGAAAGAAAGAGAGAAGAAGAGGAAAAGGATAGGAGGAAGGTTAGAGAAGAAGAAAGGGAAAGGGAGCTAGGGAAAAAGAGGAGCGAGGGTCTAGGAAAGGAATAAATAGGAGGCCACTAGGGCTTTAGGGCTGCAACTAGGGTTTAGTGTTTTCAAGTTTGTTTTTATGAAACTTTATGTACAAAACAATAAAATCAGACCTAAATTACAAAAATAACAAATCTAGGCTAGCATAATAAGTACAATTTTACAGAATAGGGTTGTTTAGGAATTTTCTATTTTTTGCGATTTTTAGGGCTCCAAAAAATTCTCCCTAGGTTTTTAGGGCTTAAAATGGCACGCCAAAATTATAGGGAGGAGGGCCGAAATTTTAGGAAGACCAATTTTTTTTTTTTGATTTTTAGGGTTTTTGTCATAAAATTGCAGACCTAACTCTAACCCTAATTCTGCCATGAAAATGCAAAATTACACATGAAAATGCAAGTTAAGCCTAGCAATAATATTTACAAAAATACAAACTAGGTTTTTAGGTGAAAAATATAGACCAACTTAGGGTTTTAATGGATGTTACCCCAAACCCTAGCCTTAGAGGAAGGTGACTAGCCTTTCTATTGGAGGTAATTCTTCTTGCTATTAGGTTAGGGCTTCTTGAAACAACCTCTAGGGTTAGTTTCAAGAGCTTAATCTAGGGCAAAGTTGGAGATCCAAGGCCAAACTTCATAAAAACCTCTTCTTGGGGGCGGTTTTACTATGCAACGAGGATAGAACAACAGGCAAAAGCCCTATTCAAAGAGAATGAAGCCCTAGGGCTACCATTCAATCATTCAAGATGCAAAATTTACCTACCATTCATCAAGCAAACCTTAAAAATGTAAAAGACTTACTTGAGCATGAGTTATTCCAAGCATTTTAGCATCCAAAAAGCATTAGCAAGACAAATAAAGCATCTAACTTCATCCAAGAGCAAAAAGAATCATCCCTCCAAGAAGTGCGCATCACTTCATAAGGACTTTCTAGGTTAAAAGAGTAGCATAATGAATTTTATCCCATAAGTTGTGTATAAAAATGAAGTGAGGAGATTGTATTTATATGATCTCACACTCACTTTTTACAAACTAACCAAGCCTACATGCTTTAAAATGTCAATTTGAAATTAAAACATGTCAACTTAAAATTATAACATAAAATAATATATAATAATCAAATCTGTGGGTAACTTGGGGCATTTTCTCCAAAATTAACCCAAAAGTGACTAAAATGACTTAAAATCAGCAAAATCCTCCAAACTGAAGTTTGGAGTAGGCAGGTGGGGGGGACGTTATGCTTCATCCAACCCCAACAGTAGTGAAAATCCCTCAACGACTCCCCATGTCATGCAGTAAGGCCTGGTACAAGAGATGATGTCATCATGAGAAGAAGCCCAAGGCGAGAGGGTGTTGTGGTGCAGAGGGACCAGGAGGGTATCTGTGGTGACCTGGAAGAGAGACAAAAGCTTCAGTGCTGAGAGAAATGTCACTGGAGTAATAAAACAGGTGGGGGGTCATGTGACCTAGTGACCCACTCCTAGGAGCCTTAGACACCAATGTCAAGGCTTCAAGCCCTTTAATGAGGCAGTCAACCATGCCACTAAGCCATAGTACTCCCAAGAGAAGGACCAAAGGGTGTGGCCATAACCCATTCAAAAAAAGATGGATAACATCCCTCTTAGTTAGGAGAAAATGACCCTCTCTCCCTGGGGCACATCTGTAGGTGTGCTGGTACTCGTACCACGTAACAACTGGATAGAGGTAAGCTAGAAGGTTGACGAATGACGAGGGATGAGTTAGTGCGAGAGAATTTAGGGAGTGGCGATTTTAGGTATGTAATAGTGCGATGGGAGTGAGGAGTGATGGGGTGAAGAGTGCAAAGAAGGAAGGGCATTGCATGTAGCTTCTAAGGAGAAGGTGTGCAGAGTTGGTGTAGTAGGGAAAAGTAGGATGGAGGGTGAGGGGTGTATGTAGAAAGGGCAGGTGGGACAACAACGTGGGGAATGGAGTTGATGCGTGGAGTTTGTAGTAGATGGGTGAAGGAGCAAGGGAGAAGAGGAAGAATGAATGGGGATATGTAGGAAACGACCAAGGGCCTAAATTGGTCAACGACCATGCAGCTGAAGGAAACCCTGAAAAGAGATGGGCACAAGCTTAACCAGGCAAACGAGGCTTTAATGCCAATGAAACAATAAAAATCGTTTCCTAAAGGAGTACCCAGTGTAAATAATATAAATAATCCATCATTGGAAAATGAATAATAAAATGTATTAATGAGATGAGATATGATATATTGTTTTACAAGATAGGAATGCCCATATATATAATCATTTAAAGGGCCTCTTTACGCAACTTTTCATAAAGAATTGTATCTTTTTAATAAATATTATTATTTTTAATTATTTATTTACTATTTTATTATTAATATTCTATTATATATATTTTATATGTTACAAGTAATGGGGTTGAGGTGGAAGTCAATGTGAGTTGTCTCTTCCCATAACTGCATATCATCAAAATCATTGCCTATATTGGAATTCTATTCATCAATAACACAATATGCTCCCTCCTTTATGCTCTAGACCTTGCCTCTACCCTATGTCACATGGTTCGAGTTCGAGTTCAATAACAATGAAATTCAATTCGAATTTGAATTTGTCAATGGGGTTCGGGTAAGATTCACCATTAGATTTGTCCATATACATATTTCAAAATTTTCAATATATATATATATAAAATTACAATTATACATATTAATATACCTATAGTTTTTATTAATATAACTTGTTATTATAAACTTAACTTTTATTAATTTATAATATATATTATATATGAGAACAATATAACTCTATGGTTAATGATTTTACTTTAATGTATATATAAAATAATATATACATTGACGACAATTAACGTCTTTAAATTTATAATATAATACATTCATATATAAATTAATGTCTAAATTCTAACACCTTTGAAAAATTTGTAACACATTGTGGAAAAATGCTATAATTCGCGAGCTGTAACTCGTAACCTGTACACTCTGAATCAATTCTATTGCTAACCCATGAGTCGTAGTCGATTTTGCATAGATCGAGAGTAACCCATAACCTTTTTTTTAACAGAGACAGGGTATTTTAATTATATATATAAAAGGCTGTGCACAGCCATTCAGTACAAAAATTGAGCCATAAATCCGCTTCAAAAAGAGGTGAGTTGCAGGTTTTACATGGGGTTTGTCTCTGAAATTCCTTACTCCTAATTATCCTTAAGCTTCTGTTCATCCTACTGGGTTATACCCTTACATATTGACTACAAAGCAGAATACAAAAAAACATTCAGGTATAGATATTCTTTTTTGAAGAACCTGCGGTGTGCATTCCAAAAAACCTGAGAAGATAGATTATCTGTAGTTCTGCTGCAGGAAGGAGGCAGCTTCCCTCATTCCCTGGTTGACCGACGGCGCTTCCTGCATCTGGCTGCCCTGAGTTTTGCTGATAAAAACTGAAAGGTCCTCCTTTATGCTGTCAATCTTCCCCAGAATCTCAATGGTATTCCGTTCTATGTCGTCCAGGCGGGACTCAACACAGGATAGTCGTGAATGCATGTATTTGAACTCCGTATTTTGTTCCTTGCCCTGGTCTGCGATGACACAAACCGCCGAGTAAGTTCTGCTCAGGTAGACTTTAACCTCTGACGTTATTTGACTGAGTGTAGCTATCGCATGCCTAATCCCCTCCATTATGCCACGACGGGAACAGCAGACACAATGCTCCTCTTATGGCTGCCGGGACTCGGTATCTATTGCAGAAAGATTGAGCTGCTGGAGGCCCGGCCCAAGTGAAAGACTATTGTGCAGATCCATATCGCGAAGGGTCCATCTATGACCGCCTTGCAGCAATAAATGCTGAGGCGTGGGAGCGCTGGAATTAGGTAGGGAGCCACCTGTCATGCTACTCTCCACATGTTGGGAAGCGCGGACATAAGAAACCATGAACCTTACACGAGGTGGGAACCTCCACTTCAAGCAATTCAAATTTAAATTCCAAACTTGTTCGTTGAGGTCTATGGCATGATAGCTAGGGAATGAACTTATGGCCCAAGACATTATTTTGAAGGAGCTGGCCTTTCCTCAATGCGACTCCAATATTGGCAAGCCTATCTGCTGCTGAGTTAAGGCTTCTAAGGACATGATAAAAGAGAATGTCGACTGGGAGGGGGAGGCTTTCAATTCTTTTTCGAAAATTTTGTCTCTTTGTTCCTTTCAGTCTGTTATTTTTCATACTATGGATAACATGCCTGGAGTCTCCGATCACTTGTAACCTTGCGATGTTTAGAGATGCGGCTAGTTCAAGTGAATAATACATCGCCAACCATTCAGCTTCATTGTTGGTTTGTGCACCTAGACCCTAGGAAAAGTCTGCAACTTTTATTCCGCCGGGATCGTAGATAATCCCCCCCCGCACCTGCCTCCCCATGAGTAACCCATAACCTTGTTGATGCACTTCATTGAGTTTTATGGAGCACAAAATGCCACTAGGCTAAGTTAGTTTCATGCCCTTCCATCAGATTTCCGAACTCACGCGATCGCTTCCTTCTGCTTTCACGCTTGCTCTTCATATTTTTTAATTTGTGATCTTCTTCTTCTCTTGACACCTTTATTATCGGTGGACATTTCTGTTGAATTCGTATGATGTTTGTTGAAACTTAACAACAACGTTCAAATTCACCTAGATTCAAACCTCAAGCATGAAATCTGGCAAATCTTGTGACTTTGCCTCTACCTTTAATCTCAAAGTTGATCCTCCAAGGACATTAGTCAACACCCTATATTTTGATGAAACTTCTGTTATCACAATACTTGTAGTTGCCCCAAAAGTTGATCCTATCCAGAATGGTAGAGGTGTTGGGCAACTAATGTGTTGACCTAGGAGAGCCATGATTCCCAAGGATAAATGGTTGGCACATAAATCGAGGCTCTCGTCACTTTAGATCTAGCAAATGCAAGATCAAGGGGGAGACCCTAACTAGCTAATGAGGGCTAGTGAACCTTATTTAGACACTCTAGGGAATTGTGAAGTGGGAAAGTGAGAGAAATCAAGAGTAAGTGGATCTAGATCTACGGAAGACAAGTGGACAATGGAGTTAGGGCTTTGTTGAGGATGCTTATGCAAGAAGAAAATGCTCAACCAAGGTATGATTATGCCACTATAGGAGTTAAATGAGTAGATCTAGATAGATCTAATGCCAATCTAAAAGATCCAAGTGGGACCCACCCTTGATTTAGGCAAAAATGAGTGAAATGGGGCCCACTTGGTGAAATTAGGCTATGAAAGGCACTAGGAGGGTGGCTAAATGATAGATTCGAAATTTAAAGGACAAATCAGCAACACCTAGATGATAGATTTGTAAAAGTTACTAAGAACGCACAAGTGCGTCCTCCCCTAGAGATGGCCAGTGCTTGGATATGAGGGCAAATGGAGTTGGAATTCCACCAAACTCGGTCTCTGGGGTTTATTAATTATTTAAGAAGTGGGTTTTAGATATTAAGCCCAAATTATTTCTAGATCTATCATATCTCTAAAATGAGGGTTTTAACAATTAGGGTTTTAAATGACCAATGGGTAAAATGCATGAAAACCAATAAGTACCTTGTAGATCTTACTTCATATGCTTCCGGGCACCAAGTACATTGATGATCCTTTGGTTTAGTTACAATTCCAAGCAAGATCCAAATGATTCCAAGTCAAAACGTCCTAGCCCAATGAGGAAAAGTGTCTTCTTTTACCTACAAATTCAAACAACCCAAGTTAGATTTGATCCACAAATAAAAGATGAGCTATGCACGACATATCAAAGAAAATAAATCAATGGATGAATCACAATTGATAAACTCCCTTGAAGATGAAAACGTCAAGCCTAAGAAAAGATGGGGAAGGCCCACAATAGTCCCTCCAAGCAATTCGCACCCCTGCACAAGATGAATTCGGCCTCCCTCTGAAGATGTTGAAACCACCTATAAAGCACTTAGATGTCTAAAAGAAAAGATTTACAATCATGTATGAGAACATTCATCAAAGCATGAGAAGTAAAACCATAACCAATGTGCCTTTACAATGAGGGGGTCTCTTCCTTAAATAGGAATGAGAGATACCAAAACCGTAACCACGTTATGAATGATTGGTGGAGATCAAAAGATAAAAATAATACAATTGACGGCTAAGATGAGCCAGAGCAATAACACATAGATCAACTCACTAAAGAGGGGGTGCGCACTCACTAAGTGGCCCTAGGAGGTCACACCACATGAATAATGACTAAGACAAGTGTGGCAAGCACATGGTGGTGCTAGGAAGTATTAATGTCCTTCACTAGCATCACCCCATGGCACAATGATAGATAATATGACTCAATAACATCACAAAGTGACCGAGTGACCAAATTGTGGCCCCCTCAAAAGCATAGTAAAACATCAAAATAATGCCTCGGAGTGTGCATGCAACCCACTGAATGCTGTAAGCTGTGCCGGAAGGTGTGGGATGCATCACAAATAACCTCTGAACAAACCTCATGGCAATTCCTTGCCTCAATTGCCCAAATCGATTTCCTTAGTGACTATTTTATTCAATGTTTAATCCTCAGAAAATCACCTGTAAAGTAATAAAATCCCTGTAGCCCTTTGCTTCATGCCCAAGGCACAAATTTGATTGTACCAAAGTGTTTGGGGGTATGGCAATATGGTAATAACAAGTGGGTGGACCCCATACTCCCTTTGTAGTGCCCTAGGAGAACCAAATAAAAATCCATCTGTGCTGTCAGGCCATTTTATAATGGCAAATCTACAGTAAAGTGGCAATTTGAGTGAAATCTCATCTGGAAGTGCCTTTAACTGAAATCTGAGTGTCCCAATGGACTCAGAAGGTCCAAATGTACTAGAGATGAGTACTCATACACCCTATGGCTGATTGGATAGTCATCTGTAATCTCAACAATGCCCAGATAAATAAAAATAATGTTCTGTAAATAATAATAACTATAAAAATCCATCAAACCATCATGTGAAAGCTGTGCCTGCTGCATGGAACCATCAAATGGGCATCAAAGGACCATAAATCATCAACCTCAAACATCACTAGTGCAACTCATCTCAGATCCTATGGTTGACTTGGTCAAACTGGGTTTGACCAGGTCAAAATTGAACAAAACATGACGCATGCTTAAAATGCCTGATGCTGCAAGTGCAAACGGATAAGGTATGCTCTTTTAATCATTCTAATAGCAAGACTTAAAGCATGAAGTATCATTTTACTGGCGGTTGAGCAATAATCATATCAAATATAAGTTCAAAATAATCAATTACTCTAAACAGAACTTCAAGAATATATTCATTTCATGGCTGTGATCATTTTGCTAGAGATGGATGAAGGTGAAAAATGCAAGGCTAGGATAAGGGGATAACTTTACTGACTCAACACTGTGATACTTTGGATAGGGGAAAAGGAATACACACTTAAGCATATGTTGGATAAAATACATACAGGGAATGGCAGTGTCTCACAAATGGAATGAGTTGTTTTGAGAGGTGCTTATTCGATCTTGGCAAATGTCTACAGCTCACATCTAAGCTGAATCTAGCTCCGTGAGGATCTTTTCTAGAACCGCTGTAACTAGGTGCACAACTAACCGTAACTTGAGGTTCTAGGGGACACTTGGAATTATCTGTCCCTTACTCCATCTCACATCCCAACTTGTAGGTTTCGTTAAGTATTAATCATTACATTTAATCATGGCTAACAGTCTTTGGATTTAGCATATATTTAACCACTGCTTTTTAGGCCTCAGGACCCTTTGGATTTTGCATGTGCTTAGAAGCACAACTAATCGCAACTTCCATCCAGGGTGCTTTAACATTTCAATTTCTATAGCTCTCTTTCATTGTGTTGAAAATGACAGTTTTAAATTGTTTCCATGGGCTTGCACAAAAGATATGATAATAGTTTCTGTATGCATGTAATGATGGTAGTACTGTTTGCTTTAGGTTTAGCCAACACAACTCTAGCAACTAGGGGGATCATCCACAATCAGGACCAAACATCGGGGCAATTGACCTGTTGTCTGCCAAGATGGCATGCGTGTGTTCAGGCCCAAAATGTAACACACCAGCCGGATGACAACTCTCAGGAGAGAGGCCAATGTCACGACACTCCTCTCCTCTTCGCTTCAGGTTGGCTCTCCTCCAACTCTAGGGGGGTATCCCTAAGATAGGATCGCTAAGGCAGGTACAGTAAACGGGCAAGGTGAAAAGAAGAGGCTGCCTTAGAGAAACCAATGTAACAAAAGATGTATTCTGAAATTGTGATGGGAAAGATGGGAGGATCAGTCCTCGAAGAAAGGCCAGTGCCAGTATATCAGAGGGGCGAATGGAGTCAAAAGAGAGTTTAAATGGGCCTTGCTGCCAGATGAATGTAGTGACCAACTAAGAGCTCTTGCTCCTGAGAATACCTGAAAGCCGCAAAACTTAAGAGAAAAGCATGGGTCAAATAAAGTTGTGCTAGATTGTTAGCCTTCTATTCATATGATCTTAGCTTAAGAATCGAAAGAAATGAACTAAGAGAGGTATCGCCTTAGACAAGATGAAAGATGGCAAACAAAGAGAAATGGCATACAAAGAGAGAGAGAGTTCTGAGTTTATCCAAAGAGGCCCATGGTATTTTTTCTATTATGCTCAAGGGAAGAGAAGAGTTCCCAAGGTTTTTCCCTGTTACAATGAAGGAGCTTGGCTCTTTTATAGGCTCAAAGCCTTTTTTCAGAAAATAATAAAATAATAAAGAAAAAGGTAAATCCCAATCAACCCCTTTTTCCTCCATCAAAAACTGACCAACTCCACTTCATCAATTCGCTGCTCACTCTGCTCTCTAAGTGGACTGGGCTCCTGATGGCCACGCATTGCAAAAGAAACACTATCGAGATCCCAAGCAATCGGTGGCCAATGAAGGAAACTTGGCTTTAGACAGTGAGGGCACTGATTATTTAATAGAACACTCTGTTGGCTGGTAGTTCAAACCCTATTTAGACACCGAGTGAAAACCCGTGACTCAAGGAAACTGCCCACGCTCAAACTTGGGGGATCCGGTTACGTTAGTGAAACCCGTATCCTATCTTTTGGCAAGCTGCTTGCATTATTGTTTCGACAGCTATCCCATGGATTTCTCAAAGTAGCATGGAGTTCTCTTTCAACAGCGGGATTATTATTTCACAAACGTCGAGCTCGGGGGACATTTCAAATGCCAACTCGTGTATTTGCACTGATGGTCGAGTTCACTTCTAGCATCTAACAGTTCTCGAGCACTCGCAGTTTCTAAGTTATTTGATACACGATTTTGTGCTCTAGCAGTGGCCCGATACAGGAAGAAAATTCATTAAAATATGACCTCTGCTTTGTTTAACCATGCGCTGATGTCGAACCCGAGCTCTGGCGATGAACCACGACTCTCTCCCATAGCGGTCAGATGGTGGTGGTAGTAATGGTTTAAATAAATCGTGATTTAAATGTAACTGTCAAAAATTTGATTTTTCCTTTCCTTTGCCGCTTCATATCTTTTCCATAGTTCTGCAATGTATGCTTGACGTGATTTTATATACTCTTCAGTCTGTTTTTTGCACATAGGGCATGACCAATCACCCTCAACAAGATCCTTTTCTGGTGGAAGTAGGCAAGCAGCATGCATTGATTTCCCACAACTGGAGCATTGAAGTAGTGTATTTGTTGTATCTTCAGTCATGCAGATGTCACATATCTGATACTCCTCGTTAGAATCAATAGATTTAGGTTCAGATTTAGTTTCATATTCACCACCGGTTTCAGCATCACTTGGAGCCTTGCATCTTGCAGCCCTCAATATTTGTCTAACAGCAGTGCCAATGTGTGGCTACTGAAATAACTCCTCATCGATAGTCAATATGCCCTTCAGCAAATTAAATCTACCCTTTGTCCTGTAGCTTCCTTCAAACGCTGATCTTAACCTTTCCTGAAGACGATTCTGCACGTTGAATTTTCATTAAAAACAAAAAGTTCTCTATCTCTGCTCTGACCTGCCGAAAGATGCAATGCCAACTTCAGCCGCTGCCCTCCGCCAAAGAAATGGTGATACTTGTTCTAAATTTCTATGCTCTGTCCCCATTGTAAGCCTGCTGACTGCGTTATTCATGTCAGATTGAAAAATTTGAATCATGGTCATGCCTAAAAGGCCACCAAAGCGGCCTCCTGAAGAAGATGGGCAAGTTCTGCTCGACTCCAAGCTTTATAGTGAACAAATAGCAACCAGACAACATTCTACAACTCTGTTATTTAGTTTGTTTCAGCAGTCACCACTTTCTGTGATTTAGCAGACCACAATTCCTCTGCTAACCCTGTACGCTGGAGGGCCAACTGACAATTTCTCAATAATCTGCTTGTTTACACCAGAATCAGGAAGTAGTTCCATTTGCAGCAGCAAAGATCAAGCTTGATATTGCTTCATTATTATCCTGAGGGTGATCCCTGTAGATGACAGCCACAAAAATAATCTTTTCGCTGAGTGATCAGTGACTTGTCTATGCCCAGATTTATTGTGGATAGACAGAGGATGAAGCTGTCCTGAAAACTCAAAAATGGAAGTGCATTTTAAGGGGTAACATGACCAAAGAGGTCAAGGCATGAAATCCAACTCACCTAAGCTCAAGAACCAACACCAGCGGGTTCTCCTGGCCCAGGAGGATGAAGGCTTCGGTAAGTTTTGTTGATAACTCAGAGTCGAGACACAACAGGGATGCTATCCAACAAAGATGCAAAAGTGAGGTCGTCTTCTATATCACAGGCTGAGGTGTAAGTTAGGGTAAAAACCAAGAATGGGAGAGAACAGATGGGTGGGGAAAGTGAAAAGGTGATGCCAAAGCTAGCATGCAATAAATGGTGGGAATGATCACGCCCATACTACTAAAGAGGGTAAAACCAATGAGTATAAGCAAGAACTTCTTATTTTGAGTAACAAGACCATTTAGATAATCATTTAAACAACCATGTCCATATATATATATATATATATCACCAGATCATGACCACTAGATACAAAGTCAAGCTACTAAGATGAGCAAAAGAGCAACACAATCAAATCCAATGCATATCCATATACCCGCTGGGCGATACCTGTATCTGCCATCTGGATCATCAATAGTCACTGGGAATACTGCTGCTGAAAAAACTCTGGGCACTACACTGCTCTGTATGGAACAAAAGTGGTCACCTTGGTCATCAAATCTGAGGTCATGAGGCTCAGTCTTGGCATAAGGTTCATCACATCTGATCTGGGGCTGCTCTGATATGTGAGTGATCATCAAAAGGTACTGCTCATCATAGGCTGATCTCATCAAAAAAGTCTAATGGCATGGCTAAAAAATATACAGGAATCTGCTCTGCAAACCATGGTAGCCCGGCTACTATGGATGTGATAACAACTTCCTAATCCAATCGTACAGTCTTGATGAAACTTCCTAATCCAATTGTTAAATTAAGGTAGAAAAAGCTTCCCATGCTTAATAAGCTAAGTTACCAAGGTACCCGTACTGGGTACTTCAATGGTACGTTTCCTGCCGTACCCTCCTGTACTTGTCCATACATCCGCGTATCCGAGACACCAAAAAAAAAATTGGGAGTACAACATTGCAAATGGGTACAGTGTACCCCGTGTTTGGGTACATCGAGGGTACTTCAAACGCGCGAGCGCATCTCTCAGCATTAAAAAAATGAAAAAAAAGGGGCCCGCTGCCCACCTAAACTCTTAATCGCTGCCCACCTAAAATCTTAACTCTTAACCGCTCGACCACCAACATAGCCGGATTGTAACACAGCCCCGCCACCATTTGTTTTGCCCTCGATCGGTTCCAAGCACGCGGGCAACAACACCATCTCACAGTTAGCAGCGGATAGCGGGTTAGCAGTGGACAGCAGGACTACGGGTTAGCAGTGGAGTCCGAACAGCAGGTTAGCAGTGGACAGGGTTAGCAGTGGACAACAGGTCTGCGGGTTAGCAACATATTTTTAACGTCAGGAAGGAGGTTAGGCGTTGCGGACCACGAACTTGGAGAAAAAAAATACGATTTTATTTTCATAACACTGAATTAGTGAGCCGTGAGGCAAGAACTTCGAAAACAGTGAACAAAGATTTCATATTTCACATCTCAGGTTTGTGAAATTTGTCAAATTCGAAATTTCCAAGTGAAAAGTTAAAACAGTAACAATGAACACAGTTTATAATCAACAATGAGAGGAGGTTGAGCCGTTGAAGGTATTTGTCATTTTTGACATTTCAATTTGAGTTTTCATTTGACTCTTTGAGCCATTGCATTTCCAGATTTGAAGTTCTCACTTCAAAATTTTCAAAATCACCAAAATCGAAATGTCTTCATCAAAGCAAAATCCTCTATATCCACTTTGGAAATATGTGGAGAGGATAAAACAAACAAAGGTTGTAGGGGGCACAACCATGATTAAATGCAATTTTTGTAACGCTCAATGGAAGGGTACTTATACAAGAGTTAAGTCCCATTTTATGCAAATCCCAAGGATGGGTGTTGATCTTTGTAATGGAGACTCGGAGGATACCGATAAACTCCATAATGCACAAATGGATGATGAGTCCCCGTGGTGGTGTGGATGATGAGTGTAGTGATTCTGGTGATGAAAATCCATCTGAAGATGAAGTTCAGTTTGGTGATGAAAACGTGCCATCAAAAGCATCCAAAAGCACAACAACTCAAGCACGCAAGAAATCAAAACTTGGTGGCCTCTCTGACATGTTTGATGTGAAAGGGAGGGAGGGTGTTGATCTTGCAATAACAAGATTTTTTCTTGCATGTGGCATTCCTTTCAATGCAACCAACTCACCATAGAATATAAATCTTCACACATCACTGTACATATACTACTGTATACATCACTATACATATACTAATGGATGTTTATCATTGTTCATCTACCATAGCAACACCATCATCTTCATCAACGCATCATCAAGTAGTTTGTAATGAATGGAGTATGTATAAACCTTCACACACATCACTGTAGAAGATCTTCACTGTGTGTACATACTGTGCATACTTATCATCATCATTCTTAATGCATCATCAAGCAATATCATATCATCATCATCATCATATGGTAGCATGCATCATCATAGCATAGCATGTAATGGACTTATCAATATACCACTGTATTACAGTACCTTCATTGTATGTATATCACTATCAATTTCAAGGGCTATTTCAGAGTGTGTAAATGCTTAGGAAGAGCCCCCCAAACACTATCATACTGCCTTCACCAGGTCTGTATATATGCCCAACTGAGAATGAATTGAAGCACTGTCAGACTGTATTCACATGCTGAGGATGACCTCAAGCCAAAACTCGGGATTGATGGCTAAAACTCGGATTGTTTGCAGCATCAAAAAGACACAGAAAAATGTGGACTGTTGCAAATGTAGAAAAAGACCTCCACTGCTTGATTGCCCCCCAGATTTTTTCTTTCTCTGTAAATTCGGGACTGCTGCTACCTCCAAATTTTACCTCAGTGCAGACTGCTCCCAAAATTTTGCTTGACTGCTCCAAAAAGGGATTTTCTTTCTCTGTAAATTTGGGACTGTTCAAGCTTCTTGAATTCAGGTCTAGGTTTGCAAAACTTGGACTGTAGAAACCCCAAGCAAACCCAAAAACTGGGCTGCCAAAAACAACAATAAAAAAATCAGACTGCTGCAAAAATTTGTTGGCTGCTCCTGCTGCTACCTCAGTCAACCATCCGAAAAACCTCAGAGCTCATCTGAATTTTTTCTTCCAAGAATGAGGTCGTGAGCCCTCCATTTATACACATTTTTCAAAAAAATTGCTGGGCCGACTTGTCATTAAAATAATTTTTATTTTTAATTTAAAATTTAATTTAATTTTGTTTGGTCGGCTAACCCCTAAGATGAGGTACTTCAACTTTAAAAATTCATATTTCATCAACCGTGAGGAACCACGTGACGTGCCACCTACCATTGGAAACGGCATGACGAGGGCTATCATCTTATGACAAGCTTATTTGCAAATACATGGTCCTTCATTCTTAAAATCTTCAATTTGTACAGGTCGTCAAAGACCCTACACATAAGGATGCCAAAGACCACACCACAAACTACAAGAGTTCCAAGGACTTCTTCAAAGTCATTTATGACCACATCATCACCTTTAAGGGGACAAGGATCATCAACCCATCAAGTGTGGGTCCAAAGACTTCTTCAGGGCTTCTTCATAAAGCAAGAGACTTCATGGGCTTCTTCAAGGGTAACCCAACAAAGTCAAAGGGTAAATAGGGCTTTGTAATTGTCTCAAGGCCTCCAAGGGCTTCAAGCTTGGGCTTGGACAACCACAAAAGGACTCCTTAGACTCCAACAACACAAAAGACTCTCAGGGGCTCAACAAGGGGCGGCACCAAGACACCACAAGCCCTCACTAGGGCACTGTTGGCATCAATGACAAAACTTTATCAACAATCTCCCCCTTTATCATTGATGACAACACCTAAGCTCCCGCTGAAAACAACCCACCCTGTTTACAACGTCTCTCCCCGTTTGGCATCAATGGCAAAGGGTACTACCTTAAAGTAACGCTCCCCCTCAGAACATGTTCTCTCAATCACCAAGCACTTCTGCGTGAAGAAGAAGAATCAATTTAGTGGGAAGAGGGAATGACCCCCAATTTTTCTCGGAGGTACTCAAATGTCTTTAGGAAGTGGCTTGGTGAATATATCTGCTATCTGCTCCTTTGTCCCAATATATTCCAACTTGATGTGCTTTTTTGTGACCTGTTCACGAAGAAAGTGATATTTGATAGGGATGTGCTTTGTCTTGGAGTGCATGACCGGATTCTTGGAGATGCTGATGGCACTTGTGTTGTCACATAGAATTGGAATCGGTCCATATATGTTACTTGTAGGTCTTGCAGGTTTTGTTTCATCCAAAGGATTTGAGTACAACATGTTGCTGCTGCTATATATTCTGCTTCTGCTGTTGACAAGGATACTGAGGATTGCTTTTTGCTAGACTATGATACTAGATAGTTTCCTAAGAAAAATGCTGCACCACATGTGCTTCTTCTGTCATCCACACATCCTGCCCAATCTGCATCTGAGTAAGCTAATAAGTCCACCTCATTTCCTTTTGAATACCATAATCCAAAGTCCATAGTTCCTTTAAGATATCTGAAGATTCTTTTGACTGCAATAACATGAGTTTCCTTTGGAGCTGCTTGAAATCTTGCAACCTGTCCAACAACTTGCATCACATCTGGCCTTGAAGCTGTCACATACAGTAGGTTTCCAATCATTGACCTGTAAAGTTTTCGATCCACTGCATTTGATTCATCGTCTTTGCTTAACTTGTAGCTAGTAGTCATAGGAGTGCTCACGGGCTTACAATCTTCCATCTTGAACCTCTTCAACATTTCTTTAATGTACTTGGTCTGAGAGATGAAGATGCCTTCTTCACATCGTCAAATCTGAAGTCCCAAGAAGAAGGTCAGTTCACCAAGTAGCGACATCTCAAATTCGTTTTGCATAACCTTGGCAAATTGTTGGCTCAGAGCATCATCATCACTACCAAAGATAATATCATCAACATACACTTCAACAATAAGTATGCTGTCATGATCAATCTTGATATACATATTGCTGTCTACAGTTTCCCTTTTGAAACCTTGTTTCTTCAAGTAACTGTCCAATCTGGAGTACCAAGCTCTAGGAGCTTGCTTTTACCCATATAGAGCCCTTCTTAATTTGCACACATAGTCCTTGTTTGCTGATAGTTGGAATCCTTCTGGCTGTTCAATGTAGACTTCTTCTTCTAGTTTGCCATTCAAAAAGGTTGATTTGACATCCTTTTGATACACTTTGATGTTTTTAGCACAAGCATAGGCCAATATCATTCTTATAGCTTCCATTCTGGCTACTGGAGCAAATGTTTCTTCAAAATCTATCCCTTCGATTTGAGCATATCCTTTGCAAACCAATCTTGCCTTGTTTCTGATTACCTGTCCATCTTCATTCAATTTATTTCTGAAAATCCATTTTGTGCCAATCACATTTTTGTCCTTGGGTCTAGGAACAAGTTCCCATGTTTCATTTTTCTAGATTTGATCAAGTTATTCTCCCATGGCTTTGACCCAATGTTCATCTGCACTAGCTTCGGCAAAGTTACTCGGCTCAACTGTAGATAGTAGTGAGAAATATACTTGTTCTGGTCTTCGGACTTGTCTTCGATCTTTTCTGGTTTCTATGCTGGCATTTTTGTCACCAATAATCAATTCCTGTGGATGATTCTTTTGATACCAATTCTTAGGAGAGTTTTGTTGTTCTTGCTGTTGATCCTGTACTTGTTGATCCTGTGTAACTTTTGGCTGAATTTTTCTCTGTTCTTCTTCTTCTTCTACTTCATCATCAACATCTTCTTCTTCATCTTCTTTTTCTTTGTCATCATGATCTTCTGAGTCTTCTTGACATTTTGGCAAGCTCGATTCATCAATCTTTACATTGATGCTTTCCACTATCTTACCTAATCTCAAGTTGTAACACTTGTAGGCCTTTATTGTGGATGAGTACCCAACAAATATTCCTTCGTCTGCACAAGATTCGAATTTTCTAATCTTCTTATCATCTCTTCTGATGTCGCACCTGCTTCCGAACACTCTGAAGTGTTGAACATTAGCTGTTCTTCCTGTCCATAGCTCATAAGGAGTTTTATCACTGTTGCTTCTGAGCAATCCTTTGTTCATAATGTGGACTGCTGTATGTACTACTTGAGCCCAAATTTTTTTGCTTAGCTTAGCTTCATTCAACATAGTTCTTGCCATTTCTAACATTGATTTGTTCTTCCTTTCTGCTACTCCATTTTGCTGAGGTGTTCTGGCAACTGAAAATTGTCTTTTTATACCATTTTCTTCACAGTACTGATAAAATTCATTTGATGTAAATTCTCTGCTATTATCGGATCTGAGACACTTGATTCGTTTACCTGTTTCATTTTCAACCTGTTCTTTAAGGATCTTGAAGCATTCAAAGGCTTCCGATTTCCTGTTAAGAAGGCATACCCATGTCATCCTGGAGTAGTCATCAATGAGCAGCATGAAGTATTCTTCACCGTCCAATCCTTTATTCTTGGTTGGCCCACATAGATCAGTGTGGACAAGCTCTAAGGGTTTTGTAGAAGAGTATTCTTTTGTCTTGACATTGGCTTTCATAAGTTTCGCATGCTGACAGTGCTTGCAGATAGTGTTAGAAGGCTTTGTAATCTGTGGCATGTTCCTTACGGCTTGCTTTTTGCTAATCTTGACCAGATTATCAAAATGTACGTGTCCCATTCTTCTATGCCATAACCAATTCTCATCTTCTTTTCCTAGGTGACATTTCTCTTCCTTGATCTCGTCCAGAACATATATGTTGTTTGGAACATATATGTTGTTTGGAGTCCTGGTAGCTGTAGCCACTAACTTTCCTGATCCTTCTTTTCTTATTTTGCAGGACTTTGAGTTGAATCTAAGTTCATGTCCCTGATCACACATCTGGCTGACACTCAATAGATTATGCTTCTTACTGTCGACAAACAACACATTTTCTGCTACTATATCTTTGTCGCCAAGATTTATTGTACCTTTTCCAACAACTTTTGCTTATTTGTTATTTCCAAAAGAGACAGATCCTTTATCTTTTTCAAGAAAAATGAAAGCACCTTTGTTACCTGTCATATGCCTAGAACAACCACTGTCAACATACCATTTGCTGCTACCGGTTTGAGCTTGAGCTTGAAGAGTTATCCCACATTCATGAATATTCAGGTTGTTCTTTTGTCTGATCCATACTTTTTGCTGGTCACCCGTTTGATTGGTTGATACTTGTTTAATGCTTGTAGGAGGGATTGTCATTCTGCAATTCCTGGCTGTATGCCCGAAGTTGTTGCATTTCTGGCATTCGACTTCAGAATCCAAAGGAGAAAAACTGTTGTTGTTTCGTTGCCATCTAAAATTTTCATACCTGTTTCTGTTTTCTGCATATCTTCCTTTTAAACAATTCATAGCTTTATGCCCAAATATTCCTCAAGAAAAACAATAACCATAAAATGGATATTCATACCTGGGAACAAATGGTCTTCTTGGAGGTGTTGCCCATCTGAAACTTCGATTTTCAACTGGAGTCCATTCTGAGGTTGGTTGTCTAGGTTGAAATGGTCTTCTTAGAGGTGCTGTCAATTTAACATGTTGATTTTCAACTGGAGCCTGTTTTGGTTGTTGTTTTGGTTGATATATGGGTACTTCCTTGATGACGGGGTCTTTGATAACTTCTGGTTTATCTTCAGCTGTCTTGGAACTTGAACCTTCATCATTATGCTTCTTATACCAAGACCTGTTCTGTCGAGGTATGGCTTTTGATTATTGATGATCTGATCAAGTATCTTGGAACTGTTATCATAGCCTTGACTCACATTTTTCTTTTGTAGTTGAGTTCTTAGAGTCACTATCTCCCCCATTAGTCTCTCACTTTCATTCATACTTTCTTCTAGTTGTTTTCTGAGATTGTCTTGAATTCTTTTAGCTTTTTCTAATTGAATAGTTAGACTTTGAATGAGTTGATCTGCTTCTTCAGATATCTGAGGTCTTTCTCATAACTCCTCTATCTCCCCTTTAAGTAGTTTATTCTTTTCCCTTTCTCTTCTCAGCTCTTTCAAAGCACTTATCAATTCTTCCTCTAGGTCTACTTCACCTTCCGAATTGGATTCTTCTTTGTTTTCGGAGATCTCATCTAAATCTTTTGAATCAACAGCCATGAAGAGTACCCTTTCTGATTTGTTATCACTTCTGCTGTCCGAATCACTATTACTATCCGAGTCATTGTCAGAATCCTCATCTGATGAGCTGGTGTTTCTTTTAGAGTAGAGACTTTTCTTCTTTGCAAACTTTCCATTTTTCTTTCCTCTGAAGTTCCTGTATTTCTTATGTTTCTTGAAATTGTCATCACTATCAGAGTCTTTTGCATAGGGACATTTTGAAGCAAAGTGACCTATTTTACCAAATGAAAAACACTTAAGAGGTAAATTACCTTTGTACTTACCTGTGCCTCTTTTGAGCTTTCTTACGAAGTTTGCTGTCTCCCCATCATCTGAATCATCACTGCAGTTGAAGTGGTATGCTGTCTTTGATTTGGATTTTATTTTTGAATTGTCCTTCTTGGCTTGTTTGTCTTTCATTGCTTGCTTGGAGGAAACTTTAAAGGTTGCTTCTTTGCTAGGTGAGTCTTCATCTTCTAATCTCATTTCATAAGCCACAAGTGTCCCATGTAGCTGGTCTACTGTCATGGTATCCAAGTCAGTCCTTTCTTCCAAGGCTGAGATTTTAGGATTGAATCTGTTGGGAAGCGTTCTTAGTATCTTTTGAACAACAACTGATTCTTCAACCCCTTCACCCAGGCCTGTGATAGTATTTACAAGTTCATCAATTTGAAAAAAATAGGTTGCAATGTTCTCGTCATCCTTCATCTTTGGATGTTTGAATTGTCCTCTGTAGATTTGGAGTTTGGCTTCTTTGACCTTTTTGTCACCTTTGTAGATGGTCTTGAGTTTGTCCCACATTTCCTTAGCAGAAGTACAATGCATGACTTTGACAAAGACCGATTCATCCAATGCACTCGAAATATGGTTCGTGGCTTTTGAATTCGTATCATAACGAGCTAAGTCAGCTGGATCTGTTGGTGGGGGTGTGGTACTTTATATTCATTTTCAGTTATTTGCCATACTTGTACTCCTTGAGCTAGCAGAAAAGATTTCATTCGTATACTCCAAAAGGTATAGCCGGTCCCATCAAACATGGGTATTCCATTTTTACTGTGCTTGGCAAACTTGCCCATAATTTCCTTCCAGTGATTGGACTGTTCTTGAAGGAACCTACTCTGATACCAATTGTTGAAATACTGAGAGGGGGGTGAATCAGTGTTTCCAATTATCATAAAATTTTAATCAAGAGCAAGTTGCTAATCACCAGTCATAGCAGCATATCATTAACATTCATGAAAAATAACAAGATGCACAGCACACAATATTTTTACGTGGAAACCGAAGTCCTGGGGGTAAAACCACGGAAGCCTTTTATAATAAAATTTGACCCAGCAACAACTGGGGTTACAAATTTAATACAACTTCTCCAGCTACAACTGGAAGTGGCTACAACCCTTAGGCTTCGTCAGCTGCAACTGACGAGCTGCCACAACAACTCAGCTCACAAAATTGTGAGCCCTAGCACCACCCTACCGCCCTAAAGAAGAAGAAGACTGAACCTGTGGACCTGTCAAAACCAATCACTGAACCATCAGCTGATAACCTCTGCTCTCTTATTACTACCAAGTCATCACTGTATACTGATAAGTCATTTCACTGCCATACACTGTTCATGTACATCATTGTACACCTCATCATACACAATCGCTGATCAAGTAATTATGCTCTGCTTTCACTGAACATAAGGCATGCATCATCATAGAATATAAATCTTCACACATCACTTTACATATACTACTGTATACATCACTATACATATACTAATGGATGTTTATCACTGTTCATCTACCATAGCAACACCATCATCTTCATCAACGCATCATCAAGTAGTTTGTAATGAATGGAGTATGTATAAATCTTCACACACATCACTGTAGAAGATCTTCACTGTGTGTACATACTGTGCATACTTATCATCGTCATTCTTAATGCATCATCAAGCAATATCATATCATCATCATCATGATAGGGTAGCATGCATCATCATAACATAGCATGTAATGGACTTATCAATATACCACTGTATTACAGTACCTTCATTGTATGTATATCACTGTCAATTTCAAGGGCTATTTTAGAGTGTGTAAATGCTTAGGAAGAGCCCCCCAAACACTGTCATACTGCCTTCACCAGGACTGTATAGATGCAGAACTGAGAATGAATTAAAGCGCTGTCAGACTGTGTTCACATGCTGAGGATGACCTCAAGCCAAAACTCGGGATTGATGGCTAAAACTCGGATTGTTTGCAGCATCAAAAAGACACAGAAAAATGTGGACTGTTGCAAATGTAGAAAAAGACCTCCACTGCTTGATTGCCCCCAAATTTTTTTCTTTCTCTGTAAATTCGGGACTGCTGCTACCTCCAAATTTTACCTCAGTGCAAACTGCTCCCAAAATTTTGCTTGACTGCTCCAAAAAGCGATTTTCTTTCTCTGTAAATTCGGGACTGTTCAAGCTTCTTGAATTCAGGTCTAGGTTTGCAAAACTTGGACTGTAGAAACCCCAAGCAAACCCAATAACTGGGCTGCCAAAAACAACAATAAAAAAATCAGACTGCTGCAAAAATTTGTTGGCTGCTCCTGCTGCCACCTCAGTCAACCATCCGAAAAACCTCAGAGCTCATCCGAATTTTTTCTTCCAAGAATGAGGTCGTGAGCCCTCCATTTATACACATTTTTAAAAATTTGTTGGGTCGACTTGTCATTAAAATAATTTTTATTTTAAAATTTAATTTAATTTTGTTTGGTCCGCTGACCCATAAGATGAGGTACTTCAACTTTAAAAATTCATATTTCATCAACCGTGAGGAACCATGTGACGTGCCACCTACCGTTGGAAACGGCATGACGAGGGCTATCATCTTATGACGGGCTTATTTGCAAATACATGGTCCTTCATTCTTAAAATCTTCAAATTGTACAGGTCGTCAAAGACCCTACACATAAGGATGCCAAAGACCACACCACAAACTACAAGAGTTCCAAGGACTTCTTCAAAGTCATTTATGACCACATCATCACCTTTAAGGGGACAAGGATCATCAACCCATCAAGTGTGGGACCAAAGACATCTTCAAGGCTTATTCATAAAGCAAGAGGCTTCTTCAAGGGCAACCCAACAAAGTCAAAGGGTAAATAGGGCTTTGTAATTGTCTCAAGGCCTCCAAGGGCTTCAAGCTTGGGCTTGGACAACCACAAAATGACTCCTTAGACTCCAACAACACAAAAGACTCTCAGGGGCTCAACAAGGGGCACCAAGACACCACAAGCCCTCACTAGGGCACTGTTGGCATCAATGACAAAACTTTATCAGCAATAACCTCTAGGGTTTGTGGCTAAAACCCTAGGGCGGAATTTTAGGGTGGACCAGAAATACCAATTCATGTCTAATTCACCAATTACAAGGTTTTCATGTATCCCAATGCACTTCCTAAAACACGGATGCCCTCTAGGGTTTGTGGCTAAAACCCTAGTGCGAATTTTTAGGATGGACCAAAAACAAGTTCACAACTACTTTTGGATTCTTTGAATTTATTTAGATTTTTAGGGTTTTTCTAGTAATATTATATTTTTAGGGCTTTTCAATATAGAAATGCATGTAAAATAACAGACAAGTAAATTGATCAGAGAGATATTTTTGTTGAAAAGATAGGGCATATGATTCTTGTCTTAATCCCTAGGGCATTAAGAGATCGATACCAACATCCCTCTCTAGAAATGGCTTCCTATACTTGCAATTAGGGCATCGACTAGCAACCTCCAGGGTTAGGTAGAAGAGCCTAATTAGGGAAAGCGAAATAGCCCAAGGCCCAATCAACAATGGAGAGCTCGTTTGGTAGGATAGTCTCCTTATACATAGTTGACAAAATGCTAGCAAGAAACCCTAACAATTTAGCATAATGCACTATAAAAGCTTCATCAAATCAGGTTAGAAGTATAACTTACCAACATTTAACAAAATGAGCAAGATAGTTCCTTAGGTCACCTTTGTGTTTGAGTTATTAGAACCATTCTTCAACATTAACCAATAACATGTGTAAAAGAAACCTTGGAACCTCATCAAATTAACCTTGAAGAGAGAAAGATCATCCAAAAGAGGTGCACATAGCATCAAGAGCTCCAATGGACTAGTAGAAAAAGAAAAGATGCCATAATGAACCCATATCTTGTTGTGTTTTTATAACGACAGGGAGGCACTACTTATAGATGACTAGCCTCAACTAATTTTAAGTTATTAGCCTACAAGATAATATGCACTATTTATAGATGACTAGCCTCAACTAATTTTAAGTTATTAGCGTACAAGATAATATGAAAATAGAACAATTTTGGTTAGTGCACGCACAAATTTGGGGACTTGACCACACAATGACATAAAATAACAATAAAAATGTGAAATTAAGCTACACCAAGTGCTAGGCATGCCAAAAGGAGCACGTCATGCCCCAACTACTCTTAACATATGTGTGCCCTCAATGCCCTCCTTCATTATCCTTGTGGGCTTCTTCAATAAGGAAGTACAATTTGTGGATACACAGCCCCGAGGAGGGGTAAAATAGGTCCAAGTGAGCACCTCTTGGAGGTGGAAATCAAGTGGATCTTCCACGACATGATTATCAGTTTTTAGCCACAACAACTCTTATTGCTTCAAGTTGGCCTTTATATCAAATTTTTTTAACCCCTTGCTCTTGTAAACCTAATAGGGAATGCTGCAGATACTCATAGGCGTAACAATTGGCTCCAACTATGGGACATGCGCTCTTCTCAGGAGTGTATGAGAACCCCCTAGAATCTCCTTGGTACATGCAGACCTACACACACATCTAACAACGAAGACAGTAAAAGCATCTAACAAGTAAAATCAAAATGAAATAATGAGAAGTGTATTGCATTGGTAACAATAAATGCTGAACTCAAATGAAACTATACCTACCTACCCTATTTATGATAACAAAGAAAGGTCAAGTAAAATCATACCACCAATGTAGCCACTTGAGCATATTATTGAATTTTCTTCCTTTGTCTTTCGAAACAATCTAGGATAAAACCACATCAAGGATGACCTGAGTAAATATCATTATCTTCGTTGGAATATGGTCGGAATGATGGACAAACCTGGGAACTTGGAGGCCTTCAAATTCCTGCCATGGAGGATGGTTACTTTTGCAAGCGTTATCTATCCATGCCTGTACCGGGCTCAAGTATATACTATCGATTATGTTGAAATGCATCATTTAAAACTTACTTGTACTGGATATTAATGGTTGCTTCTCATCTACAACGCTTCCTAAGAGACATTGTTGGAAATAATAATATTGGCCCAGCATAGAGGAGGGAAAACCCATTGGCCCAATATCTTAAAAGGAAGTCTTTTTATGAAATCCAACACCTTAGTCGATGTTGAGTGAGCAAAGCTAAACAAAATCTTGAGAGATCTGATTGGAGAGGTTTTTCAAAGTCCTCCAACCTTTTATTATAATGGGACAGCTGTATATGGTGATCATCTTCAATGGCAACAAGATCCACGTCCTGGAGTGCTTCATCGTTAAGTTTAGTTGCAAAAGGATTGATCCACTCTGTTGTCTGCCGAGATGCACACCAGTAGCATAAATCTTTTGAACGCTGTCTCTTCACTACAAGTGAGAGAAGTGTGGCCTTGGGGGCAAGCAATGAGCTAGGTACTGTCACCTAAATCGCAACTGCTCCGTTTAGGCTAACTCCTAACAAAGCCAAGGGGGGTAGTCCCTACAAAGAGTTTACTATGTCTCAAAGTGTTTTAATGTTTTTTATGTGATGATGCGGATGGGTGTTGTTTAGGAGTTTTTTGATGATGAAAGACCCACAACTTATAATAGACACAACATAAAATGCAATCCACGTTGCGAGATAAGATTTAGCAATATACAAAGATTTATAAATTTAAGCATCCACAGGTATATAAATTCCAATCAGCAAATTGTTAAATTTAAAGCATATGAATATAAAAGACCAGTGCATTATCCATTGGGTGAAGGAGTAAAAAATGATTGAATGTAGTGCTGGGGGATGCTGAATATATAATCTTAGTAATTGTTTGTGAGAATGTTGTGCAAATTATCTTGGTAAATTAAAAGGTTTTAGTGGTCTTGATTATTAGGATAAGAACAAAGAGATAAGCAAAAGTTCGGAAAGTGATACTTTTAGTGGCATCCACTCTGATGATAGGTCGGAACCATCCAGATTGCAAAAGGTAAGTGTCCAATGACTTAACCACCCTGAACCTTTCAACGGCACTTCTGGCACCACCAGGTTTAGGAATCTTTGCCTCCCACTTAAAAGTATTTCTCGAAAAAGATCAACGTCGGCACGTTGGTTGGGGTAAAGTTTTATTAGATTTTCACTTATGAGATTAACAAAATCCAACCCCTTTCTGAGTAGTAGCCCAACCCTTTCAGGTTGGCAGAGCATACGGGTGTCAGATAACAACCAAGATAAATTAATTAATGGGGTGTGAGTTGGAATATTTTAATTGCTGTTTAAGCACACAGTTCAACTCTCCAATAGAGAGCGCTCTTGACTTAGTCTTAAGACCAAAGTTCAAGAGGCTTTAACTAATCTAAATGCCTAATGCAAGGGAAAGGCAACAACTACTATGCTCTTCGACAGAGAGTGCTCTTGACTTGGGTTATTTCAAGTTTAAGAGATTTTCTTCTTTATTAAGATAGAGGCAGATTATAATCAAGAACACATGTGATAGCTCAAAATGATTGGAAACTTGAAATAACTTTGAACTAGCAAAATAGAAATTACTTGCAAGAAATGAAAGAATGAGCAAACCAATATAAAGAACTAGGCCAAATCTAACAACTAACTAAGAAATAAACAACAAGGTGGGATCAACCTCCGAACAAGGATGATCACTAGAACCACCAGTCCTTGAGAAATTCCAGCTAGCTGAGTTTCGACAAGGAGTCTAATGGGGAAAGAGAAGTAACCACAAAATTATGTGGCCCTGCCCTTGGGATTTCATCCCAAGGATACTATCTCATGTCAATACTTGGAAGAGAACTAATCTAAGTACAGAAAGTAAAATTTAATCTAAGAACTTGAAATGAATCTAACTAAAGCATGCATGAACAAACTTCCCCAAATGGGGAAGGAGAAACTAAGTGTGGGAGGCACTATCTCACCTAGCCTTTTTATTACTTGGGTTACCATTCCCTTAGGAAAAATCCTTTAAAGGTCTTTGAAAGAAATAACTAGAAGAAAGCTTATTGAGCTCTTAAGAGCTTTTTACAAAAGGAGAGTTAAGTGTTCTTGTTTGGGATCATCTTCACGGTTTGTTTGATGCTCTCTGTGGGTAAAATTTGTATTGTTTCTTTGAATCTTGTCTTTTCAAGTCCTTCTTCTCATTCAAAGTACCTACCCAAAAGAAATGCAACTCAAGGCACCCGTTACTTGTTAATCAAAAGAAAAAAGAAACAAACTTGAGATCTAAACTAGAATGTTGAAATAAGCAATGCAAGCCTAACTTAACAATGAGACTTAAGATATCAAGTAGTAAGCTACATGCAAAGCCTAAAGTGAGAAATGCAAGATCCAACTACTAACAAGATACAAATGAATCTAACTACTCTAAGCACTTAAACTTTTTACTTTTTCTGTTTAATCAAAACAAGTATGGAAAATGCAACTAACTACTAACTATTCTAAGCATAAGATCTAAACACTAAACAATACTTAACAATTTTTGTTTGTTTTGTTGTTTTAGTGCTCAAATGGAGATGGATGAAAGGGGTACTTGGGGCAAACCAAAGGGGAAACGAAGAGATGGAATAGGCCTAAAACGAAAGGGGAAGAAAGCTAAGAAAGTGGAGGACCGAATGAGGAGAGGGAAAGCTAAATGGCTGAGAAAAGAGGTCAAAAACAAAAGGAAGATGGAGGGGAGATCTAGGGTGGAAAGCTAGAAGAAGAGAGGAGAAAAAGAGCCAAACAAAGCAAGGGAAGGGAGGAAGCCAAAGTATGGATCAATGGGGTTTAGGGCTTCTCAATAGTAACTAGTAACCAAGTTTTGAAAGATGTGGTTTTTGTTTTAAAGATGGAACTTAGATCAAGGACAACTCCGTTTGCTTCTTTCTCTTGGAACAATCTAAATGCTTGTAAATCCTGAAAAACAACAATGTTAAAATAAACCACTTGTGATAATGGAGATGAGATTGATGCAACCGAACTCGCACCCCTCTCCAAATGGAAAAACCTATCCAAAACAAACAACTTGATACCTAGTGAGATCAAATAGATATACTAGTATGCTAAGAACATACAGATTTTATCAACATTGGTACAACCGAATACTTCTTGTTCATATAATCTTGACAAACTTTCATAATAAATCAACTTGACAACTGCAAATGATAGATCTTATGTTCTAAAAATAGACTTCTAAAGCTAGTTTATTTGATCATTCACATCAGAATAAACTGAAAGTATGGAAAGAAATCACCTCACAAGAAAGTACATTCACCAAAGTAGCACAAATCGCATGGACCTCCAAAGTCTAACTTTATTCCAATAGCAAAAGCAAATAGCAAATACAAAATTCTCCAGAGTAATCTTACATCCAAAAGTCCATGAGAAGAGAGCCCAAATGGCCTCTCTTTATAGCAAACTAGACACACCTAACACCTAAGTCGAATTGGCACGAAGAAGAGCCAATGGCACTAGTCACAAATTCGAACTCCATGTCAAAATCCCAATCAATACCAAGTTAGGCCAAGTTTTGGAGTTAACTCCACCAAACAAATCGAATCTCATTGAATGAGATGAGGAGGTGGCCTCCACCTTGGCAAGGCGCCCTCATCTCCACTTTGGAACCATCACTATGCGAATAGAGATGTGCCGAGTGTAAACTCGAGCTCCAAGAAGAGGTTGACGTGAGGATATCAAGAAATTCGAATATGCCACATAACACAAGCTTGGAGTGTAGTGGGTGGAGGTAACACGAGTTATGAAAGGAGCCAATGCTTTGTGATTGCACAAATCAAGGATGGCACCTACCATATCCATTAATGCAACCAACAACCCAATAGTCATGTGCCAACACATCAAATCGAATTCTTGGTGAAGGAGGGCGAATTGCTTGGTGAAGATATGCTTGTGCTGACTGTATACTCAACTGAATGATGACTGAGATGATTGGAATCTTCATTAATGTCTTGTGCCATGTCAATTAGCCTTTTATTTTAATCCATTTGGATTATTTTGGAGAGATTTGGATTATCTCCAAATATTCACTTTTTAATATTTTAATTAATAATTTCTCTGTAATTGGGTTTTTTGAGAAATTATTAATTATGAGGCTGAATTGACATTCGAAACTTAGGATAAATTGGTCCGGGGATCATGAATGATTTTTGGCTTAAGGTTGGAGCCTTCAATCACTGAATTCGGATCCCGGATGACTGACATATTACAAATTGAAATTTCTCTATTTAAACTATAGAGAAATTTATTAAAATTTAAAAAATAATTAAAAAACCCAAAACCGGAGGACCAAGTAAAATTTTTTCGAAAATTTTTCTGAGGGTTCTAGGGACCTAGGACATGACCAACACTTATTCTAATAGTGTCTAGTAGGCTTATATACATCAGTTGGACTCTAATAACCCCCCATGGCTAAAATTTTCAAAATCGGGCATTATAGCTTTGGAGGAAGCGGGAGAAAACCTCATCGATTATAGCTCGGCTATAGGCAAAGTATAGTTGACCAGGGACAAAACTCCCTGGAATACCTTAGTTGCTTAATCAAGTCATGGGGAACCGAGACACTCAAAATCCTACTAGCACACTTTATTACAAACCCCGTGGGGCCATGGTCATGTCGACTGAAAAACAAAACTGACTAGCGAAAATTGACTAGGCAGAAGTGATGGATCATCTGATACTATGGTACAAAAAGTTGGTAACACACTCTTAAAAAATGGCGGAACTAGAGGAAGCTTCAACCATAACCTCTTCATCATCCATGTCTTCGATATCTTTTTGAGTTGGGAGTACCTCTTCAACAAAGACTCTATCATGTTGCTTAGAACTTGTATAAAAATATGGCCCGGCTCGATCCATACAAATGCCTTTTTCTATGAATGACAAGAAACAATCATAGACTTCCTTTTTGAAATACGTGCAACTGGAAGGCTTAGAAACGATACTGCTCGATACTGCTCGGTCTTGAAGAATCATAGATTGGTGGACCCATGAACTTCCAATAATCATCATCTTCAAGGATCCTTTTATTTTCCATCAAGAGGTTTGAGATATCATAAGAAACTTCATCGCGAGGGTAAGGAAAACTCACCATTTCCTTGTGTTCTTCAATTTCTTCAACTAGAGCTTCTTGGTCTTCATTTCTTGAAGCGTCATCATCTTCGTCTTCAGAAGTACCTTGATCATCAGACATAAGGCCGAAAATATTATCAACAAGATCTTGAACAATGGTTTCTTCACGCAAGCTTTTTGAGTCTTGGTCTTCATCATGGATTTGTTTGACAAGGTCTGCTTCATGTCTTTCAAGGATAGAGAGATTCTGATCATCTTTGCTATGTTGTCCTTCAATATCTTCCTGGCTTTCTTTCTTGAATAAGCTCTTTGCTTCTTTGACAAAAGGAATCCATCTCTTGCGTTTTTCTGCTGCAGTCGGCAAATCAGAGTCTTGAAGTCCCAAATCTATAGTGTCATCTTCATCATCCTTGTTTTTTGGAAGGCAAATCATGGCCTCCTTAGTTTCTTCATCCATATTAGGATCCCCCTCCTTATCGAGTGCCTTGACCAAATGCAAGAGTGAATGTATCCCCTTTGGAGGAAGCTCTGCATACCAGTCTCTCACATCCTTGTTATTTTGCAAATCAAGAGATATTACAAATAACTTCATTTTGATATCCTCATCCACGATATCCCATGTCACAAGAAATTTTCTGAATGTTGTAATATGCTCTGCAACTGTATCTTCATATTCATGAAACCTTGGAACGGAATGAAGACAACCATATTTATTTGGCTGATTTGGATATCCCAGAATGTTTGAGAAATCTAGTGGAGCAAAGGACGCCATATCATCTTCTTATTAATAGTCGAGGTTGGTTGTTTTGGATTGCACTTCATTTTGCTGATTTTTTTTATATGGGGAGTCGCCAGATAGGACCTGCAGGGTTAGCCTTTAACAAAACTCCTATCAAAGTACAATGCAAAACTTACCTCTTGGATGAACCTAAATCTTGTAGGGTACTTTTTTATTTTCTTCAATTAGAGTCGCTAGGACAGACATGCCAAGCTAGATTAACAAATCTCACCAATGTACAGAGCAAGAGCGTATGTGAACCATGCGACAGATGTTGGATGTATTTGAATGATTCAACTCAGCAATCTCTCTTCAATAGAATGTCACCACTTTTCTTTGAAGTCCCTGACAATGGGGCCAAAAATGTTAAGCCTTACTGGAAATGAATGAATAAACTAGGGAACACCTCGAATGGAATGTCGCCTCTTTTCCTTTGAGTCCCCGACAATGACGCCATAAATATTACTGTTCAAACTAGCAATCCTTTCAAAGTAGGCTATTTTTGCATTGTGCTAGTGATGGTTAGCATATAAGGGGGGCTAGACCCAATGTCACCTCAGTCTAACCTCTGAGCTTCTTCGGGTAACTCCTAAACCCAGGGGGGAGTCTCTAATAAAGGAAGGACACCTGCAGACAACAACACACCTGCAAATACCATTCTACAAGCCCTATAGTTGAGATCAATGCCTCATATGGAGTCAACAATAGATAATAAAGACACATAAATAAGGAGTTACTTCAATCTACCTGTCAACATTAGTAAATAACACCACTTCAATACATTTTAGATATCCCAGGCTAGGGTTTCACACTTCCCAAGGAGCCACCTAAGAAAAGTGTGCTCTGAAGGAGAGATGATCAAGTGGCCTAGCGTGTGCTTGATTGTCTTGTCAGAACTTCAAAAAACTCTACAAAAACCCTAATTTGGGCAATTTCACGTTTCCCAATGCACTTTCTCAAATGAGGACGCCCTCTTGGGTTTGTGGATAAAACCCTAGGTAATTTTTTTAGGGTTGACCAGAAATACCAAATCATGTCTAATTCACCAATTACAAGGTTTTCACGTATCGCGATGCACTTCCTTAAAGGAGGATGTAGGGTTTGTGGCTAAAACCCTAAGGCGAATTTTTAGGATGGACCAAAAAACAAGTTCATGAGTACTTTTGGATTTTTTGAATTTATTTAGATTTTTAGGGTTTTTTCAATACAAATAAAAGACAAGTAAATTGATAAAAGAGAGAGAGTATTGCTGAAAAGATAGGGCATATGATTCTTGTCTCAATCCCTAGGGCATTGAGAGATTGATACCAATGCCCCTGTCTAGAAATGGCTTCCAATACTTGTAATTAGGGCATTAACTAGCAACCTCTAGGGTTATGTAGAAGAGCCTAATTAGGGAAAGTGACAGAGTCCAAGGCCCAATCAACATTGGAGAGATGCTTTGATAGGATAGTATCCTCATACAAAGTTGACAAAATGCTAGCAAAAAACCCTAACAGTTTAGCATAATGCACCATAAAAGCATCATCAAACTAGGTTCCAGGTATAACTTACCAACATTTAACAAATATGAGCAAGGTATCGCCTTAGGCCTCCTTTGTGCTTGAGTTATTAGAACCATTCTTTAGCATCAACCAATAGCATGTGTAAAAAAACCCTGGAACTTCATCAAATTAACCTTGAAGAGAGAAGGATCATCTCGATAGAGGAGTGCATAGCATCAAGAGCTCTAATAGACCCGTAGAAAAAGAAAAGATCTGATAATGAACCCATATTTTGTTGTGTTTTCATAATGAGAGGGAGGCATTATTTATATAAGACTAGCCTCGGCTAATTTTAAGTTATTAGCCTACAAGATAATGTGAAAATATAACAATTTTGGTTTAGTGCAACCACAAATTTGCAGACTTAACCACACAATGACATAAAATAACAATACAAATGTTAAATTAGGTTTACACCATGTGGTAGGTGTGCCAAAAGGAGGACGCCATGTCCCAAGTAACCCCAACTTATGTGTGCCCTCAACGCCCTCCTTTATTATTCTTGTAGGCTTCTTTGATAAGGAGGTACAATTTGCGGGTACATAGCCCAGAGGAGGGGTAAAAGAGGTCCAAGTGAGTAAATAAGGTGTGCTAAACAAATGCTATCACCTTTGACATGGCAAGTAAATCAGTGTGGTCATGCATCCAAGTGATTAGCACGTAAGGGCACCAACACCTACAGGGCAAGCACCTCCTGAAGGTGGAAATCAAGTGGACCGTCCATGACATGATTATGGGTATTTATCCCCAAATCAAGACTTAATGCTTCAACTTGGCCTTTATATCAAAATTTTTTAACCCCTTGCTCTAGTAAACTTGACTAGGAATGTTGTAGGTACTCTAAGGTGTAATACCCCCTAAGGGACCGAAAAAGGTCATATTTTACAATAAATACATTGTGACACACAAAATACATGTCATTAGACCTAAGGACTCAAACACCAACTTGAGGTGGAAGTATTATTACATACTCTGGCTTTGGAGGAGTGAGTGAAAAACCTACACAAACTCAGATTGCCAAGTTCATCTAATTGAAAAAACACTCTTGAGCAGTAATAATACATGTGACTCATTCGTCCTAGCCCTTTTACACATATAATAGGATGTCATGCATTTTTTACAATCATCTTCTTTTGACCATGGACAAAAGTGACGTATAAGTTGAAATCCAAAGAGCAAACGATTGCTTGAGTTGGATCATGGAACTAGAAGTTCCTTTGTTCTTTTATATCTTTTGTCCCCAGGATCATCTTGGTGCAAATTGGGTTGTGACACTTGAAATGGGTAAGGATAAGACAAAGAGGGATCTGTCATCTTCAAATTTGTAAGATAAAGCATCAAGTACTATATTGTCTTCCCCTTCATATATATGTTCTCATAATGATACCTCTACATGTTAGTAACTTACTTATGTTGTTCTTGGGATGATAACCTTTGTTCTAAGAAATACTTTAGACTATGATGGTCGGTCCTGATCTGGACACATTTCCCTATGAGATATGGACATTGGTTCTCAACTGCATGAAGGATGACCATCATTTCTTTCTCATGTGGCTTTTACCAAATTGCGTTCACATAATTGCTAACTAGTGAATGCTAAGGGGTTCGCTTCTTGCATCAAATCCTCTCCTAGACCTCTACCCAAGGCATCGCATTCCAAGACAAAAGTCTTGGTAAAATCTGGCACTGCTTTAACTCGAGTAGTGCCCATGGCATCCTTTAAAGTTGAGAATGCATGATTAGCTGAGTCACCCCATACAAAGGCATTCTTTTTTAGTAGTGAGGTTAAGGTAGCAACGATCTTTTCATAATCTTTCTCACACTTCCTAAAGTAGCCTGTAAGTCCTACAACCTCTTCAAAGGTCTCGGGGCAGGTCCAATCTTGCATAGCAAAAAGTTTCTTAGGATGTACTTGTACTCTATCCTGACTTACAATGTAACCCAAGTATTCAACCTCTAAAGCCCCCAAAACACATTTGGAATATTTTAGGAATAATTGGCCGTTCATCAGTAGTTGCAAGGCTCAATCGAAATGCTCTATGTGGGATTCCCATGTTTTGTTGTAGATCAAGATATTATCTAGGAAATAGGAGACATCCAATTGGGGGTTTGTGTCTATATCCCATGTATTGGACATAATCATGCTAGGACATGTGTTTGACATGTCTCCTAAAATAAGACACAACAAACACATGTTAGAGATGTGCCCTAGACATGTATGGGCTCTGAAAAATATTTTTAAGTTGTTGCAGCGAGTGAAACGAGGTGCTCTACAGCCCAGTATGGGGGAGATGTTATAACGTGTGTGATGTAACGTTACATCGTGGTGATGTAACGTTTGTTACTAACAAAATAATTATAAAATTTCATGTCGGCTCATAAAATAAAAAATTAAATTATGGAAAGTATTTAAAAAAATTCCATGTTGGTTCATAAAATAAAATATTATGAAAAGTAATTAAAAAATAGATGTTCATTTATAAAATAAAAACTTAAAATTTAAATTTGGATCTTCAATAAAGAGAAATCAAATTTCTTGAGTTTAAATTTAAAAAAAGAAATACAGCTCAAGAAATTGGATCCCTCTCGGTGCTTGATAGATACGGGTTTAAGATGGATCTATGTTGGCATTTTCTCACTTTTAGCATAGGGAAAGAGCTCTCATGGTATCCCATTGTGTAAGTAAAGGGTAGAATCGAGATTTGAAGGTGTTCCAAATGTTTTGTAAATGCCCTAGTTTCTAAAGAATTGTATTTTTATGTGAATATTTCATTTCTATACACACACACACACGCACAAATAACAATTTCAAAAATGAAATATTCACACACACACACACACATATATATATCGATGTGTGAATATTTCATTTTTTTAATTTTAATTTTGTAATTTGTGTGTGTGTATTAAAAAATTACAAATAACAATTACAAAATGAAATATTCACATAAAAATACAATTTTTTAAAAAGTAGGACATTTACAAAATATTTGGAACACCATCAAATATATATATATATATATATAATGTTCGTGTTGGTTTCTAGGGTCGACATGTCCCGTGTTGGATACTTGTAATTCTGTGTCCTCCATCTTTTGTGTCCTTGTGTCATGTGACTTACAATATCATCAATGAATACTAGAACACCTTTTGTGGGAAGGGTCGAAAAATCTTGTTCATGAGGCTCTGGAAGCTGGATGGAGCATTGCAATGGCTAAAGGGCATCACTAAAAACTCATAATGGCCTTTGTGTGGACAAAATGTTGTTTTACGGATGTCCTTGACTTTCATCCTCATTTGGTGGTAGCCAGAATGAAGATCATGTTTCCACTGTCAATCAAAACAATCACTTTGTTGTGCTTGATGTAACCAATCAAATTAAAAGTTCGGGGTGTTGAGATTTGAGAAACTTGACAAGGCATATAGTGAAATTTGGGTTTCATAGCAAGGTGCTTGTAAGGTGGTTTCTTTGTTCATGAGCATCTTCAACTGGGATGTCTTCCTAGTGGTCTTGTGGGAGTACATCCGTGTGCCCTTTGAAATGTTGCTCATCACAATTATAGCAATGTCTAAGGTGTTGCCGTTCGATCAAAGAATGAGAGGAGGAGGGTTTGGGGGTATTTGTTGGAGAAGGGACCGTGCAAGTGGTGAATGAAGATCTTTTGGTTTGGGCATTGATCACCATCTTGGCTTCTTGAGCTCTCCCAGATGCTTCTAGCCAAGTAACTGAGCAATACATCATGACTTCTTCTTTGATTGCCTCCTTGAGGCCTTCGATGGAACATGCTTCAAAAAAAGAATAAGGTAGGGCCTCTATGCATATTCCCTATTGCTCAGATGGCTTAATAAATTATCTAACTGTGCTTATTTGGCACTAGTTATCCCAAATAGTGAGTGTCACATTCAAAACGAGCATGAATGAGCTTCACAAATTGTTTCCAACCAATGTAGCTTCTGTAAGCTTTCTTATAGCATTACCAACATTCTAAACAATGTTCCATGGGGACGTGTCCCTCGTGCTCCCCATTCCCAAAGGACCATGTGGGGAGATTCCAGCGAAACATTTCACCCCCCCCTTGACAATTTTTTTGCTTCTCCATTATTTTTACTTTTTACAATCCCTACTTGGTACTATTTAGAAAATAAATCAATATATTTAGTATTTGTTGATTTTTGTATGTAAGAAAGTGTTCCCCTAGGTGACTTTTGCCTTAGTCACTTAAAAGGGGGAAATAAAGTGACGCTTACATTAAATGACTTGAGATGAGCATTTAATTTGACTTTAGGGATTAAAGTCACTTTTTGATAAATTTAAGTCAGGTGGGTGAAATTAGTATTTATGAGATTTGAATGAGCATTTAATCTCATCTACTCATTTCATCTAATCTCAGCCATTAGATTGAGTCACCATTCACTCTCCCTAGGGTTTAGACAAAAAGAGCAAGGGAAGGCAAGGGCATTCACTTTTTTTGGCTGAAGGAGAGTGAAGAAGAGAGAAGAGAGTGAGCACAGAAATCGAGGGAGCCATTTCTGGAAGTTCTTCAGAGGGCACAGAAATCGAGGCACTTATTGAGCATTAATGAGTGGCACAGATTTCGAGGAAAGGACAGCAACTGTACAACGTGATTCTGGGCATGAGTTTCAAGGAAAGTTCTGGGCACAAATCTCGAGAAGGACACGAGTTTCCAGGCCGTGTTTGCTGGGCACATTTCCCGAGGCATTGACACGGGTTTCCAGGCATTAATTTCTGGGCACACTTCCCGAGTTTGCTGGGACAGATTTTGAGACCGTACAGTAGCACATTTCCCGAGGCAGCGTTTATTACAGCACAGATTTCGAGGAAGGTACAGGCTGACTGTACTGTCCTTCCTGGCATGAATTTCGAGGCACTCTTTTAGCACAGAAATCGAGGCAGCTGATTGCACAGATTTCAAGGCAGCTTCTGTGGGTGAAATTTATGGTTGAGATAAGTACATTTTGACTGTAAAGTTTCTGTACTGAAATTTCTTTGAAGAAATAAAGATTCTCACTCTCTCTGACTGGTTTTCTCCTTGTGGGTTTTTCCAGGGCTATTGGCCAAAAATTCTGAGTTTGAAATTATTTATGGTGTGCATGAATATTTAATTTTCTGCTGTAAAATTGATTTTTAAGTGTGTTTTTAAAGTCTACAAATTACATGTCATTTCCAGCCATCATGAAAAACTGGGTTGGGCATTAAACAATGGCAAGTTGACTTGAAAACAGGGTTGGGTTAAAATATCAGAAAATTTTCAGTATTTACATTGTACTGTTATGAATATACGTCAAATGAATTATTATTTTTGGTATTTTTATTTATTTTTATAATTTTAGAGATGTCCCCTCATCCCCTATGAATTTTCTCAAAATTTGGGGTTGTCTCCACACGTCCTCAATGTGTGTTTCCTGTGTCCAACATTCCCATTACTAAAAAATTAGGGAGAAAATTGTTTCTAAATCTAAATGTAAGGTGCCAGTAATGCCATGGAGAGAGAAATAGTTTTCCATTTGGGTAACCTACCTTGATGGATCAGAACCATCAAACTTGTTGTTGTCAAGTTTTGGAAAGCAATGCTGCAAATTGTTATCCTGAGAGGGTGATCTATTGCTATGATGACCATGAAAGGGTCGCTCTAGGCCATATCCTACCCCATTGTAAGAGTCATCCCCTTTCAACTTATTTGGCAGGTTCAACCAAGGACCTTTTCAGTTGCAAAGTGTCTCAAGCCTTGTTTTGATGGCTTCCAAGTCTTCGAGTTGTTATTTGACTAACTATATATCAGCTAAGAGTTGGTCGACCATCATCTTTAGACCTTAAAGCTTTTTAATGCTTGCTTGCACATGTTTTACCAAGCTATTCATCTTGTGGGTCTATGAATCTCGATCATGTGCCCAATGCTTCTAAGCGGGAGCCAAAGGTCTCGGGGTTCGCCAAGTGGCTAGGGTTTATAGGGTCCTAAGGTCAAAGGAGTGGAAGGTGTTGTGGTTCTTTGATATTTGTGTGGCTTTCCAACAATATCACTTGACCCAATCTTTTAGGGCTCTAACTAAGGGGGATAGATTGTGCCCTTAGCCATACTATACGATTCCCAATTACCAAAGAGTGATCTCCTTGAGTGCTATTCTCAATGTTCTATCGTAACAAGATGATTGATAGTTTTATATAAGTTTGTTTTCAGGTGTGCCTAGGGGACTTCTTATATACCCAAGGTATGTGGAAGTGAGATTCCGCGTACAAGTTTGTTTGATGTGGAACTACTCAAAGGTGTACCAACAGAGGTTACAAGGGTGTCCAACAATGTGACTCCACTTGTATTTTTTGTGTGTATTCTTCCTCAATTGCAGGTTTACTCGATGAATGACAGATCTCTGTGTTATTTGAAGACACCAAAACATGTATACCCTTGTATTAATGATTTTTTAGAGGAAAGAAAGCAATGTTCAGTTGCGTCTTGAGGTGGGGTGACCTTTCATTAAGCAAAGCCGCAAATACAACAATACTATACAAAACCCATCATTAATGAGTTCCAACTAACTAGTTGGCCTTAATTGATAAAGAAAACGCTTTTACATTAAATAACTGTCCCCTACTATCTAATATGCCTTATACTATCTAAGATGCCTGGTTCAAAGAAGAAGGCCACATACAGTTGTTGACTAATCCTCACTAGCCTAAAGCAGGGATCTGAACACTCACAAGTCAGAATCGATCGTCTGTTTATAAAGGAGACTGAAAAACATAAAGCAGTCGTCATTTTGTTTGTATTTCTTCTCTGATTTCACAATAGACAACCAGTAGAATTGCCCCTGTCCAGAATCCATTTCATTTTGTAGTATGTAGCATCATCTGTGTTAGTGTATACATCCAAATCTGTTATTATTGAAGAATTTTATGAAGGATCTGTTGTCTGAACATTTGACTAGAAGGATCTGTTGTCTGACACCTTATGTTGAATGACCTTCTGATATTGCATGCTTTTAAATTATAGTCCTCATCTGTGAATATAGCTTTCAGTATTCCACAACCTTATGTAACAGTAACTGACTAGCAATTGAATTTATGTGCTAGTATTCTTTTGCTACGTTTGAATGTAAGCTCTGATGTTTTATTCAGGAATAAGTCTTCCTTATATTACTCAAAGGTTGAAAGGTGAAATTTGCATAACAAAATCAACCATGATGGTTCTTGGATGTAATGCATATCTTGGTTTGCTGATTTAAGGATCCCTGGAAATGTCACTTCAGAAAAAGCATCATGCATTTTTGAGATTCCTTAAGATCTCTGGGTTACGTTCGTTAAATAAGCTTAGTTCTGATAGTACATTATTGAAGCTCATTATAATGTTGTTCTAACTTATTTTTGGTAACAGCGGTAAAAAATGCTGCAAAGCTGCTTGGTTGCAGCAGTGGGAAGCTCATGGAAGTATTGTCAACGTACAGGGTTCATAGTGGCAGTGAAAATGCCATGCAAAAACTTTCCCAATCACAGGTCTGCCAGGATTCTCCACATTGTGCCTTCTTTAATATTTGTTCTGTAACACCGGCATGTTTTCTTTTCTACACCCTGGTTGCTTCTAATTGATGTACTTTCCTGATTTTAGGCAGCAGACACTAGAGATGCTTTGGCAAAGGCATTGTATGCAAACTTATTTGACTGGCTTATAGACTGTATGAACAAGTCACTAGCATTATCGAATCATCAGTCAAGCAGATCCATATGTATTCTTGATATCTATGGCTTTGAGTCTTTTGTTGTGAGTGGATCCACTGCCCTCTTCCACTTTTATTTTTCTATCTTATCAGTTGTAGATGCATTCTGTAATATTTCATCTTATTTCAGCTGGACTGTTTGATCTGGACTTTTGATGTTCTCTTATATTTCTGCAGAGGAATAGCTTTGAACAGCTTTGCATAAACTATGCAGATGAGAGACTACATCAACACTTCAGCCGTCATCTTTTTAAGCTTGAACAAGAGGTAGTTATTCGTTTACTTTGTTAGCTTGGATTGAGCATAAATTAAACTATAACACATTATGATCTTTTTCTTGCAAGTCGAATGCTTGCATTAAAGGTTATAACTTATAATCATGTTAACAGAATAATTAATGTTCTCATCCTTAGTTACCAAAGGAAATGTCAGATATAACAGACTTTAAAAAGTACTTCAATTTATTGGTAGATTGTGGTCGTAGGAACGTAATCATGCTTGTGGGTCTATAAACATATCAATAGTATTGAAGTTTTGTCCAAATATATAGATAGTGGGTCTGATGTAAAACGCGAATATTTAAATGTATTAAAGGTTCGTAGCAAGATAACTTGTTCTTTGCATCTGAAATTGTTCCATTATGTTCTTTTAGATGGGTATCTTTAAACTTGATAGAATATTTAGTACTTTCTGTTTCTACTCCATCACCTTGTATCTGTTGGAGGTGTGCCAGAAGTTGTCAGTATTTCTCTATCTCGGAGAATGAATTGTACAGCATGTCAAATATTGCATTGAGTTGTGCTTTGCATCTGAACTTGTTACATTATGTTCTTTTAGATGGGTATCTTCAAACTTGATAGAATATTTAATACTTTCTGCTTCTACTTTGTTGCTGCCTATTACGCACCTTGGTTAACGTGGAAGAAATCTTAAAGCCACTGGGTGTGTCCTTGGTGGCATGTCATGAGTCAAGTACTGTCACCTGAAAGTTGACTCCTCCGTCTAGGCTAACTCCTAGCGAAGCCAAGGAGGGAGGTTCCTAAAAAATAAAGCTAAGGCTAAAAAAAGCTAAAGCATAAAAAGTAAATCTCGGAGCTTGAAAAAATTACTGAAGCAAGAGCAGTAACAATGAATTAAATTCAGTAGTATGTAAATTATTAACCAATCATGACATGTAAATTCTCTTGAATAAATAATTGAAAGTAGACCAGTGCCGAGACAGTGAATGGGTTCTGCTGAAGGGAAATGTTGTGCAAATGCTGTTGGTCAGTTTTAAATTATTATGATGAGTTAATTAGGGAGTGGGTTTATTGATACTGAGATTGAACCCGTGCATGTAAACTGCAAAAAGGAAACTATCTAAGAATTTGGCCCACTTCGGATTTATTCTCTAAGCTAGTACAGAGCAACAATACAAGGTGTCCTACAGGTGGAGACGTATAGTCTGCCTTGGACACGCCTTTAACTTTGTAGTAAGTTCAACGTAACCCTTTGCTTATAAGAATAGATTGTTAATGGATTTCCCTATTGATACTAGTCGCTAATATCCTTTTTCTGATTGTTAACCACATATTAGGCAAAGCCTGTGATGGTCACAAGAGCATATTGGGGGGCAAAAGCCAAGATTCAAATTACTTTTAAGCGGAAAAAAAATAAAATAAAAAGTGACTAAACTAAGTGCAGTGAGTGCTAAAATGATTTATCTAAGCAAAAATTGAAATGCAAAATATAAACTAGGTGCTGTGAGTGCAAGTATTACGAAAACGAGAAATCTACAGTTCTGAGTGAGTTTGTGGTTCAACGTTGAATTGGAACCAACCAACGGTTAATTTTAGCTTAAGGAATCTAACTAAAGCAAAAAGGGAAAAACTTAGAAAAAGTTCACGCCACAAAAAAACGACGTGAATCTCCCCAGGGGGGATGGAGTGTGGGCACGTTGGGTATCCCGCTTACTTTTATTATGATTTTTACAATTTTATGGGTGGATGCCTTTGGTCCTTGATAAATCGGGATCCAAAAGCTTACAAGTTTCAAATTTTTGATTCCAATAGAGGTTGGGTGCTCCTGGGGTCCCGAATGGCTTGAATTTTTCGAGTTTTTGGCAACACTTCTTCTTAACTGTTCATCAAAAGTGAAAATCCAGTCACCAAGTTCTCACGAAATGTGCTGAATAAGTCGTTAAAAGGATAAAGATTTCAAGGTCCTAGTTATGAAAGATTTAACTTTTAAAATGAAGTAAGTACTCAATTAGGAACTAGATCTACTAAATATAGAGCTTTATACTTCTAGATCTAGTTGCATGCTTAAACAAATCAGCCTTCCATATATTCTTTAAAAGAAAACTAGTTTGATTAAGCATGTAAAGAACCTTAACCAAAGAAGAAAATTTTAATTTAAAAGTGAAGGAAAGAGAGAGAGAGGAAACAACTCGAAGCTTGGTAATGTTTGGGCACTGGAGTCTGTTGGTGGGAAATGGAGGGACTATGTCCTTCTGAAAATGCTTGAAAGATGGAAGAGTCTTACTCGATCAACCACTCCTTCAAGCTAGACAATCTGCACAGCTAAAACTACTTGCAACAAAAGCGTCAAATCCGGTGCTTCGTATACCAGAGATCATAATAGTATGCATAAAACCAATAAGACATACAAATCGTAGATCTCTATGCACAAGCAAGATATAAATGAAATTGAACCCAAATCATTATCCTACAAACTGGTAACAATCATTCAAAGACCAAATTAATAACACTTGCAACAAATAAACAAGCTACGCTATAGTTACCTCATATACCATTGACAATGTTCATCCACACATAAATCCACACACCACAGATTTGTCTCCAAAGCCTTTTATTTCAACAGATAATAACAAATTACAAGAGCAAAACTTAGATAGCCTTTTGGTCCTTTGACCATGTCAAATAGAAGATTGAATGCCTGCTTAAATAGCAAAAGGGAGAGGGGGGCACATTTCCCAAGAGAGAGTGAAGCTTGGGTGGAGAGGAGTTTATTGGAGTTCACTTGAGGTGGTTTGGAGTTGATTTAGGCCACCTTTCACCTAACAGATGCGCCCCCTCTTAGAAGGAGACAACTCACATATCCAGGATTTGCTTTGTTGTCCACTAAGTTGTACATAGTTGGATTTCAGATGAACCACTGAAGACTTGAACAACATACATTGTTCATCGCTGGAGTTTTGAAGTTCAACAGGCCAATTTTGGCCCTTCATAAAAATTTGCATGTCCAGACCCCCTTGGGGGAGTTGTAATAAGTTGGTCTAGCATGGCCTTTTTTATAGCAGGCTTGGCTTACCTTAGGTTTATCCAATGTTCCCCCAAGGTTCCGAGACAGCGGGACGCGGATGCGAGGAGACGCACATTCGGGACGTTTGGAGACCACCCTCAAATTTTAGAGAAATTCAGGGGGGATGACGGGATGCAAGAGTCATACAAATTTTAAAAATATTGAAAATATGCAAAATATAAATCTCAACAATAACAAACCATCCCATGCAAATTAGTGAATTACTAAACACTACATTCATCATTGTGCAATCATGCAATGTAAATGCAAAGTTCAAACACATAACACAATTCATCATGATTATATTAATAAATGAATCTATGATTAACATGAACATCATATTTCATGTTTGTCACTTCTGAGTCTTTGTCATTTGATATTTGATATTTGATATTTCAGTTTTGAGACTCGCCAGAGTTTTAGACTTTCGGGCGAGACACCCACAAGTATCACCGGAGTTTATGATTTTCGAGCAGGACGCCAGGAAGTGCCCCCAAGTTTCGTCGAGTTTTGTCGCACACCGAAATGTTTTGCTGTGCGTTTCGCCAAGTTTCTCCCAAAGCGAGACGTTTCAAAACGTTTCTCATGGAGTTTCGGAGTCCCCAAGACGCAAGAAACGCCGAAACGCGTCCCCGACCCTTTGGGACACGTCCCTGTGGAATATTGGGTTTATCTATCAAGGGGATACTCTAGAGTTTTTTTTTCCTTAGGAATTATGCATTGTGCTTCAGTGACTTATAATTCCTGAGTTTTTCACTTACACCTCCAAAGCTGGAGTATTTACCTTGGTGGTCAAACCTTGGGAGGTTATTAAAGTCTAAGTGTCTATATATTTTTACATGCTAGCCATCAATAATGAATCATATGGACATGCACTATGCCCCCTTAGGTTTTATTTTATTTTTCAGACATAATTTTATTTTATTTTCCGTAAACGGGCAATTTTTTTTATTGTTTTAATTAAAAAAGTAAAAAATCTCATGAAAAATGGGTTAGGAAGTGAAATTCACCATGGGGTGCTCGTTTCCTAACCCGAAGCACCCATATTACCCCTAAACCCACTTTTCCTAAGTTTTAAGTGATTATGTTTCACTTAAATAAATATTTTTTCAAAAGTAATAAAAGAGAATTATTTAATTCAAAAAATAAAGATATAAGAAAAATCAAATTCCTAAATCAGTGGAATTTGGTCCAGAAAAAGAGGTAGTTGAGTTGGCAATCAAATCTGAGGCATATATCATCAATCTTTGGGTGATTTCAATCAAATCCAAGAGGAAGGCTAGTTGTCATCTCTTGGGGAATGCACCTTCCTCACTTGGGCGACCTCCTATTAGGTGGCAGCTTGTTAGTAGTGGGAGGAGTTAACAAGGAAGAAGGTAAGATGCGCTCCTTATGTGGCAGTCACCTCACATTATGTCCCTCCAATCAAGTATTTTATTTAGGAGATATTCACTCCCTTTTTTGTTTGATACGCCCTCCTGATGGATGCCCCCCCTCCTGTCATATTCTATATAATGCCGAGGCTTGCTCCATTATTCACATGGAAAGCATTGAACCTCTGCTCCTATAACACTTGTAATTTTTTCTGACTAATATATTCAAAAGGCTTTGGAGGTCTACATGTTTGCTGTTGGTCCATTTTCATGCGTGCATCTTGGTGGAGGTATATCTAGTGTAGTTTCATTTGTGCTCTTACACCATAACTGTGGATTGATCTAGCTTAGAAAGGCCTTTGAGCCTGTAGGGTAAGCATTCATAGGCTTTGATTTGCTTACTTGTATTTCATTATTTAGAGATTAGAAGCAACACATGTAGTCGGTTATACTATTGGCCTTCTTGTCTCTGTCAATTAATATACTGGATTTAATCACTTTTGTGTGTAAGTGTTCTTGAGACTGTGTAGGATAGAATGCTGTGCAAGGAAGTGGATCTAGTTTGACTCCTCTTCCAAACTCAACAATTGGCTATATTATTTTTGTTGACATATTTTGTGTTGCAGGCATCCTTGGTCCTCCATACCCTCCAGCTAAAGGCTTGGTTTTGTCTTCTTCCATCTTCTTGAAACAAACAACTCTTCTTTTCCTTTTTGCTTTAAAGCAATTAGAGTAGATCTAAAAGGCTGATTTTTTAAATCTCTTGTTTCTCAAATAGATCTAGAAAGTCTCATTTCAAAGCTATATCATAGATCTAGATCCACAATTTTTTATACTTCTATCAACAAATTTCACTGAATATTTTCCAAGTATAAATTGTATATTTTATTTGACTAATCCACTAATTTGTATATTTTTTGTTTGCTGGTTTTTAGTGGGTTGAAAGAAAAAGAGGAGGGAACTCTGGCGAATTTTTGACAGATTTGGCCATTTTAAGCCTCCGGAGACCCTCTTTCTTCATAATTTCCATTCCTATCTTTTTAAACCCTTGGATCAAAGTCTAAAGGGACAAAGCGGTACTTCTTTAATTCTTTGTAAATAATTTTAATAAAGAGAGCAGGTGGGCTACACAGCGCCCACACACCATCCCCCCTGTGGGGATTCACAGTCTTTTTCGTGGAAGTGAATTTTTCTAACATTTGGTTTATTTCATAACACATGCACACAATCCATTTTTACAGGTTGTATACTTTAATTAAGTAGTTTAATTTTTTTGCTTTTCTTCATTTTTGCAAGTAGCAAATAAAGCCAGATTTGTTGCCACGAAGTATGCTTTCGCCATCACCTAAAGGCTTTGACGATTAGTGGTGGATGATCAGCAAGTGACACATAGTCTTGGTGATTAGCATCTCTTTCCCTTTTGCAAGTTTATTTGCTTAACATGACATTTTACAAGATTTTACTTTCAGTCACTTACATTGTTAATTGGAACGAATATTTTGTTGTTAACTCAATGTATGCTCTTTCCCTCTGTGGGCATTTGCCTGGTCGTTGGGGAATTAGAAACGAGCTGCACATGTTCCTAATTTTTCACATTTAATTAAGAGACTCACATTAACAAAATTAACTACCCTCAACATAGCGAAAATCTGACGCTCGATATTAAACTTGTGTGGGAAGCACTGGAACGTAACCTCGAGGCCCCGTTAGGCCACACCCTTGTTTGATTTCCGGACATACTCCCTGTACCTCATGTTATATCTGGAGTTCCCCCTTTCCCTAAATCAAATTCATACGTAATAATTTTAAAACTGACCACGAACACATTGCAAAACATTTCACACTCAACAACAACACTCCATCGGCATTTCACTGCAAGGCACTGATCTATTTTATGGTTTTATCTTTCAAGCTTTCATTATGTCTCAATTTAATTTAATTTATGCCGTTGCTTACATTATTTGCGTAACTTGGATAGAACTTCACATTTATCTCCTAAAAACACCTCCATCTAATTCACCTTCTAAAACTTAAGAGCCGTAGAAACATTCCATAGGTGCTACCCACCCCCCTTGGCTTCGTTAGGAGTTACCCTAAACAGAGGAGTCAGGATTAGGTGATAGCACCTGACTCGAGATTTGCCCCCAACGGTGCATCGAGCAGTAGTGAGATTTCTGCTACGTTAACTGAGTGCGCAATCCGGTGGCAACACGCCCCTCCTTCAACATATGCACCCTCTCTCATGGAATGTGCCACATCTTGTAAGAGATCTCAATCACCAAAATTGGAGCAAGAGTTAACTTAGATTTGCTTGCCAATCACTTTCCCTCCACTCTGGTTGGCTGAAACATGTCACAGACAAAGTTCCTTGATTAATGGGGTTTTGTTTTTTCCATTATTTTGTCATTTATTTGACTTTTTAATGACTTTTTGAGAGAAAGTGAAATTAAGTGATTAATAATCACTAATTTAACTCTCAAAGTGGGTACATTGGTAAAGTGGGTGCTCTGAGTTAGAAAATGAGCACCCCCATGGCAAAATATTCCGTTTTACAGGAAATTTATTATAAAATGTTGAAAAATTAAAAAAAACCTAAGGGGGACTTAACGCATGTCCATAATGTTGAAGATTGTGTAACTTCATAAAATATTCTTGTTGTATTATTATTGTACTTCCTTTCGGGAATATTCATATTGTATTTAATCATGTAAAGGTCTTAATGTAAACCCTACTTGTTAAGTCGGCAAAGAAGAATGTAAAAGACTTATTAAATAAGTGTAATTTAATGTTTCCCTAGTGAAGTTGGCCCTGGCAATTAGACAAGTCGGCTCCATAATGAAAAGTCACTTGGGAAACAAGTATAAATAGTGGAGGCGCACCTCCCATTTTGATTATCACTTACTCAAGCAAGTTTGCATGAGAAGAGAAGAAGAACAAGTTCGCTAGAGGAGAAGAGTAGCTGCATTGTGAAGACATCTTATCTTTGGGTTTTCTCTCTTATATATTCTCGAGATATTTTTCGAAGAGCTTTATCTCTTCATTGTACTGGTTTGACATTAAACTTGTTGACGAATATATATTGAAGAAATTGTTGTGTTTTATTCCCTTGAAGGGTTTTCGAGAGGAAAATCTTTGTGTCTCTTTTGTATGCTGTGCTTGTCTATCTTTTTGTGATCCTATTGCTTATTGTTATTGTGATATAGTAGAAATTGATTAAAGATCTAACATAACTACTGTTCAAGTGCAAATTCTAACACATAAGACTATAGGAAATTGACTAGCATGGTAATATACATTAGACACTAGGATTTAATAACCCCCTAAGGCCTGACCACCATGACAATTACTCTAGCTTTAGAGGATTTGAATGAAAACTCGACAATTACAAGTCGCTGAAAAGCGATATATAATTAGCAAGGAAAAAACATTCTAGAGTAATTGGATTGATGACCAAGTCCTAGGAAGGCCAAGCCTTTTACAATAAGTCATCATGCTACGCCAATTATTACAATTCCCCCAAGGTGGTATGAACATGCGTAAAAAAGGAAAGCTGGGCCAAAAAATGGCCTGCTAGAATTCTGAACTCTGATTAATGAACAATTGGTTTGTTCAATCTTCGGCGGCTCATTGTTTGTCCATCAAGTGCAACTTGGTGGGTAACATGCTCCATCACCTTGTGTCTGTTGGAGTTGTGCAAGCAGTTGTCAACATTTCTCTATCTGGAGTATGAATTTTACAAAATGTCAAATATCGCGTGATGGTGATTGGGCAACTTTGATCTAGTCAAGTGATAGAGGAAAACTGACTTATAAAAAGAGATTCATGTGCCAAATCAAGAAATAAAGACATGCTTTAAGGTTGCGACTCGTGAGTGGTGGAGGTAGCTTTATCCATCGTATTGACAAATATAAAACCCAATTTATTTTACATGTGAATGTTATCAGGTGAGGTATAGATAGTGATGGGGCCTTGATTCATTGCCCTTACCTTGTTGCACTGTCCTTGTAGGGTGAAGGTTGGCCTTTTGAAAATCTAGATAAGTGCTTTGCCACATCCAAGGTTGATAGTCCTCTAGCAGAAGTAAAACGTTCATGGTTCAACCTTGGCCAAGAGTTTTATGGCTTGTATAATTTTGAGGGTTTTGTATAGTTAAGCTTGTAGGATGTGGTTGTTGCATTATTGTCTTATAGAGAAGTAAGGATGAAAGAGCTTGTAAACATGGTCAATGAAACTTTTTGTTTATAAATTTAATAGATTTTTTATTATTTGCTACATATATAAAGGTCCAAGATTATTTAGAACAAGAAAGTAGTCTTGCAGTTTGGTGAGCCTTCAACTGACTTGTGGACATAGATTCCGATCCTGATTCCTGGTAGATTAATCTTGAAAATTGTTCCTATAAATAACAACAAAAACCTTGATTCGGCTATGAAGCTTTTGATTTATGCATACAAAGTGATAACAAATGATTACAAAAACATAATGACCTTTGATGCGAATAAATTGTTAGAGTTGAAGACCTAGGTGGGGCAATAAAAGGAACATGACAGATGGGGTAATAAAAAGAATATTCAATAAAACTGAGCCTCCTCATGGTTCCTATCACAAAAGTCATGGTGTGAGTGGCTTCTGCTTCTATGGAGACTTTTAGTTAAGTTGTTCCCATGGGGGAACCGTTATCACACCATAGTAGCTGGGCTACTATTCTTGTTGAGCAGATATCTGCACTTTTCAGAGCTTTGCTTTTACAGAGATCAGCTATGATGAGCAGTATTATTTGGGATCACTTATAGATCAGAGCAGTATAAATCAGACATTGAGTAGACCTTGTGCCAAGGCTGAACCTTGAGAGTTTAGATTTGATGATCGATGTGACCTTTTGATTCCATACAGTTTCAGTTCAGTGCCCAGAGTTTTAGTTGTATTGTTGCAGCAGTGTTTTAGTGGTTCTATATGATGGCTATTTATGATGTGCATTGATATGACCATTTAGACTTATGATTGTTAACATATGACTATTATCTTGTTGTTTTAGTCATCTTCATAGCATTGACGTGGTATATAACTCATGATGTGGCAGTACTATTTAAATAATGAAATGAAATATCTTGAATGGTTTTATAAACATAAAATTGGATGTATTACTTGCACTCTAAGGTTTTCTGACAATACTCATTGGTTTCATTATACTCCTGTGAGCATGAACATGGTCTTTCCTGACACCTTTGTTTGCTAGCCTAGGCACCACATTCACTTGACTCCATCCATCCATGACCTTCCTTATTTTGGCTTTCACCTTGACTTGCCTTCTTGACTGTTTGATATGGAGGACTTCCCCATTTCTACCTCTGTGTTGGATTGCATCCACGTTTGTTTTGTGTCTCGACCCTGAGTTGGTGACAGAACTTGCCTTTGGTGAGTTGGATTTTATGCCTAGATCATTCTGGTCGGTTGTCCCAATGTTTGGTTTTGTGCGGAATTCCCTCTAGTCACATGAGTTGTTGTTGGCTAAAACTGAAAGCACATGTACTACTTATATTGGAAATCTCTTATAAAATCCCGTGAACTTAAAATTCTAGAATGTGTTTCTCAACACACGATGAATAAAGGCTAAAGCAATGAAATGCTAAAATACCCCATGAAGGGTATAGAAAGGTCCAAAAAAAGCAATGGTTAAACAAATGCCATATCTAAATATTGTTGACCTTATAAATGAAAATATTCCCCGGATGCAAGCTGCGATTAGTTGTGCTTTTTAGCGCATGCAAATCCTAGAGGGGTTGTATAGGCTGAAAAGACCATGAAAAGTAAATGAATGATCCTGATAAACTTGGATCAACTTGATGTAGACATGATGCCTATCTTGAATAAGCACTCTCTAAACAACTTATCCATTTGTGAGGCACTACCCTTCCCTTTGTTATTTTGTCCAGCACAGAGTGTAGCTCCCCCTCTCCTCGTCCAAAGTGTCACTTAGTTGAGTTGGTCAAGTTATCCCTTTTACCTAGCCTTGACCTTAGCCTTCACCCTTTGCTAGTAGTTAGACCATGTCCATTAGATGAGTATGTTTTTAAATCTTTTGTGTAAGTAAACTATAAATAACATTGAAATATATATGTATTAACTGCCACTGAATGATGTTTATACTTTAAGTTAAGCTGTGAATATGTTTAAAGGAACATGTCTTAGTTATTTGTTATAATCTAGTATTTGGTTGTATTTTGACCTAGTCAAACATAGTTTGACCATGGTCATTCTTGGGATCCGTGATGAGATGGACCTCTTATGCTTATGGATGATGATCTATGGTCCCACATACACCTATTGATGATTCCATATGTTGGACAAATGCTTCAGATGATGATTATGCAGTTGGTCAGTTTTATTATTTCCAGATCATCATATTTTACACTGTTCGGGTATGGTGGACCATACTGATGATCCGATAGGTTTTCATGAGGTGTATGAGTACTCATCTCTAGTGGATTTGGGTCTTTTGGATTCATTGAGACTTATTTTTCAGTTCCGGGCACTTCTGGGCATGATAGCTGCAGTTATCGACCTGTTGACTAGTTTCGGCATTCTGATCTAGCTTGTAAAGCAGGAGCATTGGAGGCAAGTCGTTGCCTAGGGCGCTATAGGGGAAGGGGGTGTTCCAACCACTTGTTATTACCATTATACCCCCCTTCCGGACATGATGACACCTTCAGTTTGACAGCACAGGTGCCCTAGAGGTAGTTTTGGGCACTTTTAGGGTTTTTAGGAGGATAACAAAATGAAATGAAAAGGTCATTGAGGAATTCGATTTGGGCAATTGAGGCAAGGTTTTGGCATTTGGTCTGCTCTGAGGTCATCCATGGTGAACCCCCCTTCTTCCAGATCAGTTTGCACCAGTCAGTGGGGTCCACAGTGGCCACAAGAGGTCTTTTACTGCATGTCTCTCTCAGATTTTGGGGATAGGATTTGATCATTTGTGTTACTTGGACATGTCATAGACTTATATTTTATATTATTGTGCCATGGGGACGTGCTAGTGAAGGAGATTAATGCCTCCTAGCCCCACCATGTGCTTTTAGTGACTTGTCTTGTTCTTGTTGATGTGGCACATGTATTTTTAGCCACCCCCATGTATGACGTTACCCTCATTGAGTCACTTAGGGCTATGACGTCATTACTTAGTTAAGCGACCCATGTCTTATATTGTATTGGCTCATCCTAGCCTTTGATTAGATTGTTATATCTTTTGATCTCAACCACTAGTTTTAAAAAGTGGTTTTGTGGTTTAGGGTTTTGGTCTTTATTATCCTATAAAAGGAGGAGCCCCCCCTATTGTAAAAGCACCTTTGGAGCTCTTGAAGATTGGAATAGAATGCTATTTTGTGGATCTATTTCTCTTGTCTTGATGGATTCTTTTGCAAGTTGAATATACCATATTTTCTCTATGTATCATTTGTGTGGATCGTGGGCTACTAGTCGTTTTTCTGCAGGGAGGCCGAATTGATGAGGAGGAGGACGATTTGAAGGAGGCTATTGTTGGGGGGACCCACATATCTTCTCTTGGGTTGATCTTTGTGACAGGGAGTATCATTATTGTATCTTTGTGACATAGTTGATGCTTTCTATTACATCTCTTCATCATTTTCATAATTCTTTTACTTGGCTTGTTTCTAACTTGATCTTGTCTTGTAGGAGGAGGACGATTTGGCTATCTTTGGAGGAGGATGTTTTGGCTTGGAGCACTAGATCTCACTCTTGAATATACACATAGGGGGAATGCTATCAATTTGCAAAGTGGCTACAAGCACTTGAGGTATGTTCTACAAGGTATGTACCTAGATCCATTCATTCTTCTTCATTGGTCATAAAACCTTAATAATCAAAACCCTCATTTTACTTTTTTTTAGATCTACTTGGATCTAGCAAGCTTTTGGGGATAATTTTTAGAACCCACCCCTATAGCATCCAAGGCATTTGAGATCTATAGTTTGGTGGTGATTGGCCCTCATTTGACCCATCTCCCAAGGCACATTAGCCTCTATGAGGCAATTCACATTCCCTTGAAGAGGCTAGTTTGGCTAGTTCCCAAATGTGGGTAGGTGAGATTTTTGTTGCATTGAATAAATCTACGTTGAAAACCTACCCCTAGTGCTTCACTTTTGTGATTTCTACCTTGTGGGCCCCATTCCTTTTTTTGAGGGTTGTGCCCCACTTGGGTCACTTAGTGATGCATTAGATCTAGTGAGATGTAGCCATGGCATGCTCTTGATTTTGAAAACCCACCTTACTTATCATTTCACTTGCCTCGATCTATAATTTGGTGGACATCCGAGTCCATTCGGCCCTTGATCCAAGGCACTAATCACCCTTTGAGCAATTCGCACTCCTTGGGTAATTGGCCATTTGCTAGATCCCTCACTTGGGTATTGTTAATTCTTGGTCCATCCATAGATCCATGCCATAGCATACCCCTAGTGCCATCCAATTCCAACTTTGACCTTGTGGTCCCAACTTGGACCAATTTTCCACTTTTTAAGGAGTGGGTCCCACTTGGCTAATTTTCATGGTACTAAGTCATCTTTTAGATCTATTGATTAAACCTCATAGGTGGCCCTTGTCTTTCACTGGTTGAATCATTTGTCACTCTTTAAGCCTCTTCAACCGTACCTTAACCCTTGGGTCCACTTAACTTTTCCTAGATCTAACTCACCATTGATCTCCTTCTTTGATTTTACACATTTCCCTAGGAGTCTTTGGGTTAGCTAGTCTTCATCGATTGGCTAGGGTCTCCCCCTCGATCTTGATTTGTCTTGATCTAAAGTGAAGAGTGACTCAGTTATCGTGACACCTAACTTGCATTGGGAACCGTGGCATATCTGGGGTCACCTCTTTAAATGACCATCTCCTCTACCATCTCGGATGGGATACCTTTAGGGACAACTCCAATCTCCAAGTATGAAGCTCAACACTGAGAGCCATTTCAAGTGTTAACCAAACCCTTGCCGCATCAACATTTATAACAAAGTCAAGCAAGAAGTTACAAGCCCAGCGCACAAGCACCAAGCTTCCAAGGATAGCCTTGGGCTCATCTCATCGAATAAACAATGTACGTGGTGGTATATTTGAAGAATAAAAGTTGCCTCTACTTGGTGAATGTGGGATAAGTCCCATAAAGTAAAAACTTTATATAAATCGCAATTCAAACCCCAAGTGCTAGCCTGCCAGGGCGGCTGTGCAGGTGTCCAAAGGATGTAGCAGCTGTTGAAAGGGTAGCTCGAAAGCCAAGCTCCAACGCTCCAGCTCCATACACCTGCAACCACAACACACGAGTCAAGGATCGCTTGAAAGATGAGCGTAGGAATTCTGATAACACAGAGGGTTTGGAATCAGAAATTGGCATGTTCGATAGCTCTATTGTTGTGTGTAAGTTCATTTGTAATCTAGATTTGGTTTGCTGTAAGATGAGACCTCACTCCAATCAGTAAATGGGCTTCACAAAGGAGGCGAAAGGTTCTAAAGAATATCATGCAGGTATCGAAGACTCCAACTATCAATGGAAATCAATGGTTCAAAGTTAAAGCCATGAAGAGATCAACGAGCTGAAATCATTTCGCTGGAGAAAGCGATGTGAGTTTATTATAGGATTATTTTCTGAAAATGGATATTTAAGCCATCAAATTCAAACGACTGTTTCTGCCAAATGGGAGTGAATTTTCAGAAACCGAGAGGCTTTTCTTCAGCACGGGCCAATCTACAATAACCTCTCTCAGTTTTTACACAGGTATCATGATTTGGGAGAATCGAAGGGATCTTCACAGGGCATTTTTCCATGTTTCCAAACTTCTGTCTGAGTTATCAAATTCAAATGCAGATTTCGAGGAGTTGGAGGGGAATCTAGCAAAATGAAGACATGGGTTTTGTCGGGAATGAGCCAATTTACACAAGTCTCTCCGTTTTTTACACAGCTACTAGGGTTTGAGTCCTGGAGGTGGGGCTTTGAACCCTATTTTTTAGAAATTCGCAATGTACTACTAACATTCATTTCGCTAGCTCAAAGTGTTCGGAGGTTAAAAGTTGAGAAGTGGTGTAGTAACAAATCCACGCTGCCACATGTCAGTGTGGTGTTATTTCGCCAATTGAAAAGCGGTAAATGAAACCACTTTTTATATTAGCCAAAACTGCTTTGGGAGTTATAAAAGGCAAAGGAGGATGCTCTTGTCACCAAGAACATAGCTGCAGGAGAGAGTGTTTACGGAGAGAAATGGATCAGCGTGCAACATGAAGACAATGGAAGTCTGGAGCAGTTACATTCACTACATCCTGGAATGCAAGGAAAATGAGATTCCCCATTGAACCCTACCATTCGATTAACCATGGGCATGGGATGCCCTCAGTGCAGGGACTTTGAGGAGCGTAAGTTTTGTCTTATAGGGTCCATGTTTTACAAGGGAGCAGACATTATCCGTGATGTTGAATGGGTTATATTTGATGATGTGCACTATGCAAATGATGTGGAGCGAGGAGTTATTCGGAAAGTGGTTGTCAAACTCAGCATTTAAAGGTAAATAGTATCTACAGGTGGCAGAATATCAGATACTAGTTAAAGGAGTGGGACAAATTAGAGGCAGCTGGCAGAATCTTCTAGTTTTCGAGATATTCAAAACATTATTTCCAGATATCGATCTGTTAAAACAAATTCCTTAAAATTAGGAAGTCAGTTAGACAGGTGTCATTACATTTGTAACAACTTTCTGTTTCTAGAAGGTAGGTTAGGATGACTCGAGCTTTTGAAGGCTGAGGGTATTTTTTCCTATATATTCATATGTAGTAGACAGAAAGAGGGGTTCGACTTTCAGTTTAGGAGAGACCCATTTTGGGAGCTGAGTTATTTTCGAAGAATTAATAAGAAGATGGCAGAGCCAAGCAAGTTTTTATCAGAGATTCCTGTGTGCCTTATTTTACGGTCTGTACCTTTCTCTTCTTTATGTGAATGTGTTTTCCTGTTATCTTTTCCATATTGTTTTCCCTCATGCTTGGATGAAAGTTTATTTAAATTAGAATTCATATGTTTATGCTCTGGTTTATCGCATTCAAGCATCCGCAAACCCTTCCACTAAAGTTGATATTGAATTCATCTTCAGATGCTCATATCAGTGGACTGTTCTCATCTTCATCCTTATCACCAGACAACCAACTTTTTGATTGTGAAAGAGTAATTACCCTGCCTCTGTTAGGAATTTCACTGCAAAGCACTACCATTAATCATCGCTTGGATTTGACTCCATTGCCCAATGGTTTCTTTCTCCAACTTGTCTGACCAATCCCTTTAAACAACAAAAACATATCCCATTGTAGGGTCTGACCTCTATGTGTTCTCATCGCTGAAATCTTTTGAGTATTTTCAATCTTTACAAATTTAAGAGAGAGCACTCTGTGGTTGTATAGGTCAGAATACAATCTAAAGTAGGTTTGAAATAGTTACCTCAGGGTTGTCCTTCCACAACCAAAGGGTAAATCCTGAGTGATAACACTTCCTATAATGATGATCAATCCCGAGAACATAGTACATAGATAAGAGAGAAAATAGAAAATTTCTCCAAGTGAAGAACCCCAAAATCACTTCTTCTTGCTGTAAAAGCAAACTTCTCTCTCACTAGTGCGAACTTCTCCTCACTCTTTTCAGAGTGATCTAGAGAATGCACTAAATCTTTCCATCATGTCCCATGATGTCCACGAGATGTCCCCACTCTACTGAGTGTCCGGGAGTGTGCGTTGGCCTGCCCATCCTATCAGGATGTGCGATAGATCTTCTTACTCTATCCCAGATTGATCTGAAGAATGCAGTGGCCTCTCCATCCAACCTGGATGTCCGAGAGATCTCCTCACTCTATTCCAGAGTGATTTGGAGAATGCAGTGGCCTCTCCATCCAACTTGGATGTTCGAGAGATTTCCCATAAGCTTCATACGACCATCTACTACCTGCCCGTCTCTACTGTCGATGGGATCATCCCATGTTTGGCTGAGAACCTGCACGAGCAGAGGTACCTGTGTAGAAGCATGGTAAATGTCTGTCTCTGTATCATCTTTCCCTCTTAGAGGTACCTGTGTAGAAGCATGGTAAATGTCTGTCTCTGTATCATCTTTCCCTCTTAGAGGTACTTGTGTAGAAGCATGGTAAATGTCTGTCTCTGTATCATCTTTCCCTCTCAAGGAGGGACATGTTCTCTTCCGCTTCAAGTCTTCCACGAAAGTAGTCAAACTTTATCTTGGGAAGAGGCTTGGTAAGAACATCCGCAGTCTGATCATTTGTCGGAACATACTATAACTTGACCCCACCTTTCTGTACCATATCACAAATGTAGTGATACCGAATCTCTATACGCTTCGACTTGTCGTGGAATATGGGATTCACTGACATCTACACACAACTTTGGTTATCACAGTGAATCACAGTTGGCCTTGGAATTTGGCCAAACAATCCCGGAAGGAGTTTCTGAAGCCACACATCTTCTCGAGCTGCTGTACTAGCAGCCATGTACTCGACCTCTGTAGTACTAGGATCTATCGAGGTCTGCTTCTTGCTGCACCAGGAAATCACTGCAAAACCCAAGTTGAAGCAACACCCGAAGGTGCTCTTCCTATCTGCAGCACATCCGGCCCATTTCGAGTCTGAAAATACTTGCAATCTTGAGTTACATTCTGAAGCATATCTCAGGCAATATCCTATACTGCCACGCAAATACCTCAGCACATGTTTTGCAACAACCCAGTGAATCAATCTCGGCTCGCACATGACCTGGCTGAGAGCATTCACAACAAAACATATATTTGGTCTGGTGTTTGTTAGATACATCGAAGATCCAATCAGCTATCGATACTTAGTGGGATCAAACTTGAATTTGAAGCAGAGTCCCTCAGCTTCTTTAGGTTTGCATCCATCAGAGTGGCCATGGACTTGTAGTCCAACATCTCGAATCTCTTCAGAATATCAATGGTGTATTTTCTTTGACTCAGGAAAATCTCCTTCTGCCTCTGCCATACTTCTAATCCCAAAAAGTATTGCATGAATCCGAGATCTTTCATTTCAAATTCAGAGGCAAGCTTCTTCTTACACCATACAATAAGTTTCTCATTCCCAGTGAGAAACATATCAACTTAGAGTACCAAAATCAATGGCTCATCATCCACAACCTTGTAGTAAAGGTTGGGGTTTGCATCACTCTTGGTGAATCCCAAGCCTACCAAGTATCTGTCTATCCGTCCATACCAAGCATGTGGTGCTTGCTTGAGTCCATATAAGGCCTTTTTCAGCCCGCATACGTGGGACTTGTTTCCATGGACAACAAACCCTTGTGGTTGTTCAATATACACTTCTTCCTCGATAACACCATTGAGGAAGGTGGTCTTGACATCCATCTGATGCAACTTCCATCCCATAGCTGAAGCAATAGCAATAATCGTTCGGATAGAAGTATATCGAGCCACAGGAGTAGATGTCTCATCATAATCGACTCCCTCTTTCTAAGAGAACCCTTTGGAAAGAAATCTAGCCATGTGTTTTTCAACACTTCCATTTGCTCCATGCTTGATTTTGTAATGCCACTTGGAAGTTACTACTGAATTCCCCTAAGGTCTCAGTACAACCTCTCATACATCAATCTTCATGATGGATTGGTATTCTTCCATGATGGCATCCTTCCAAACTTGGTGTATGGAGTCCTCTTCATAGGAGGTGGGTTATGAGTCAATGATGTGACTCATCAATGCTTCATTGCTCGAGAACCTCTGAGGTCTCTTGCTTTCTCAGAAGGTACCATGTGGAGCTTCATGCCCCTCTGCATCTTGCAATGTATGTTGTGCCCATCTAGGCCTCTTCCGATGTACTGCAATATTTGTGGGAGCATCAATCGGCTCAACTGGATCAACGGGGTCGATCGGTTCATCCTTCTCTGCTAACTCCCTCTGAACTACTAGAGAGGGAGATGATCTCATCTCCTTTGGCTCTAGCATTTCCTCATCATCGATCTCCATATCAGATCCTTTATCTTTTATGATAGCCATCTCTTCTTCAAAGTACGCATTCCTCCTGACTTCGATTTGCCTCGATTCTATGATTTAAATTCTGTAAACCTTTGAAGACTAACTATATGCCACGAAAGTTCCCTATTTGGATGAAGGTTCTAACTTCGTCCTCTTCTCCTTGGGCACATGAATGTAGACTGGACAACCAAAGATACGAAGGTGGCCCACTTCTGGTTTCACTCCCATGAAAGCTTCTTTTGGAGTCATGTTCTTCAAGATTTTATGAGGGCATTTGTTTTGTACATATACAACTGTTCTAGATGCTTCTGCCCACAAGGAAAACGATAGACTTTGGTCATGTATCATGGCTTTGGCTGGATCCACAATTGTTCTATTGTTTCTTTCCGCAACCCCATTTTGTTGACGGTTGTAGGGAATCTTGGTGGGCTCAGTCAAGGATCATTTGGTTCCTCAAATATCTCGAAAGAAGACGGCTAGGTAGATGTTCAAAACCCTGAAGAAATTATTTGAACATAGTAGCATCAATGTGACTCTCACATTGAGGAATCATCTATCGAATAGGAAGATGTCCAAGTCAGAATTGATTGCTTCATACTTCATGAGAATCACATAACTAATGGACATGCTAAGTTCTAGTGGAGAACCACTCGATGATATGGAGCTTGTCATTACTACACTAAATGGTCTTCCACCATTTTGGGAGTCATTCGTTCAAAGCATAATTGGTCGAACTAAGTTGCCCAAATTTGACAGATTATGGGCAGATTGCACTCAGGAAGAGACGAGGATTGCAGCAAGACAGAAACTTCATGGCACTCAACTTGAGGAGAATCAAGCATTTATGTCTCATGCCATGAAAGGCAAGGGAAAGGGAAGAAAGTTTCACTATCATAAGAACCAAGGTAGGAAATCAAGCCCTCCTCCAGATCAGAAGAAAAAGAAGGAGGATCTCTCACATATACAATGCTTCAGGTGCAAGACTTATGGTCATTATGCCAGCAATTGTTCAAGCTCTGATTCCATGTTAGATTTTCATACAATTATAGCGGTATAATTTAATTGCAAATAAACAATAGGATCACTAGAAGAATAACCAAGCAGAGTAACAATGAACACAAGAATTTTATCCTGGGAAACCCAATAGGGAGAAAACCCAGCAACCTTCGTATAGTAATGATCAATCCCGAGAACAGAGTACAGAGATAAGATAGATTTTTAGAAAATTTCTCCAAGTGAAAAACCCCAAAATCACTTCTCCTTGCTGCAGATGCGAACTTCTCTCTCACTAGTGCGAACTAGCTTGTGTTGGATGAGTGACCAAATGAGGCACATGACCTCCCTATTTATATACTTGCAAAATTGACTTTTCTTTAACTGGTCTGACTTGTTTAACTGACAGGGCCGACTTGTCTTGGGGAAGGATAAATTTAATATTTAATAATTCTTTTCTTTGTGTATTTCTACCCCAAGGTTTGCATTGATTCTTTCAAGGGTTAACATGATCAAATACATTAATATTTTCTCCCGTATGAGGTACAACAACAATATAATAAAACACAATAAGAATAACTTCCGAAGTTGCACTATTTCCAACATCGATGTCAGCCTGTGAATCTGTACGTGTACAGATTCGTATGGAACAACAACCGTACGCAGTTGCCAAAGAATTTTTACATTGAAATTAATTTGTACAGCCTGTGCAGAGAATTAATCAGTGTAATTTCTCTAATTTTTTTACAATTTATACAATTTGGGAGTGGATTGGATATTTTCTTGCTTGAATTTTTGCTCAGATTTGCAGCTCTGGAAGTTTTACCTGTCGACTCATTGTTTTTCAGCAAATCCGAGGAGAAATTAGCTATTTTGGTGCCTTTTTTAAGCAGATCTGATTGTTTTCATCTGTTTGAGAGCAAATATGTCAAGAGTCAAGATCTTTGTGTTTTACAACTATTTGAGAGCAGATCTGTCAAGATCTGTTTGTTTTTCAATTGTTTGAGAGCAGATCTGTTGTTTATTGTGATCCATTTGAACAGATTTATCAAAATGTGTTTTTGGGCTGTTTCAAGGCTGTGTTTTCCAACGATACGTGGCTGCTATAGGTGTTTAGAGCCAGTATCCAGGTGTCCTTACACCAAGATTGCAGATTGAAGGAAAGATGAGCATGTATTTTCAACATTTTACGTTGTTGCAATATAAATTTCCACATTTGCACTTGTATCTATGGCCTCTTTACCCAATGTCATGCTGGAAGGTGTAGCCATAGGTTCTCTAGTAAGAACTAGAATATGTGGAAGACGTGTATGTTGGCCTTTGAGTACAATTTCTTGCTTGCTATCGTCCTAGTCAAAGAAACTCACCCAACTGCTGTGCGTAAAGACTGAGACAAATTTGATGAGTGAGATAGTTAAGTGGTAATGTTGTTTAAGTTGTCAATAATAGTGGGTACAAACAAGGAAGATTCTAGTAGGGATTTGAAAGCATTTGAAGGACTTGCATGAGGCTTCAGACAAGGGTAGAGCCTTTTTCCTGAAGTACATGTTGTTTTTGATGAGTATGGACCAGAGTGCATTATTAAAGGAGCACTTACTCAAGATCAAGGATATCATACAATTGCTAGCGGCCATTGAACAAAAGATGGAAGAGGACATGGTTGTAATCATGTTGTAAAGCTTAGCATGTGCTTATAAGCACTTTATTGGGACCTTGAACATCACCTTTAAGAGTGTTGACCTAGAGTTTGACAAATCATGCAATAAGCTCTTACAATAAGATAGATGGAAGAAACAATTCGTTGGCTGTGATAAGGTAGAGGGTTTTGAACATGCCTTTGCAATCGATGTTAAGGGCGAAGTCAAATGGGTGAAGAAGAAAGGTCAAGGAAGCAATGAAGATGTGACCACAAGTCAGAAGAGCATCACTTGTCACTATTGTCGTAAGGTGGGCCATATGAAGGGCCCTCAGAAAGTAAATCTCAAATTATAATGGTTAATTAGATGTTAAACATAGGCATTAATAAAGTCACTGACTTTAGGTCAAACAAACTCCTGGCATATTTTGTTTGTGAAACAAAATTGTTTCTACCTGTTTGCCAAACATCTACACCAGAATAGTAATGTAGGAGGCCTAGATCAGCCAAGTTAAAAGTTCTACTCATATTAGATTTGATCTGTTCAACCGCACTTGCCTCACTACTTATAATAATGATGCCATCTACATAAATGACCAATAGAATAATATCATTACCAATTCTTTCGACATATAGATTAGAATTTGAAGGACTCTAATAGATCCCCTATTCATCCAAATACTTGTGAATGTAAATGTACCATGTCCTAGGTGCCTACTTCATGCCATATTGAGCCTTCTGCAGTTTCCAAACAAGAAGTTCCTTCCCTGAAACATAAAATCCCCGTGAGTGATACATATAGACCTCTTCCGTTGAATCTTCATTGAGGAAGGCACTCTCCACGTCCATCTGGTGGACCTTTCAATCAAATTGTCCGACCATGGTTAGAACTCGTCAGATGGTGCTCTTCTTTGTTGTAGGGGCAAAAGTCTCCTCATCGTCAATGCCCTCTCACTGTGAGAACCCTTTTGCATCAAACTATGCCTTGTACTTGTCAAGTAGAAGGCATGCCTTGAACCATAAGATTATAATGGTCAATTAGATATTAGAGATGCATTAATAAAGTCACTTTGACTTTTGGTTATTTTATGCTTTATTTCACTCTATTGTGTTTGTTGATTTGTCCCACATTCATGAAGTGGATTGACTTGTCTAGATTGTAATCTCTATAAGAAAGGTTTTGCTTTCAAATTTATGCAATACGATATGGATAACTCTTTTGAGTTAATATTGGTTTCTTTATGTGTTCGATTAATGCGACAATGTTGACATACCCTATTTCCTTTGATATTGAGCAAGTATCCCATGTCGAAAAACAAACCATGGTAAACAGATTCTGCACTTAAGTATCTAACCTAAAAACCTAGATGGTTAACTATAATCAAAATTTCTACTAAAAAGTACTTTAGCCTACAAACAGGCATTGTTGATAATTAAAACGACAAACATGCAACTCTGGATAGTCAAAACAACGTCATTGCTTTCCTTTTATTAAATCTGAAAAGAGAAAGTTAATTTCTACAACTTAAAACTCAAACTCTTGAACCGTAAAGTGGTGCGTTGTGCTTCTCCTTGATAGACTAGGAACAATAGCAAGTCTAATGAATTTGGGCGCATTCACTGTTAATTTTTCATCAAGTTAGGGTTATATGCAGAAGAATAACAATTCAATATGCTTTAATGCGAAAAATACATTTAATAAACAATTACAAGCATTGAATATGAAATAGTGCAGTAGTAATCTCTATCATAACATAATTTTAATCTCTTTCAACTTCACACCTTTAACACTATCATATAGGTCATTGTGTTAACGTAATTTTAACACTACCAGTTAGATCATTGTGTTAAAGTAATCTTCAGTAACATGTAATAAAATAAACAAGTTGATCATACAACAATAGAAGAGATATAGTTGTGAATACTTACTTCTGTGTGAAACCCTTCCTGTAAGAATACTCAGAAGAGTTACTTTCAGAAAAGACTGTGCCTCAGAGAGGCCAATCAACTCTAGGAACTAGCTGAACCTACGAGAGGGTAGTACAAACCAGAGAGAGAGAGATGACAGATTGCAGTGGTGAAGATCAATGACATTCAAAACATAGTGACAGTCAAACAAGACTCAACATAGTATAACAAGTCTAAGTAAATCTTATCACAAAAGTTTGACTTCAAACAAGTAGATCAATAAAAAATTAGTCCACAGATAAAATCTCAGTTCATAGTATCTAACCAACAAGTTAAATCAGGTATCCCAACACAAAAGAAGAAAAGTACAGAGATCCCAAGTCTTACTGCCCTCACCAAAAGAAGAATAAGCTTACAGACTTCACGTCCTCCACAAGGAAGCACAACCAACAAATAGAGATGAGAAGTAAACTCGTGAGGCAGCTGGCCGTGGAAGAGCAGAACCGTGAGGGAGTAAGCCATGTAGAGGGTGAGTTGTGAGCTGAAGGGGAAGTAAACCCGAGAACAGGCCAGCCGTGGAGAAGATGAGCTGTGAACAGGCTGACGGTGAAAGAGCAATCCCGTGAACAGGATAAAAAAGCAGACCCATGAAGGAATCAACTCGGGAAGGAAGCTGACCCAAAAAAGCAAACCCGTAAGAAAAGAAAAACGACGTGGAGTAGACTCGTGATCAGGATGACCTGAAAAGCAAACCCATGAGCAAGCTGAGCCTTAAAGCAAACTCGTGGAGAAAAAAAAAAACATGGAGCAGACTTGTGATGCAAACTCGTGCAGCAAGCTCGTGAGGAAGATCAAACCAAAAAAAATGAAACGTGAAGGAAAGAAACAATGAAGGACAGTCCGGTGGAATTAGCAAGCTCCGTGAAGTATCTTCGTATGTCTCAGGATGAAGATGAGACTTCTAATAAATAGAAGTAAGTTAAATTAGAATGGTCCAAGAATTAGGATGGTATCACTTTTTAAAAATAAAACATAATAAAAAGGTATTTCATTAAAATAGGAAAGGCCACTTTAAAATAAAAGTAAAAGATGAAAAGTAAAAAATAAGCAATAAATAAAAGATAAGAAAAATAAAAAAAAAGATAAAAAAAAGAAAACAAGTAAAAGATAAAACAATGGTCATAAAAAAAAACATAGGTGTGGGTAGAAGACCCATGACCCTTAGAATCAAGGGTATGCTCCAAATGTGGGCAAACAATCATAAGATCCAAATAACAAGGGTGGTATAAATAAAAGTTGGGTCAATGACCCTATTTACCACAAATAAAAAAATAGGGTACCACAAGACTAATAAACTTCAAGGTGCAAAGACGAACAATTAATCAACCAAGGTGGAGAAGGTACAACCAATCATCTCTCTCTCAAATGTACAAATGTTCCATATAACCTGAAAGTTCATCATCACTGTATAAGGAAGGGTTCAAATGGATGATGTGATCATGTGGTCCTCTATATTGCTCCTAAGGTCAAATGCCAGTGGCTTCATAAAGGGGTGGCCAGTCCCTTGAGAAGACCAACTAACTCATCCATCTCGAAGACCTAGGAGAAGAGGACATCACACATCATAATCTTGGTAACTGACCAAGTGCCTCCATTCTCAAGGAATGGCTCTCAGCCCTAGGCTGAGCTTCATTCCCAGACTGAGTCATGTTGATCAACCTCTAGTACATGACCGGGTCCTCCATTCTCTCAGAGAATGATCCTCAACCTTGAGCTAGGATTTCAGTCCCAGACTGAATGTTGATCAACCATCTGCAGGACCTACTTGGTTCTTGACCAAGAATCTGCTTCGTCCTAGACTAGGATGTCTTTGTCTCAACCTGGAGGATTTGCTTGGTCCTCGTGACCAAGAAACTGTCTAGTCCTAGACCAGAATACCCCAGAGACAAATAGGGGCCCTAGCCAAATGCTAGGGACTTTGTCATGACATCAACCTGCTTGGTCCTCGACCAAGAACTCCAGGAGACAGTTGGGGGCCCTAGTGTACCTTCTAGGGTCTTACTCATTACTCTGCCTAGTTAACTTGACCAGGAACCCTAGATAACTGACTAGGGTACCATTCTGTTTGAGAATGGGTCTCGCAGCTGCACTAAAAATTAACACTCCCTCTCAGCAAGAGAGGCATTCTCAACAACACTAAGCTTGTCGAAGACAGAGGCTTAGTCAACACAACTGACAACTGCACCATGTCCTTGTCATGGTGAAACAACCTATCATAGAATACAGGATTTTCTGAGAGCCTCCAAGAGCTCTGAATGTCAGCAAACACCTTGAAGTTAAAATTAAAAAAAATATTGTTCGCTAGTGCTCGGGCTTCCAACATACGAGCCAAGCCAACACATAGGTACCTACCACCAATCAAGTCGAGCTGGGTCGAAGTATAGTCTACAAGGATTAGAAATTTGTGGCCGAGCCGATAACCATGGAAGAACCCGACAACGCAAAATGGATTGTGGTGCGACAGAGATAGCATTGGTAGGATTTACAACGACGAGATTTGTAGCGACTAATCTCAGGGCACGACAAAAAATTGAGACAACATTGACAAACTTAGGGTTAATGCGTGGTCTTTTTTTTTAAACAAATTTCATCGTCGAGCCTCAACAAACCTTAATTTTTTTTGAGGTTCGCCGAATTTCCACCCTTAAGGTTCAAAAACGATGAAAATTTTTGTGCCATGGGATTTTCCCATTCATTCCTTTCCAAACTACGATAGCATTGTCAAAGATGTATCTTCCTCTAAGTAGAATGTAAATATTAGTTTAATGGTCATATTATAACTTGTACTTTATTGTATATATTTCATAACTTGGTGTTAATAATGACCATGGTGTATGTAGTAATCAATAAAATCAATGTGTCATGCAACAATAAACATGGTTAGTGCCTTAATCGAATGTGGTAGATGTTTGTGTTGCGCAATAATAAACATAATTAGTGCTTTAATCTAATGTGGTAGATGTTTTGATGGATCGTCTCCTCCATTTCTCTCTTGATTTTCATAATTGGAACATCAATAACAATTTTTTTTTTCTCAACAATTCTAAGTTTGTGATTGTGTGTGAATTTCATATGGTATTAGAGATAGGTTAGGCATATAGGACACATTATAAATGTGATATTTTGCAACATTGTAAAGATCCAAGTTAATAGGCATCTAGGCTCAGTTTTAAAAATCAGTCTACTCGGATTTAGACTCGGTCAAGTCGACCTATTTGACCTTCGAGGGTGTTGACTTAGTTTCCAAGCTAGCTTGGTATAGAATTGGTTGGCTTATTACCAAGCTAGTCGAAATTGGCTGAGTCTGTACCTGATTGGTTTCCTGTAGGGCATGACATTGTTTGGGGGAAAATCAATTTGCTTGACACACAGAGACATAAAACAACCTAGAATGTTCATGTAAAATTCTTAAAGTAAAAGTTTTCATTTCCTTTATATTCCTCTTTCTACCCTTTCACTTTATTTTTTTATATTATCATTAATTGTTTTAGGATGTCTGAGGGGTTCCAAGTTTCCAACATCATTGGACCTCATATGATGAAATTAGAATTTCATATCCCAACCAAAATTCAACAAACATGGTAGTTTTCAGAATTTGAATGAACTAGTTGCATCGAATCGAAACAAAGTCCGTACCATCAAAGCACACCAAATGTCATCTTGCTCCTCTGCTACATGCCACTTGTGAAATATAAACTTGATAAAAATAGGCATGCCAAAAATAACAGTTCCGACTACTGAAACGTAGTTTCAAAATATGAAAATAACTGTCGTGTTAGTGAACAAAAGACTTGATCCAAATCCCATTGTGTTCGATGATATTGATCCAACCTCGGAATGGGTAGATGAGATTCACATAATAGAGTTTGATCTTGATATTGATGACTTGGGTTGGATTGGTTTGGATTTGCATCCACATGTAGGAGTAACACTAGGCATGGCAGGCACTAGTTGTGCTTCTACTATTAGTACTACTGCAGATGCAGATGTCCCTGAGGGGTTAGATGAGTTGTAATACCCCGATTTTGACCCCATTGCATTAAAATGTAAATGATGTAATATTGTTATAAAAATCGTGGCGAGGAGCTCAAGGTCAAGGTCTCGCCATCGATTTAGTGATACATATGGTTTATGTGCTATCCAGGCAAAATGGAATTGCAAATATCATGTAAATATGCATTTTAACAAAATACCCACAACTAGCTATGCAATGCAACAAGAGATGGGGGCATGATTTTACAAGGAATTGGGAGGGAAACATTAAAACCCTTGAACCAATCAATTCAAGCCAAGTGTCAATGAGAGAACCCATAAACCCTCAACTACCCGTGTTGACTTTTGTACCCAATCATTCATTTCTCGCAAGAATTTGTTGAGTAGTTAATTCCTTGGGGAATGGAGAGGTATGGCTGTCCAAATTCGGGTATGGGCAAGCCACCCTTCATGGAATTTCGTGTTTGACTTCCTTGGCAAGAAGGGAGCCACGAAATTGCTTCCCAAGCCATTCTTCATCGAGGAGTTGGCCTCTCTCATGTTTTTGGAGTCACCGGGGCGTTTTCGCTCCACGTTTGTTCTATTTTTTCATGGTTTTGTAGCTAGGAAGAGGGCGTTTTTGTGTTGCAAAGTTGTTGGGAGGAAGAGAGCTCTATTTGGGGGTTCCATTGAGGCCGTTTTGGCCATTGGAATGCTCATAACTTGTGGGAGAAATCGGTTTTTCTCTCTGTGGTCGAATTGCCTTTTCCACAGTTCGTTTTTGGTGTGCCCACGATTTGGGGGAGCCCCATGGCCATCTTGTTTGTAAATCTCATTGTTAAAAAAATGTGCATCCATGCCCAATGATTGTGCTTGCTATGTGTAGATAGAGTATGTTGGGGTATGGGTTATGGGTATCATTGTTTTGGCTTGAGCTTGAGTGCAAGCATCCAGAAATGAAGAGGGTTCATATTTAGCCTGATAAACCCAGCTGTGGACTGGCTTGGCCTAGATGCAATGAGTATTTGGCTGTGTATGAGCTTGAGTGTCCCCTTTTCCTTGTAGAAATCATGCTCAGCTCGGGGTTGGTCTCTGAGTGCTGAAAGAATACATGCCAGGCAGAGACCTATGGTTGGGTGGAACATTGCAGCGACATAGCTAGTTGCTTGGGACCACTTTACCATCAAGATAAGCATTCTTTATGTGTATTTACTTCTACAATGTTTTAATTTGATGATTGTTATTGATATGTTGAATGCATATGGAATGTGTGTGGATCAGTGTTACAAATATCGGCCGAGAAATCGCGAGTTGCCGATAAATCGCGATTTTTTGGCAGAGGCGATTTTTTAAGAAAAAATCGGGCTATAAAATCGGGCCGATTTCCGAGACGAGATATCGCCGATTTTTTTGCTGAAAATCGAGAAAAATCGCAAGCCGAATTTGTTCGGATTTTTCACTGATTTTCATGTGGGTAAACCCTACCCAAACTTACGCAGAGTTTTTTAAGTGTTTTTCTGCAGTGTGAGCCTGCGGCTGCCATGAAATTTCGTAAGTTTTGTACCAGGTTTTGTACGCCATGGAATTTCGAGAGCGTTGAAGTTGTCGGTTCGTGGCAGCCTGCAAGTCGTGGAGGTCGTGGATTGGGGGCCATGTACACTGTAGCCTTCGCGGCGGCACTGTAGTCTTCGCGGTGACGTATCGTGTGCCCAGTCGTCGATTTTTTCGGATGGACTGCCGGTCGGTTGAGAGGGTAGAACGGGGGACAGCAAACGGCATGCAATCAATTTTTTAAAATCATCATAAGTTTTTCAATTTATTAATAATGAAATTAAGATTTCAGAGATGTGAATAATAAAATATCTATTTGTATATTTTTAAATTTAAAACTTTGAAGTATTTAATAAACTACATATTCTTAATCTTTAACCATTAGATTCACTTATTTATATAAATGTAAATAAATTATATAATATTTAAATAGCTTATATGCAATTATTATATTTAATAATATTTATATATAATGAAATATTTGTAATAATCACACGAAACTTAATGTCGAATTTTATCGACAATTTTTTTTTTGTCGAATTTCAAAGTCCCCGAATTCGAACACAAACTCGAACCAGGTGACTTAGTCCACCGTGTGCCTCTCTCCGCGCCCGGCTTCCACATTCCTCGCCCAACCCACTCCATCCGCGAGTCCGCGGCTTCCACATCGTGCCCCTCCTCTGTCTGCTGCTCACAACCTCACACACGGCTAGGCCGGCTGGCCCATCACTTCCCAGCCCACTGCAAATTCGCAGAGGAGGGGCACGAGAAAGGAAGCCAGGGCAGGTTCACAAGCAAACACAAACAACACTGCAACAGCTTGATAATAGAACAAAATTATAATGAGAAATGAAACCAGAGCAGATTTCAAGAGTAGATGCAATCATCAGTGTTGCTACCCACAAGCTTCTTTAACAGGAGCCGTGGGTACGACCTAATCGAAGCTCACTGCAAAAAACAGCATAAGTATTTATACGCTCATGCACCTTACAAAATTACAAATTATGCATCTATAGGCCGGTGCATTTATTACAAAATTACAAATTATGCCTATAATATGCCTAATTTACAGTTACTAAGTGGTGTAGAAAAAGATTCATAGCAGTTACAGTGTGAAAATATGCCTCTTTCTTTTTGAAATAGAAGTAGAAAAACCCAGTTTCAATTAATTTACTGCCTCTTTAATTTAATTAATTAACTGTCTCATGGTTAAGCTTTCTATTTCAAGAGAAAAACCCAGTTTGAAACTAATTAATTTACTGCCTCTAGAAAAACCCAGTTTGAATTTAATTAACTGCCTCTTTAATTTACAAGAGGAAAACCCAAAATAGGGTGACAGACATCTTCTATATCTTATATATCAGTTTTCTTTCCATATTCATGTGGCAATGTGTTTATTTGATGTTATTGTTGCTTTAGATGTTTAAAAATTGAAAAAAAATGAATATTTTTGTGTTTTTTAAGTTTGCCGATTTTTGCCGATTTTTGCCGATGTTCTGCCGAGATATCCCGAGACGATGTTTCTTGGACCCTGACGATTTCCGCGCCGCGCCGATATTTGTAACTTTGGTGTGGATGATGTTTTATTCGGCTGTGCATGTTTGCTTTGATTTTCATCTACACACATTTGTTTTATTCGTATGAATCTAATGGAAATCGGCTGAGTTTATGTAAAAGCCCGAGAATTTGGTAGCATGTTCCATTTCTTACTTTGGATCGACAGGAGGGGACGTGACACGAGTCCATGTCAAAGAATGATCTTGTAGTTCATGTTGAGGATCTGATTTCCATTAGTGGTGATGACTTTGATGATTGATCAGGTTGATTGGAGATATCTAGTAGGCTAGTAGTTTATAGCATGTTGTTTTTTGGATTGTAGAGGCCATTTATAGCCTTGTTGATTATGTATTTTGTTTCAGATATGTATTGCACTCGATGCCATTTTTAATATATTCACCCTTACATGGTATACAAATGTGTAAACTTTAGAATATATATTTTTAATTAAAATTTAAATATTTTATGTATTTTTTAGTAAACCAAGTCATAAATTTTAAATCCATTCAATTTCTGTTCAAGTCTGAGTAGACCCTTTGTTGGTTCCAATTTTGAGTCTGAGCTTTAAAACATTGTGTCTAGGTGAGTCATGGTGGGAGCGGTTGGTAGGTTGAAATTATTACTGGAGAAATAGGCTGATAAAATTAACACTATTTAAAATGTTGGTTTGTGATCGGGAAGCATCCATGTGGTTAGAACTTAGTCATGTTGGGCACACAATTTGGATGTGGGTATGATATCCAGTGAGAACATTTAAGACAAATCAAGGCAATGTTTGTTTTGTAAGAATTAGGTACATGGATATCATTATTGTTGAGTCGAAAAATTAGTGGCCTAGTAAGGTGCAAGGACAAAGTCAGTGATGGGTTGGGACAAGGTTGTAATAAGGTGATTGTGCTCTCTTATTATTATTAACTTGGCCATTACTTATCATCTACTGGTTCTAATAATTTGTGTAGTTCCCGCATTCCTTCCGTTTCCCCGTTTTTAAATTTTTCTTTGATTAGTCCTTCCATTCTGCCCTTCTTCCTTTCTTCAAACCATTTTATTACTTCTTCTCTCTTTACACCTTTTTGAGTCCTTCTCTCTTCTTTATTAGACACTTATTTAATTTAATTTAATTATTTCTTCTTATCTTTATCTTTCACCCGTCTTCCTTTCTTTGTTAGTGTTTCTCTTGATGCTCATTCATTACTTGCTTCCCTCCCTTTTTATTTGTTAAATTTTGTCCAAATCCTTTCCCAATTATAAAATTAATTCAATTGTGTGTCCTTTAACAACTTTTGACCACCTCTATTTTAACAATAATATTGATTTATTGAATCTAACCATTATTTAAACGTTATCTCTCAATGGAAATATTTTTATCGTGTCCTTTATATATTCTTTGCAAAGGTTCACTCTTTTCTATCTATCTTACAATAGCTTTATTTAGTTTCACTCTAAAAGTTGGGTTGTTTCAAAAACTAGAAGACAGTTCAAATCCAGAAATCTAATCGTATTTATGGCAGCTAACTGTGAAAACCCTCATACTCAAATGTAATTTTGTGCCAAGTTTACTTTAGTAAATGCATTTGAAGCCTAGTATATGTGCTGACACACGTGTCCATGCAAAATGTGCAAAGCCATTTGCAGCGTCCACCTGAGTTTTAATCCTGTGATCCATTTGTCTCCATGTATTTCCGTACTGCCAAGTCAATATGATGTGATTCTTTTGTTTTTTTATCACTGTCACTTCTTCATGACATCATACAATGCCTCTCTCTTTTTGTGGTACAACTCAGGAAATGAAGCCATCTGGAGAATATTGGGAGAAAAAGATCAGAATCTTCTTTGCTTTCCAACTGAAGAAATTTCAGGTCTCTTGTCACTTGTGCTGAAGACGAGGATTGATAAAATTACTCTTCTCCTTTTCCTTGCAACCTGGAAAGAAGCTCCTTTGTTCCTTTCAAAAGCCCTCATCTTCTTGTTGCTAAGTGCTTCCAGCTGCCACTTTTCCAAATTCTCATTACGAAAATGATCTTTAGTGGGTCTGCACAATTTAATGAAAAAAAGGGGTGGTTCACAACTCTCCAACCATCAATTAACTGTGGGGAAACTTTGTCAGTCCCCCAGATATGCTCTTTTTTTTTTTTTTTTTCCTTAAATTGAGTGTTTACTGCCTCATTATTACTTGAAAGTTTGGAGTCAGGTTGTCAGGTCTGGATTATACATATCATGGTAAATCTTGGTGATAAACTTGCTTCCTTAGTGGGGGTTATCTCCTCCTTGTCCTCCTTGTCTTGCTGCACCTGCAATGATAGTTGTTAGATTCTAGGGATTGATCTTGGAGATTAAATACTATCCTTATGGGGTCAAAGTATTCTATGAAAGATGAAAAATCAAAGAACTAAAGGGCGTTCTTAGTAACTGATCTTGCTATGGGACTTAAGGCATGGCAACTGAGTCCAAACTTTCAAGTGCAAGTCTTGGTGATAAACTTGCTTCCTTGGTGGGGGCTATATCCTCATCTCGCTGCACCTGCAGTGATAACTGAGATTCTAGGGATTGATCTTTGAGATTAAATACTGTCTTTATGCGGTCGGACTTTCAAAGTATTCTACAAAAGATGAAAAATCAAAGAACTGAAGGGCATAACTGATCTTCCTATGAGACTTGAGGCATGTTAATTGCCGCAAAATGGGTGCAATCTTCGATGCACAAGCTCTTCCAACTTTACACAAGTATGCTTTTAAAGAAACACAAACTATGAAGTTGTTCATCACTTGTACGTCTTCCCTGAAGATACCATGCATAGCTTCTCTAGGAGTATTTGTAATTCCTCGAGTCTTGTAGATTGTTTATGCATGACATGTGATCAATCAAGTTGGATCACATTTCACCGGTTCATATCACAATTTTAAATTTAAGTGTTCTTTGTAAGATTAATTTTGTTCCTTACCATCTAGAAATAACGTGTGGTGGCCTTTGCATTGCAGGAATATAGCGTAGAAGGTATTGATTGTATGAAAGTTGAGTTTCAAGACAATCAAGAATGCTTAGAACTCATTGAAAAGGTTTGTAATTGTTCAAAGGTTTTTTTCCCTTGAATTTATCTTGTCTTCTTTTGGCTACTTATTTGAACTATAAAGATTATATGAACATAAATATCTATAATCTTGCCCATACCCTAGCTCACATCAGCAGATGCATGCTATAGTTACTTTTTTTTTCCTTGCTGGTTTGTGTGCTAATATGAATACACACCATATGCATAGATACATATTTACTTATGTTTGTGTTATTATTTTATGGTAAAAAAATTGGGAATGTTCATTTGCAAACTCATTTCCAGATTAAAACTTTTTTGCCATTTCAGCAAACTTAAGTTAGAACCTATAGGTTATTCCTGATAGAACTGGGAAAGAGTTATTTTCAAAGTTCATTAATTATTTCCTTTTGTTGGCTGTCATTGGTGACTTCTATTTCAGCCTTGCATTCATTTAGGTTATAAAAATAATTCTTTCAAAAGTGAACGGGGACTGTGCCTTTCCTGATATATCCCAACTTGAATCCCTACTTATAGTAATGAATGCTAGTAATCAGCAAATTACCATCAAAGTTTCTTGAAGAAAAATGTTTTATGGATAGAAGATATCAGCAAGATACTCTATCAGAATCCTGTTTTTGTTGTTTCCTTTGCGGTCTTTTCTCTGTGCAAATGACAAGTAGAAAATTGGTGATTCTGGGAAATGTTTTTATTAAATGATTTTTTTTTTACATCTTATAAATAGTTAATTATTTATATTGCATTATGCAGAAACCAGGGCTTATTTCTTTGCTGGATGAAGAGTCCGCATTACCAGAAAGGACTGATTTAACTCTAGTCAATAAGCTTAAGCGGCATTTAAATGACAACTCTTGTTTTAAAGGAGAACGTGGGAGAGCATTCTCTGTTCGTCACTATGCTGGTGAAGTAAGTTTTGATAGGAAGTTATCTTAAATAATGGAATTTATACATCTATTATGATTTTAAATTGAAGAGTTTGGGAATTCATACCTGTGTGTGTACTGTGTACAGGTTGTCTATGACACTAATAGTTTTCTGGAGAAAAATAGAGATTTGCTGCATTCAGATTTACTCCAAGTATTATTCACAAGCTATTATGAACTGCCACGGCTGTTTGCATCTAATATAACTAAAGAGGCTCAGGAGTTTACAAGTCCCCTAGGGAGGGCGAATGGGCTAGAGTCTAGGAGGCTAACTCTTGCTACAAAGTTTAAGGTGATTCTACTTTTCTTGTCTTTTGTAAAAGAAATTAAATTTGCTTAAAACTTTCAATGCAGTTTGGCTCAAGTTTAAGGCGATAATACTTTTTTCGCTTGTCTGTGAAAACAAATTTAAATTGGTTTAGAACTTCCAATGCAGTTGGCTTATAGAAATTCCAAACTTTCTTGTAGGGGCAACTGTTTAAATTATTGCAGCACGTGGAAAATACATCGCCACACTTCATTCAATGTATCAAACCGAACAGGTTACAACTTCCAGGTGTATTTGAGCAAGACCTTGTTTTGCAGCAAATTCGCAGCTGTAGATTGTTGGAAGTTGTCCGCATATCTAGATCGGGCTATCCGACTCGAATATCACATGAGCATTTTGCAAAAAGGTCATCTGTAGTATGGAAAATTTTGTGTCATCTTTTGCACTTCCATAGCCATGTACTTTCTTATTGATTTTGTATATTTTTCCGCAGATATGGATTTCTTCTGGTACAAAGTATTGCAAATCAAGACAAATTGAGTGCGTGTATTGCAATTCTACATCGATTCAATATTGCACCTGAGATGTATCAAGTTGGCATCACTAAGTTGTTTTTGCGTGCAGGACAGGTAGTTCATGTTATTGTGATTTTTATGGAATGTTTAAGGATGTAATCAACTAAGCGCATTTTTTATTTCTAAAATTGTTATGGTAACAAGTCTGGTGAAATTTATTTTGATTGCTATATTACATTGATATGCCAAGGGGGTGCTTGTGTATTTCCTTCTTCACTATGGACATTTTGATCATTTCCACAAGTTCCTAGTTTTGTATTAGAAAGAAAACAAATTGTAGAATTTGGTGGTTTCCCATCCCTTCTATAAATCCTTTCTCTCTGATATTGTTGTTGCACAGATTTCACCCTAATAGATATGTTAGAATGCATAAGATGAAATAGAAATAATTGTCTATTTGTTACATTTATTATTCAATCTGGACTTCTAAAGCAGTTAATTATGCAAACGTTGATCTTATTTTAACAGAAACAGTCACTATATTAGATTAGAAAGCCATGCAGTGAAGTACAAAATGGTCATCCGTAGTCTGTTTTCAGACAATACTTGCAAAAGGTCCAGTATGGTGCAAATTAACATTACAAAGTAAGTGTTCCTTCTCAAAATGCAGCAGGTATGCTGCCTATAGAACTGTCCCAACATGAAAATAAAATGGCAAAACATATAAACATTGTAGAATCCAGAGAATCAAGAGTCAAGGCAGACACTTGCTACCGATTGTGGTGCACATGGAGCAGCTGAAATTGTATCATCTAATAGTGCAGGGGGTTCATTTGTCTGTGGGCTAGCTTGTGGAGGAATGCCTGGTCAGATCTTCAGTTCTTCAATATCTGGGAGGGTCACCTTGAAAGCTACAATGTGCCCTGTTACCAATTGTGAAGGGGAGAGACCCAGATAGCTTCCCAAGCTTGGAGCTGGTGGAGGTGATGCTTCATATCATCATGTGGGGGCAAAGTCGTGTGCTTGGCCGCCTACGACAATGGAGCCGACATTAGACGTCACCTCTTTTTTGTTGTTGTCTAGTAAGCTGATATCTCAAACAAGTCTGAAAGTGTACACTGATCTCTGCATGCATGCATTTGCATGCAGAACTATAACCCAGGTAATACTGAAATGCTATAAAGTAGGAGGAGGTTTATGCATATACATACCAGTATATAACTCGGCTCATGACAATGTCGATGACCCCCGCATGCATGAATAAGGTTGAATCAGTGAAGAGATAAGGCAAGTCGTGTTCCTGGGGGAAATACGTCCTCCTCCAATGCTAGGAAAGCTCCACAATAATGAATATGCTGCTGAATGAGACCCTGATGAGGTGGTCGAGGGTTATAGTGCCCCTCTGAAGACTATGGAAGCTGCATGCATGAGAACTGGTGGCTCCCAAGCCAAAAACATGAAGGTCTTTCTCAGATGAATTTGCCCAAGAGAGCAATACGTGTTCCTAAAGGAGGAACTGCTGAGATATAATGAAAGAGGCAAGATGAGAGGCCCTCCTTCCAGGTGAAGGGTAATGCTGGTGCTCTGAGAAGGATGTATGCTGCATGCAACAGTTCTGCCCTCTGAATGATGAAATGCGAATAGATATGCCTTAGAACAATTCGCCCAAGCAAGGATAGCGAATGCCCAATACACTGAATAAATCAATCTTCTGGACTCACTGATGAATAGAACCTGATACTGAATCAATGCTGAAGTGATGCTGAATCTGAATGATCCAACCTGATGATGAACTAGGGCAGATAGATTTCGTTGTTGAAATACACTAGTTAGTTAAGTGCATGCACTCAACCCCAACTTTGCTCGCTGAGCTCTCCAAATCGGAATCACAAATCAATAATCAATAATGGTGTCCTCTCCCTTCACTTTACCTTTCTTTTATAACATTCAACTGCCAAAAACCTAACTTCTGACCTAACTAGGTCACTTTATCTTCTAATTCGAAGTTGACTTGCATGCAGGTGCCTGGAGACTCAATCAGGTGCATGCATCATGAAATAATGCTTAGATGTCATGCATGCAGGTGGCCTTTGGCTTTGGTGGCCCCTCTCTACCTACTGATGATATAATATCTATGCCCTAGATATTCTGATATGGCATAAGTCCACTGTTGATCCCCTGACTGTCAGTGCCCGCTCGAACCTATGGGGAATCATATAGGTTAGCGGGATGGTCCTCAGTACCTAAGCAGAAGAGGACATTACAGTCCTCCCCACTCGAATTTGCTTGTCCTCAAGCAACTGTAAGGTGGGTGCTGTAATACTTGTTCTCCTTCCCAAGTGGCCTCCTCTATATGCAAATCTCTCCACTGAACCAAGTAGTCTCTGATGATTTTGTTCCTCAGTTTTCACTCTCGCACCTCCAGGATGTGCTCGGGAACCAGAATCAATTGCCCCTCGTCATCAAGGGGGGGCAGCTTGGAAGATGTAACAATCTGCTGACCGACTGGATTTTTTGAGGTTGGAGACATGAAATATGTTGTGAATCTTGCTCTCTGGGGGGTAGTTCTAGCTCATATGCTACCTCTCCGACCTTCCGAATTATCTTGTATGGACCATAGAAGCGAGTTTTGAGTTTTTCCGCTCCTTTCTTTTTTAGAGATGACTGCCAGTAAGGTTGGAGGCGTAAATAAACGAGGTCTCCTACCTCAAAACTGCGCTCAATCCTGTGCCTGTCTGCATTTATTTTCTGTTGATTCTGAGCAACCTGTATGTTCTTCCTGAGTATGCTAAGGATGTCCTGACTCTCCTGAATCCACTCTTTGGCCTTAGGGGCCCTGCTATCACCAGATACCAAATCTGCAAAAGTAAGGGCATCGTATCCATATAGGGCTTGGAAAGGAGTCATCCCAATGGTCATATGATGAGTGGTATTGTAGCAATGCTCAGCTAAGTGTAGCCACCTGACCCATGTCTTCTGTTGGCCTGCTACTTAATTCCTCAAATACCCCTCGATCCACTTGTTAACTATCTCAGTCTGTCCATCGCTTTACAGATGGTAACTCGTGCTCATAGCGAACTCGGTTCCCACCAATCTATAGAGCTCTTGCCAAAAGGCTCCAGTGAATTTGCTATCTCTATCACTGACAATGGTCTTGGGTAACCCGTGGAATCTAAATACCTCTCTGAAGAATATTTCCGCCACCTGTGCTGCTGAATAATTTGAAGGAATGGCAAAGAAGGTAGCGAACTTGGTCAACCTGTCCACCACTACGTACAAGCAGTCTCTACCCTGCACCTTGGGCAACCCTGTAATGAAGTCCATGGAGATGCTCTCCCACTTCTACTCGGGAATAGGCAAAGGTTGTAATAAACTAGCCGGGTGGGTGTGCTCTATTTTATTCTGCTGGCACAAGCTGCATTCTCTCACATGCTGTGTCACATCATTCTTGAGGCCCTTCCATGAGAACCTCTCTCTAATCTATCTATAGGTCTTGAAGAAACCCTGATGCCCTGCTAATGGTGAATCATGCGATGCCTGTAAAATATTCTTCTTGAGGGGAGACTCTGGAACTAAGAAGATTCTGTTCTTGTAGTATATGATGTCATCAAAAACCCGGTACCTGTAATCCTGAATCTGTCCATCCAATAGCTCGCAAGCAAACCTATCTTTGGAGTACTCAACCAAAAGACGAGATCTCCAATTTGATGAAATGCTCATAAGGGATAAGGTAGCTGGTCGTCTAGAAAGTGCATCGGCCACTACATTTTTCTTTCCCTTAACGTACTCAATCTTGAAGTCATAGGCCTGAATTTTGCTCACCCATTTCTGTCGCCTCTCGTTTAAGTTTTTCTACTCTAGGAAGTATTTCAAACTGTTATGATTTGTCTTAACTTTGAATCTGCCACCCACTAAGTACTGCCTGAACTTGGTTAGCGCATGGAGAATGGCTAACATCTCTTTGTCATATATTGAATAGTGGCGTTCATAGTCTTTGAGCTTTCTGCTCTCAAATGCAATGGGGTGGTTGTTCTGCATCAACACTGCCCCAATTCCCTCTCTGGAAGCATCGCATTCTAACACAAAGTGTTGAGAAAAGTTAGGTAGAGCTAATATTGGGCATGAACTCATCACCTTTTTCATTTTCTCGAATGTCTGCCATGCTGTCTCTGTCCAACTGAATGCCTCCTTCTTGGTAAGATCTGTGAGGGGTGCGGTCATTTGTGAGAATCCATTGACATACCTCCTGTAGTAGGTGCATAGTCCCAAAAAACCTTTCAGTTCTGTCACATTTTTCGGTGTAGTCCAATCCAATATGGTTCGAATCTTCTCAAGATGTACCTGGACCCCGTTGGCCCCTATCACATGAACTAAATATAACACCCTGTGCTTGATACCGCGCATCATCTCCCAACTCAATGTGGAGATTCACTCCACCCTCTTGCAAGCTCTTGAAGAATGATCTATATCCTTTCATGTGACAAGATGCACCATTGTCCACATACCGGATGTTGTTGTTGATGGAGCTTTCCATGCAAGCTATCAAGCAATAACCCTCGTCAAAACTCTTGCTGAAGTCATCCACCTCTGCTGAACCTGCCATCTGTGTGTTGTTCTTCTTTTTCCTTTCTGGGCACTGGGAAGCAAAGTGTCGATGCTTGTGGCATATGAAGCACTTGACTTTTGACATGTCCAAGTTCTTCTTACCACCTTTCTTCTTCTTTGCCTTCCCCTTGCCTTTGCTTGCTAAGTCTAGAGCCTCTTCATCCACGATCTGTGGGGCACCGCTGGATGAACTTGAACCTTAACCCATACGGGTCTCTTCCTGCACGAGGTCATCCCACGATCTCTGCTAGTCATGGAGTTTCTCCCTAGCCACCACGCCTTTAACAAAGACATCCCATGGCTTATAAAAGCCATTGAAAGCTATACGAACTAGCTCCTCATCATCAGTCTAAGAGCCCATTGCTCCAAGTTCATCCCTGATCTGTGTGAGCCTTGTAAGATAAGGCACCACTCCTTCACCCTTGGCCATCTTGGTACTACACAATCTCTCTTGTAGCACACCATCTTCTGGTTTTTGTTCTTGCTTTGGTAAAGAGTTTCCAAAGCCTTCCACATCTTTAATGCGGTCTTCTTCCCGGATAGGTGAGGGACTATGTGGTCCTTCACCCCATCCAAGATGATCAACATAGCTCTGGAATCTATCTTCTTCCACTTTGCCAATTCTGTTGGATCTGTGGGAGCAACCTTCTAGTCATCAATGTGCTCATCAACATCACTAACATCCAGGATCTTGGTGATCCTCTCTTTCCAAGTAGGAAAGTTCCGTCCCCCCTGAAGTCTATCCTCAACTCTCAACTGTACGAGCATAACGAAGTGCACCTGTAAACCCTGGGATAGATATGCCCCTGATCTATCCAACCAACTGCTGCTTTCTCTCAGATCTTCTCAGAAGAGCTTTGATACCATGTAGATTTCCTTAAACTCCACACTAGAGTTAATGTATGCCAGAATAATTAATTAAACCCAATTGACACTATTAACCACACATGGGTTTCTTCACTATGCAGCGGAAGATAAATACTGAAAGAAATATAGCATCAATCACATCAATGGAGACAACACAAATCTTTTTGGGTATAAACCCCCAAACAAAACCCATGATGGGAAAACCAGTGCAGCAGTCTGAGAAGAATTTTAATTGTGAAGATATGGAACAAATACAATCCAGAAAATCGATTTACCGAACCTGAGAAAATTGAACCTCTTCAAATCACTGAGAACAACCTACTGATCTGTACGGCTCCTCTACGTAGCTGTACGGCCCTCTGCGTCAGCTATACGAAATCCGTACAACCCTCACACCTACGGGCTGTTGTACGGTGCTGTATGGTTGAACTACTTTACGAATGTACGACCGAGCTGCTGTACGGATCTGTATGGTTTCCCTCTCAGCAAATCCGTATGGTCCTCCCTTTTGCCTGATCACTCTGTCGATCTGCTGAATGATTGCTCCTCTGTCTTCTTCTCTGCAAACTTCTCTCTCAAACTTCTCTGTCTCTCTCTATGTCCTCTCCACCAAATCGATCCTCCTTTTAACTCAATGGCCAAGCGAAAACCCTAACATCTCACTATGGATCAATGGATGTAATCCTTCGGTGAGATCAATGGCCAAGATTAGATTAGCCATCACTTAAATGATTTTCACTTGCACTTTATAAAAGTGACTCCAATAAGTCAATTAATAATTAGATCACTTAATGTACTTTTCCTAAGTCTAAACTTTGAAAAATACATCAAATACATTTGGCTTCCTGATTTAAGTCTTCTTGTATGCAAGGACACATGCAAATCAAGAGGACCTTCCTTGTTGCCACTTTCTAACAACTACATCATCTCGGACCCCTGCACCTAGGCACCTAATGCAAGAGTACCTCCGAGCTTCAAAATGTTAACAACCCATACATAGTTTATGGTATATATATAATTGTAGACTTTGCATATTATGTCTAATGGTTTGAAATCATAGCTTGGAATGTTAAATATAATTTTTATGATTAAAATTGCAATTTTTTTTTGTACTTTTTAATATTTTGGTTCATTGAAATCAAATCGTTCCAGTCCATTGCCAGTTCCGGTTCTAGTTCGAGTTGACCCTCGATCGGTTCGATTCTTGGTTCTGAGTTTTAAAACACTGACCATTGGTCAGGCAAGCCCGCAATGGTCACAAGAGCATGTTGGCAGACAAATAGTCTAGGTTCATTGCTCTTTTTGCAAAAATGAAATGATTAATCTAACTAATCTAGAAATTCAAATGTTATGCGGTGCACTTTTTATTCTATCTATGGGTTAGTAAATCAAAGCAAAAGCAAAAGACAAAAAGCATCCACACAAGTGACACAGATCCCCCTTGGGGGGATTGGAGCTGGGCGGTGGGTAGCCCATCGACTTTATTATGATTTTCAAACTCTTTTTTGGGAATGTTGGTGGTCCTTTATAGAATTAGGACCAACAAACTTACACAGTTTTAGAATTTTTATTATGGAGAGAGGTAAGAGGCTCTCGGGGGTCTTGGATGGTCCAAATCTTCAAAAATCAGGCAACGTATCCTCCTAACTGTTTGTCAAGCTTTTAAAAACAACTAACAAAGAGACACTAGAATTGCCAAAATAAGTAAATGAAAGCTCTAAAAAGAAAAAGGTAACCAAGAATAAACTTTTTATATTTTGAGTGAAGGAGAGAGAGAAATCAACTTAAGAACTTGGAATTTTTGAGCTATGGAGTCTACTGGTAGAGTGTTGAGGGACTAAGTCTTTCTGTGAAGCTTGATGATTGTGGAAGAAGCAAACTAGTCAACCAGCTCTTCAAGTAAAGGAACCAGTAAAAACTTAGAAACACTTGCATTCAAATTGTCAAATACCTAGTATCACCTACACAAGAGACTTAGATAACATGTATATAAGCTAATAAAACATGTAAATCTTAAATCTCTAGGCATAAATAGATAATAGAGTGAAAATAGTAACCAAATTTAATCCATCCTATCCTACTGATTGATAACAATCATTCCAAGGCCAAATAGATAGATTAAGTAGCAAAGAACTCTGCTGCAGTTACCTCATACATTGATCTCATGACAATGAACATCCACACCATTCATGCATCATACCATTAACCTCCAAAGTCTTTTTATTCCAATAAAAAAATGTTACAATAGCAGTACAACATTCAAGCAAAAGTTCCAGGCTCCAACCATCATAAGAGAGGGGAGGGTGCATTGGTTATATAGGAAAGAGGGCGAATTTTCCAAGTGTGATGGGAGTGGAGTTAAGTGGGAGATAAGTGAGAGAGGTGGGTGACACCTCTCAAGAGGTAGGTCACTTCTCTACTCATGCGCCACCTCTCTAAGAAGAAGTGCGCCTCCACTCATTGAGATATGCACCCCCCTCTCATGAGGTCTCTATCAAATGCCAAGCCAAGAGTTAACTCATGCTAAGTCGCCCTCAACTCCTCTTGAGATTGGCACATATGCCCAAGATTGGGGACGAGTCAAAACATGTCCCCAACATGTTTCCTCAACGACAGGGATGCTAATTTTCCTCTTTATTGTCTTTTATTTTCTCTTTTCGAGTGAAAATGTTTTAAGTGAGTAAAAATCACTATTTTTATTCACAAAGGGGGTACATGGGTAAAGGTGGGTACTCTAGGAAAGAAACCAAGCAACTCCAAGGCATATGATGCCTCCTAGTACAACATTTTTAACGTCTATGTAAATTACAATTAAAATACCCCGTTTTGCGGGAAATCTTTTATTGACTGAAAACATTAAGAAATCGTAAGGGGTGTTGCCGCCGGATACGCACCTCGGATACTGTCACTCAACACTCAACTCCTTCATCTAGGCCAACTCCTAGTGAAGCCAAGGGAGGTAGTCGCTATGAAAGAAAAACTAAGGCTATACATGAAAGAAAAACTAAGGCTTTATGCTAAGTTAAAGAATGAAATTAATCTGGGAGTTTGAAGGTGAATTAATAACGAACCAAAGAAATGCAATTATGAATTACAACAGCAGCATGAATAAAGATACATCCATCTAACACATTGATTCACTTAAAGTTTGATTGTTTGCAGATTAGATCAATGCCAAATGGTGTCATATAAGTTGGAGTGTTGTGAAAGTGATGCAAGTCTTGTTGGTCAGTTTTAAATGATTTTATTAGATGTGTGAATTAAGGAATGGGTTAGTTCTTGGTTTGGCGCAATTCCAACTTAATCCTTCGAACTAAGCGTAGTGAGAACTAAACCAAGGTTCCAATTGGGCGAGGCATAACCTGCTTAAAGTAGCCCATTGACACTGTAGTTAGTTTCATGCGACCTCTCGAGTTCTAATGATAAATTTTTCGTTGTATTTCCCTATTAAACTAGTCACTCAAGTCCCTTTCTGATTGACCAATTGATCAGACTAAGCTATAGAGGTCAAGAGCATACTCAGGAACTTTAAGACTTTGTCAAATTTATTAAGCAAAAATAAAGTTTTATTATGTGGCTGAGAATCTCTTTTCACCTACCGGGGATAAACCCTTTCAATTTACTTATGGAATACACATCCTTAGATTTATTTGTTAATAATGTACAAAACTGTAAAAGAAAAATTGTGGCAGTAAAGAATAAACTAACTATACAGCCCTATTGGGGCGGATTGTGTGCATGTGAAGATAAAATAAAATAAAGAAAAAGTTAGAAAAATTTGCAAAGCACAAAAAAGAGCCTGTGAGATACCCCAGGGGGGAAGGGGTGTGGACGTTGAGTAGTTCACTTGCCTTTATTAATTATTTTACAATGAGAAGGTGGATGCCTTTGGTCCTTATAGATCTGGATCCAAAGGCCTTTACAAGTTTCAAAAAAACGTACAAGATGGAAGTATGTGCTCCGAGAAGCCTTGGATGGCTTAGATCTCCGATTTTTCGGTAGCACCTCCTCTTGTTATGGTGATAAAAGTGAGAAACCAGCCACCTGAAATGCACCAAATGTGCCAAATAAAGCGTTAGAAGAACACAATATTAAGTACTAAAAAGATGAAGAATAAGTCAAAGTACTTAATCAAGTTAGATCTGATCAAAATAAGGCTTTAAAATTCTAGATCTAACAACATTCTTAAATAAATCAGCCTTTTAAGTTTTCTTTTAAAGAAGCAAACTAATTTACTTGAGCATGTTAGTAACCGTAACCAAAAGAGTGTTAATTTAAAATGAAGGAAAGGGAGAGATGGAATAAATGTTAGAAGCTTGGGAAAATTTGAGCTATGGAGCGTGCAAGTGGAAAGCGGAGGGACTATGCACTTCAGAATTGCTAAAAAATTGGAGGAGTCAAGCTAGATCAACGAACCATTCGAGATAAGTACCTGCATCACTCATAAACCCTTGCATACAAATGGTTAAAGCAAATATTGGTGCCGCTTACAATGGAAACTTACAAAGCATGGAAATCAAACTAGAATGCACATGCTCATCTAATAAGAGATCTAAAGTAAACTAACAAAGGGCATAATCAAACTAGAAATGCTCCTACTTACCGGGAGACAACTCGCCTTCAAAGGGCAGCATTCAACCACAAGATGCAAGAAACTAAAACAATACAAGTTACCTTGTAAAAACGTGCAATGCTCATCCACACACATAGATGCCCGCCATAAGAGATTTGCCTCCAAAGCCTTTTTATTCCATAAAATATTACAATAGAAATGTTACATACTTCATCGTCCCTTCGGTCCTCTCTAACCATGAGCAAAAGAGAGCCCAATGCTTTATTTAAATAACCAATGGAGAAGGAGGGGGGGCACACTCAAAAGGAGATCATGAGGGGGGTGCATCTCTAAAAATGAGGAGTTGATCACTCCTTGAATCAAGTCATAACTTGAGTGGAGAGGGATGAGATGGCAGCCACCTCACAAGAGGGGCGCATTTCTCCCTAGAAACTCCACAATCCATAAACTTGTTGCCACATATCCCACGCGTGAGTTAATGAAAGATGGCGCATATCTTAGCATGGAATCATATGGGCGACTTTGAGCAAAATATGGGATTAAAAAATGAAAGGATAAACGTGATCGATATGATGAAGATCCACTTCAAAGGAGGGTGCACCACCTGTCATGAGGTAGGCGATCTCCCCTCTTGGTTTTATCAGCATCCATTTATGGGCCGCCACATACAACAAGTTGCCCATGATAGAGGGATGGCGAACCTTTAAAAATATCCATTTATTATCCATAAGATATGACTTTCAAACATGTGTTTTATTCTCCTCATGAAGTCGCCTTCCATAAGAGACAACCATGCCACCTCATTTGGCACATGCCAATAATATTTTTTAAAATATTTTGGTGCATTTTGTCGAATCATTAGCATTTCTCTGCCATTTTGTCGCCCCAAGAAGAAAAAATGCTACAAGTGATAATTTAATCACCCGAAACCTAGGAAGAGTGGGCTCCGGGGTAAAGAGGACGCTCTGAGTGTGAAAACAAGCACCCCCGCACCAAAATCCGCCTCTAGACCATACTTTTATTAAAATTTGAAAATTTTCAATTAAACCATTAAAAATGGCCTAAGTTTACGGAAAAAAATATTTCTCGGAATTGACTCAAACTCCTATGGAACTTAGTGCGTGTCCATACGACTCATTATTGATGGCAAGCATGTAAAAATACATAGAAACTTAGGCTTTAATAACCTCCAAAGGTTTGACTGCCAATGAAAATATTCCAGCTTTGGAGGTGTGAGTGAAAAGCTTAGAAATTACACATCACTGAAGCGCAACACATAATTTCTAAGGAAAAAACACTCTAGAGTATCTTCTTGATAGATAAACCTAAGGTAAGCCAAGCCTGTTACAAAAAGATCATGCTTAGACCAACTTATTACAATTGCCCATGGGGGTATGGACAAGCAATTTTTTTTGAAAAATGGCCAAAATTTGACCTGATGGATCTTAGAACACTGATGATGAACAATTAGATTGTTCAAGTCTTCGACGATTCACTCATAATCCACTAAGTGCAATTTTAGTGGATAACATTTGGGACTTAATGCATTTCCATAAGTCTCTAGGAAAATGATTAGCATGGTAATGTATATTAGATGCTAGGCTTAAACAGCCTACCAAGGCCTAACCACCACCAAGACAATACTCCATCTTTGGAGGATATTGAGTGAAAAAACTTAGAAAATCTAAGTCTCTAAAATGCGAGATATAATTAACAAGTAAAAAAACACTCGAGTAATGTACTAATGACCAAGTCTTAGGAGGCCAAGGCTTTTACAAAATTCATCATGCCAACCCATTTTGTTACAATTCCTCCATGGGGGTATGGAAAATGGGTGAAGAGAAAGAAGGGCCATAGTGGCTTGCTGGACTTGTGAACTTTGAATTTGAACCAGTGTTTGTCCATTCTTTGGTGTCTCAACTACAAGTCCATCCAAGTGCAACTTGGAGGGTAACACTATCCCTAGGGAGAAGAGTTGACCTAAAGTGTAGAAGAGAATTATTGAGGTGACAGTGGGTGACCCCTCTAAGTTGTAGTCGGGCTAGCTATGTTCTTTGGGGAATTAATTGTGCTTGCTAGTTCAAGCTATAACAACCCCTCATTTCCATTAATATGAAAATTTATAATGTATAGACAATGCAAATTATTGATTCTTAGGAATCGGAAGTATAAGTCTTTGCTTTTGATGATGATACCTTGATGTTGAGAAAATTGAAGTTGTCATGCCTGAACAATGGCTTCTTGTTCTTAAGAATGTAATTTGGTGTTGGATCAACCATGTCCATTTGCTTCTGTACAATGTTTTTTTTTTGTAAAGTTGTCGAGAGAATTTTAATTACTACAGCCGAAACAAGTGGCAGAGATTATACAGATGTCAAGACTATTGTGAGTTGGCTGGGGAGGCCTCAGGTGATGAAGCCACCATCCCAACCACTCAAAATATTGTAAAAATTGTCATTATACAAAAAAAGACCTTACAGATAAGGCCTGCCCGGTTATGGTGCTGGGTCTTGTTCAAAAAATACAAAGTTTGAGTATTGAAAGTTTTAAAAAACAGACTGTAATAGACATGGAAGCAAAAAGGTTGGGAATTACAGTAATAACCCGGAGTTGGAGACTGCTCAAGTAGTAGTTCCGACATGGAACGAATCTGGTTCTTCTTTAATTATCGGGCAACTGCCATAGTAATCTTCCACAGTCCCTGGGGAGGGGAGAGTGGGAGAAGATGGTCTGGTCCTGCTTCCAGGAAGTGTGGCACCATTGTCTGCATCCTTGTTGCCGCCTTTCTGCACAATGATGGGAGTGGCCAAGGTTGCAGGAGGATGACCACTGCCTGCCCTGAACTGTTCGCCCCCAATTTTGCAACGCCGTCTTGTTCAACCATGTCGTCATTGTGCTCGTTCTGTTTGGAGTGTTTCCAGTTCATTGTTGTGCCCAAGGGAAAAGTTTTCCCAGTTCAAGCTGACATCCATGGTGTTCAGACCTTCTCCAAGTTCAGTCAGGTAGGTGTTGAAATTCCTAAGCGTGCTTTTGTTGGAGGACCAGTTGATCGTAACCTCCTCCACTAGGGTGCTCATCATATTCTTGATTAACCAGTAGTGGTTAATATTTCCACCATTTCTGCTGGAGGCAAGCATGTCGAGACTCTGCGTGCTTCCCAGCTGTCTATGAGACTGCGGGTGGGTGTTAAGATGCCCTCTGCATATCCATTCATGGCTGTCCAGTCCAAGATGTTTCTAGGTTTCCTGTCGAACCCTTTCCTGCTACCCCCTCGCTTGGGAGTGCCTCGGGGCCTTGTCATAGTAGTGAGGCAGCCGGAGTCTGAGAGTGGCAGCGAATATGAAACAGAGCCAAGGAGGCAACTACCTAGAGCCAAGGAGAGAACGATAAAGAGCCGAACGAGATCCAGAGCAGAAGGATGAAAACTAATGCCGACGGTGAAATGCAGGAGGCTTTCCGTGTTGGCTTTATCTCGAGGAGTTAATGGAGTCCGCAGCCATTATCAAGAAAGGTGGCAAATTAAAGATTAAAGTACATTCCAGCTCCGTCTTTCGACATCGAGGTGCAGTCTGCATGAGGCTGAAATAATGCAGCGTCTTGGAGTGGGTCCTCGTGAAATAACTCTCGACCGCCGACTAGGTGAGCGTGCAGACAGGTGGAGGGTTCAACCGGATGCAAAGTCGGCAGCTGCCTACTGTGCTCATTAGGTTGGCGGGCTCCAGCGGGGAGTTGGCTCGTGCGAGCAGTGTTGTCACCTAGATCCGGGGTAGCTTCTGTACAATGTTTTTATGGAAAGGTTTATTCTTTAGATATACATGTCATTGAAAGGTTTGATAATAATAAATTGTAGCTAGTTGAAAATTGAATAAAAAAGAATCAAGATTCTAATTTTTGACCCTACATTTGCTTCATGAGGATTTCGAGATTATAATAGTTGGAGATCAAATCCTTCTATTTATTTTGAGCTAACTTGTTGTAGTCTATGTGCTTACTAATTAAACATACTCCAGTTATGCTCATAACTAGATGCACTACATGTTTGGTTGAAGATAAAGATCGTTGTTCTTTGAAGCTTAGGAGCATAGTAACAGGACTCGCGAGTTTGAATTGGATTGTCTACAAAACGAGCCGATTCAGCTCGGGCAGAGTATAACTCGCGTTTACCGAGTGTGGTTCGTTTGACCAAGTATAAATTGCGATTTTGACTAGGCTCGACGAGTTTGACTCGCGATTCAGATAGGATTGGTGCCTAGTTTAATTTCAAAACCCCGATTTTGGCTTCATTTCGTCTTATTCTTTATTTTTTGTTTTCGGTAGTCACGGCGAATGATAGTCGTAACTCTTTCGGGTTGCATTTTCTGTTTTCGACAGTCACGGCGATTGACAGCCGTAACTCTTTCGGGTCGCGCAACTCCTATTATGTTTGTGTTCATCTTCGATAGGTATAAAAAGAAACGGCGACAGGCATTATGTTTCTGTCGTGTGACTCCATGGAATGGATGTGTTGACTTGTTGAGTTTATACTTTATCATTGGTCAAGCTAATGTGATGTTTATTGGGACTCGGGAGTATGAAAAACTTTAATCACAAAATGCGGTTTATAAAATGCACATATATTATTAATTATATAAATGATTACATATTATTAATTACTTTATTGTTGTTGGAATTTATACCAAGTTAATAATTACATAAATACTTACATATACTAAGTTATTGGAATTTATATAAATGCTTACACATATTGTTAATTACTTTAAACTTATATTTACATTAATAAAAACTTATATATTAGTTTATAAATATATAAATTCAATATTAAATTGAATACTGAATATATTTATTATATTTTAAATAAAAAATCTTTATATTCAAGAGGAGGATCTTATCTCAATCTGGACTCATCTTATGGATGAGGATCTTATTTGGACTCACCTTATGGATGAGAATTGATATATTTTGGACTTCTATTGATATCTTACAGTATATGGACATGACTATTTTGAATATCTATGAAAAATGCTTTTTTTTTTAATTCAAAATATATCTATATATTTAATTTTTTGTATTTGCCGATTTTTTCCCGATCCGATTCAAAATCTTCGCTCTTTTGCCTTGCCGATTTATTGCCAATTCTGAGTCTGCTAACTTTGCTTAGGAGTATCACTAAAGATTTCATTACTAATGGCAAATCATGTTTATTATTATTACAAAAACTAGAAACCCTAGATAGGATTACATCATAGTACACACGAGAGAGATACACACTATAATAGAATATGATATTATGAGTAACCGATGCAATTATTAAAATGGAGTTTACCTCTTTATATATCATTATTCATTAAGCAAGTCATTTGCACTTATGAATGTGGGATATACTGCTTTACACAAAACATGAACACAAGCCTAACCTAAAGTTTTAAAGTGACTTTATTACATAGTAACTTAGTCAGCGTTATATTTTAACACCCCATCTTAAAGCTTATAGTATTGAAAGCAAAACATATGAACTGAAGACAAAACATGCTAAACGAAAACCAAAACATTAGAACCAAATAGAACTAAACATTCTTAAAAAGCCTCTTCTTTGAAAACAGTTCCAGGGTTAGGTGCAGCTCCGTTGCCTTGCCTTGTAACCCCTGTGAATGTGTAGTTCCCAAGTTGAATTCTCGAGTTCCTGGATTCCACCTCCCTGAACTCCCAAATTAAATCGCTAGACAACAATCCACATGCATGTCTCATAGCCTCATTATTGGACAGCAATCCACGTGCATGTCCCAAAACCCTAATGAGGGATAATTCTCGAGAACCACAAACTCCCGAAATATCTGGGCAACCATCCTTGCTGAGCTTCGTCTACCTTGGATATCTTCCTATCTTTAAGGTGTGGGCTTCTTTAAATGCAGAAATCTAGTCTTCTTCAATAGGGTCATCATCACCGTCAGTATCCGGTGGATATTCAGTGATGGCTATATCTTTTTTGATAAATACAGGAGCATGGGTTGTGTGACACACCATCATAGATTTCTGACCAAAACCCCCTTCAGCATTATGGCAGCTCTTCCCTTTGCCGTTTATCAAATTATCAGCTCTTGTACCATCAAAATCCAGCCCATAACTGATACACTCTTTCTTTGACAGTTTACAGTTTACAAACTACATATTTCCCTTCATATTCATTTGTATAATTCTGTAGAAACTCCAATGTATGTTTAGAAAGATGAATAGACACAGAACAAACTTGAATTTTACTCCCTCTGAAACTGGAAATCAGATTCCTTCTGCTGGAAAATAAATGAAAGCATCTGGAAAATTTCACAATATTACCTGTCTTTTTGAACTTGAAGCGGTGTCTAAAGTTTTCTGTGGGTGCTGGGTGGTTGTTCTCTGCTATACTTTAAAAATTAATATGCAAATATACACTGAGGTCTCCGATTTGGCACTTGATTTGCCTTGGTATCATCTGCAGAAGCAATCTAAACCAGATTCAGCGTATCGGCCGTCTATAGAAATGACTGTATGACATTCAATTTTTTTGCATGGACTAATCTGCAAGAGATTATATAGAGAATGACATTTGCATCTAATTGAACGGACATAAAATTGAAGAGTATGGATGCATAAGACTGTACGGTGGGCTGCAACTGTTAAGTCGATGTATGGTACAATTTGGTGTCTGTACGATTTAATTGAAATGGCAGCTGTAGGTATGGTGGTATGATAGATGCACTGATTGTATGGTCGACTGAAAAAATGTACCGCTACTGATTGGCTTGAAATCTGTGCAACAGCTGTTACGGCGACAAGTATACCAAAGTTGGTGGTTGGTTTGGCAGCTGCTGTATGATGATTGTAGTTAAAAATCTGTATGGCTCTCTAATTTGATATGACAGCTACTACGGTGGCTCGACCCTTCGTCTTGGCTGTTGGCTTCTTTAACTTAATTTCTACCTCGACTCGTTCTCTAATTAAGCTAGTCATGCCTTTCTGATTCTCTAGGTCATCATGTGATGCGAGAGAAGAGCATATTTATCGAACTAGTCATAAGCGCTTTCCCATTCTAATAACAGATTACAAACGTTAAAAACCCTAGATAGGTTAACATCCTATAACACATGAGAGATACATGCAATAACGTAATGTGATATTATGAGTAACTGATGCAATTATTCCAATGGATTTTACTTCCTTATATATCATTGTTCACTGAGCAAGTCATTTCTACTTATGAATGTGGGATAGATGTCTTTACAAAAAATGTGAACATGACAGTTTGAAACAAAATATATATACCATATCATTGAAACTCATCTAAAGCATGCTACATACAGGGTCTTGAAAAATTCTTATCTATAACTAGAAAAACATTGATTATTTATTGTTGTTATTATTATTTAAATTAAATAAGAGTTTATCATCTATCTTATCTTTGTTCATTGCATCAGGATTTTGGGCAGACTAGTATTTCCTGATCTGTATTGACCACGATAAGGCTCATTTGACCTGCTGCAACCCTTTCTGTATATACACTCGTTTGCTTGAAATATAACAAAATTTACAATTGGGCCCTCTGGAAACTTTCCATGCTGCTTGGGTGGGAGAGACCCTGAGTGACTCGTATTAGCTAGGATAAGGCTCATTTGGCCTGCTACAATCCCTACCCTGGTTTATACATTTGTTTGTTTGAAAATTAAAAGCCATTCTTTTCTGGAGAAGTAAATCTATTGACATTGGGGTTCTTTTACAGTGATTGATAGTGATACGGATGGAGATTGTTCTGCTCCCATATCTACATCTCTACCTGTATATCTGATCTGGTGTAGTGGCTCCTTTTTTATAGGATTTACCTTCTGGGGTCACCCTTTCTTTCTTTCTTTCTTTTCTGCTGTCTTCACTTGTATTTTTTATCTTGTAGCTTTCAGGAATAGCCTTGGCACACCCAAACTAATAAAATAATCTTATCTTCTCTTATCTTACCTTCTGGAGATTTTCCATCTTTTTTCATGGTTCACCCTCTGTTGGTGGTGCATTTTGCAAGTCTCAAATGTTGAATGGATGCCTTGAAATGCATAAGTGTTGATATACGTTCTTGTTTTGTATTTGATCTACTTTACCGAATTGGAAATAAACTTATTGCATATTTGGTTAGGTATTTTACAAGCATTACGAACACCAGTAGCCTTAAATAGCACTTCAAGAAAATGTTGGATCTAATATTGTCCAGTCATAGCTTACAAAATGTGACAAGTTCATCAATAATTGGAGTAAAGCTTAAGCAAACTCTAATATGCTGCACCTCACCAATTCCCATGGATTAGAATTACCATCATTTGGGCAGACATTTGGCAGCTTTTGTGTCTTCCCTGCATCTCCACTGTCTGTTTGGGTTGTTAGTGCTCTGAATTATTGATTTTGTTTTTCTACCTGAGGCTAGGTACTTCAGGACTGCCCCTGCTGGAACTAATACCTTATTGATTAACCTATATTTTGTCAATATTTGCTCTCTGAGCAGCCCAATACATTGCAAATTGTGGGAATTCTTATCAGGAAGCCTGTAGGATTTCTTTTCATTGCTTGTTTTGTATTTATTTCAAGCTACTTATTTGCCCATCTGGTGAGTGTGACAGCTTTCAAATAAAAATGTTTTGGCTGCCTCTTTTAATATGATATATTGGCATTCAGTAGCTTTTAACGTAGCCTTCTGAAAATCTCTTCAACATAGCCTTTTGAAATTCTCTTCTGCAACTTTTGTCAATGCCTTTAATTTCAATATATATATTTTTTCATTTGTTCACATTCTCCTCTAATGCCTAGTACCAGTTAGGGAACTAAATATGAACCAGAATTGTCTAGTACCTGTAATTTAGGAAGTTATTTTATTTATTATTCTGGAGTTTTAACATATTCTTTGGGCACAGATTGACAGACTGGAAGAAATAAGGGCCAGAACATTTCGTGGAATTCTGTCAGTGCAGAATGCTTTTCGAACATGCAAAGCCCGCAGTCATTTTAAGAATCTTAAAAGTGTAACCATAAATTTGCAAGCATGTATGTACTGTATTATGCCTTTATTCGGGTTTTCTATTTCTGCAACCTTCATACCATGAATGATGGTTAACAACATTTAAGATATATTGTATAATTGGAGTGAGGTTATTTAGTTTAGCATATTAAGATTCCTTCTTTATCTGCAGTGCTGCGGTCTAAAATAGTTAGAAAGGAATATATAATATTGAGGGAGAGACATCGAGCGGCTGTCACTATTCAGAAGGAATTCAAATGTAGAATCTCAAGAGAAAAGTATACTAGAACTTTAAAAATGGTGATTCTAGTTCAGGCAGGTAAAAATGACGTTGCTTCTAGACTATAATATAGTGTGCCGGAAGTACTATTGTTTGTATTGCCATTGTTTTCTTCATGATTAGATTTATACACATTCCTCATTCAGAGATAATGGTGCAGTAACTCGCGGATGGCTTGCAAGAAGACATACCAGAATCATTCAGCAACAGTTGCAGAAAAAAGCTTTAGCGGAGCATATGCTTATAGATAAATGCACTGGAGATCTCAACGGCAGTAGAAATGATGTCCATACACAAGAGAAGCAGGTATAAACTACTAAGCATTTGTCAATACCTAGTCAATATTTAAAGGAAGTGGGAGGGAGGATATTTACCAGAATCAATCAAGGTTCCTATAAGAAGATTTAAGGCTAATTGTCTCAAAAAGCATGATTGTGGATAACTTCTTGTTTCAGTCCTCTATCTAGATTCTATATCATTGTATTTTGTGTCATACCAACTGCACATTAATGATTTTTTTGTGGCAGTTTGCTGAAGAGGCGTCACAACCTGAAATGACAGTCACTGTTCAACCACCGTTTCCTACAGACTTCCAAAACCGTTTATTAGCTGCAGATGCAAGATTGAGAGAACAGGAAGATGAAAATGCCTTGCTGCGTCAGAGACTACAACAATATGAATCCAGGTGGTTAGAATATGAATCTAAGATGAAATCCATGGAGGAGATGTGGCAGAAGCAGATAGCATCATTACAGATGAGACTTTCTGTAGCTAAGAAAGGATTGGCATCTGATGAACTTATGGATCAACAAGCAATCCGTGATGAAGTTACAAACCTTGGAGGAAGTGTCCCAAGACCATCGGCTGCCAGGCACACTGTCCTTAATGACAATAGCGACTTTGATTGGGAAGATGCCACCTCAATCGGAGCAAAAACTCCTGAAAATAATTTCGCAACACGCAAACCTCCTCGGCAATATGAGACTGGATTGGAAAGGGAACATGATGCAGGAAGGTCTGCAGTTAACCATCTAATGAAAGAATTTGACCACAGAACACATGTCTTTAATGATGATGCAAACTTTTTGGTGGAGGTGAAATCTGGTAAGACTGAAGCGAACCTTAATCCAGATGAAGAACTCCGAAAATTGAAGAGTAGGTTTGACTCCTGGAAAAAAGCATTCAAGCTTAGATTACGTGAGACGAAGGCCGTACTACAGAAGCTTGGACACACGGAATCCTCTGAAAGGGCAAAGAAGAGATGGTGGGGTAAGAGAAGCAATTAGCAATGGCATGATTGTTTTGCCACTGTTATTATTTTGAGATGAGCTCGGATTTTCCAGAGACGAGCAGAAAAGCAGAGGATAAGAACTGACTGGTGCAGTTCTTAATATTTAGTAAATAAATTATCCAAAGGCCATTGAAAGATAAAAATAAGCTGGAAAAAATCCCGGTGCTTCTAGCTATGGAATGGATGGATTTTCATGGTCAGTTGTATATTTAAATTTCCGCTTTTCTGTGTACGAAGTAAAAGCGGCTGTATATTGGTGTGATATGTTGTCGGAGCTGAGTTGATGGATGAAGGTGATTCTAGTTCAATGTCCAAAGATATTCTTTGTAATTATATATATATTTCCTTGTATCTTATTGTCTGATATGCTTGCAGAAGCAAAAATAGAGGAGTTTCAGCAGATTTTGGTATTCAATTTCTGTTGGTGTACGTACAGGTATCTTACAAGCATTGTAAGTAGAGACGTTTGATTATATGGTATTTTTGTTTATCTGATTGAAATTTTCCTGAAATCCACAGATGCTTTGGCATTGCTAATTTGTTACACAAACTTTGGTCCGTATCAATTGTGTTATGCAGGCTTGTGCTGATGCTGAAAATAATCAGTATAAGATAACTATCACTAATTAGCAAGTCAAGATTTCAGTATTGTAAAGTTGTAGCAGAATTGCTCGGAGTTGGAGTGGTTGCATATATATTTTAAATTTGTAATGTTAAAATAATTCTAAAAAATAAAGTATATATTACAAATAGGAGCAATTAATTGCTGGCATCCCTACGATATTATGTCCCGATGATATGCTTTGAAGGGCAGGTCTGTAGGTTTTTCAAGAGCAACCGGTCAAGGCTATGCACTGCACATTGTCATAAGGATTTGATATTCGTAGAAGAATGTTGAGTAGAGGAAATACATTGTATGCTATAATTGTCAATAAATAGGGAAAATAAGAACACTTACATTGATACATGGAAGATTCAATCAAATGGTAAGCAGAAAGAACATACGAAGGAAGTCGAGAATCAATTGCATGAGTAGTTTAGAGTGAATTGTTATGTCATCTTTTGCTTGTGGACTTCGTATATGGAGGAGTTTGTGTAATGAAATAAGAGATTATTAACATATGACACTGTATTACAAGTCTTTCTCTTGGTATGATTGATTTGATCAAAAGTGTCTAGTGTCCCTGGGAGATAACTGGTGTTGAGATCACGAGCCAAAGCGCCAGTTTTGTTTGAAGTGTTTATGGGGTACAACTATGGTGTCGAGGTTAAAAGCCAGTGCGCTTATTTTTTCAGTTCGATACTATAGAGGTCAGTAACTGTCGTGAATGTACTTATGTCCCAAAAATAAAGAGCAAACTATTTTGATCGAGTCGGATGACTCAGCAAGGCATCGTTAGTGTCATATTAGATTGATTGCATGTTCCACATGACACAATATAAGATTGATTGCATGTTGTACAAGAATGCAGAATGTTGATGACTATTTGACTAGGATGTTGATGAGATGTCAAAATGAGTGCTAAGTGGACTATTCAAAATCATGAGAAATTGGTCAGTTGTGACTATACTCATGGGATATAGATCATAGATTAATGACTTACTATGTAGATGATCCCTAAAATGATAGATCATATTTGATTAGCTGTTGACGAGATTTATGACATATCAATTGACATACATTATATGGTTGACATGTGAAATGACCTGGTTAATTCATTTGAATCAACATATGGCATTGTGGATCAAATGTTTCAAACATGATAGTTCTTAGTTTCTCATCTTCATAAACATGAGGGCATTCATAGTATGTTCTTATTCGACAAAAAATGTCCTTAAATTTGGTTTCAACTTTGTGGAAGTGAGACTTCCACCTCATTGTTGGGAACTGTGATCATGAAACATTCTCTCATTGAATTTGGTTTATTTTAAGGTGATCTAGATTGTTGGATTTCTAAACAATTAGTAGAAGGGGAGGGATTTTACGTTGTTAAAAACATTTTGAAAGTTATATCTCCTGTATAGGTACCAAAAACCTTAACTGACACATTTGAACTCAAATCTGCAGCACTTGGACCTCTAGGAGCCCCAATGGACTGGAGGAGGGCGGCTTTGATAATCCACCTATGGGCCTAAGCCCAATTTAAGTACCCCTTATACAATGTCTTGTTTAAAAGCTTAAGAAAACTGAGTTCCATTTTTTCGAAATGGTTGTGAGGTTAAGTTAGCTTGTGCATGTATTTTCAAATCTTATGTTACAATTTTCATATTTAAGGAAAATATAATTAAAATATATACTTTCATTGCTAGAATCATGTTTGGATTATAACTTTTCAATTTCTTTTATTTCAATATTTGTAGAAAAATGTTTGAATTATATTTTTTAAATTCTTCTTTAAAGATTACAATATTCATGTATATTTTTTATATTTTTTTAGAAATTATTTAGAGAATCTTCAAAGTGTTAGGGTTTAAGGGTTGGTACAAGTATGACGGGTTTTGAACTTGAGTTTAAGGGTTAGTACAAGTATGACGGGTTTTGAACTTGAGTTTAAGGTTTAGTACAAGTCTGATCACATCGTTGCTGGTTGGTAGACTCTACTTTTAATGGATATATACTTTAGATCATTAACACAAGGCTATAACTTTAATTTAATTACAACTTTTTAAAGTAAATCAAGGGAGCAGTATAAATTAAAACTTTTCAAAGTAAATCAAGGGAGTTGTCAGTTTTTATGGAAAGCATAGACTGGTTGTGTAATATTGTAATAACTATATACTTTTGATGTGATTATCACATCGTTGCCGGTTGGTAGACTATACTTTTGATGGACATATACTTTAGATCATTAACATAAGGATACCACTTTAATTTAATTATAACTTTTCAAAGTAAATCAAGAGATCTATTAATTTTTATGGAATCATACAACTGTTGTGTAATATTGTAATAGCTATATACTTTTGATGCGATTATATAGAAATTTTATAATTAGAAACATAATGATGCTTTTATTTTAAAAATTAATCACAAAATTCAAAATTTAAAAACCAAGCATTTTCTCAAATTTCTTAATTTTCTTATAATTTGAAAAATAGAGAAACAATTTGATTATTTTAAAAAATGTATAAATGTAAAACATGATTTTTTTTAGGTATCTTTAGCAAAATTTCATTAAATAATAGTTAAAAATTTATATTTGGATATTAGACGATGTTAAAAAAATGTTGTTTTCAACTTATTTTAAAAGAATTTTTAATCAATTTTAAATGGCAAAAAAATGTTTCTTATTCACAATGATGTTTGTCATTGTTGCATTGCCACTTGTTTGTATGAAATACTGGTGTTGAGAACTTGTGCTTTGGAATGAAATAATCTTTTATGCTTAAATAGTTTTGAGCTAGGTTGAGCACCCCTTAGTGAAGTCATGTGTAACTGTTTTGATGTATTTTGAATGATGTAATAAATGCTTGGGTTCACTTGTAGTCAGGTATGCACCCTTTTAAGTGATCATGGTTGATAATCTAGTTGCATTTATATTACTGTTTCATCAAGTTTTTGAGATGTGAGAGGAGAAACGCACATGGGGGACACGTGGAGGCACTCAAATTTTAAGGAAATCCATAGGGAGTGGGGAGACATGTGGAGGAAACCCCCAAATTTTAGGGAAAATCATAGAGGATGGGGGATAATGGGGACCCAACATAGGCGGCCTTGTTTCTAAAATTATAAAAAGAAATTAACAATTCTTTGTCCCATGTAATTTCATCATTGTGCAATGTAAATATTAATACTAAATTAAAAAATCAGCAACAATACATACACGATTTTCAATCGCCATTTATATTATGATTGATCATAATTGAATTTCAGATTGAGTCAATGATACATGCACAACTCTTCAAATTTATGAGTTGTAACAAAATCATAAATGAAATACATTGATTCAAATTCATCATTTAAAATTGCACTAAGTAAAATTTAAATACAAAATTGTAGATATTGAAGTTTGAAAAGTAAATTAAAATTACTCAAAAGTCAAAAGTTGAATTGAAACTAACAATGAGAAGTGAACATTGAAAATAAAAGTGGCTAAAAGAAATCAACATCAAATGAGAATCAATATCGTTCCATGGAATGGCTTTTTACATCCAAGGCTTTACATGAAATATGTATAAAATAAAATTAGGTTTAATTTTACTTTTTTTTTTACTTATTTTTTATTTTTTAATTTTTTTTTTAGGGTTTTTGGAAAAAAGAGAAGGGGATGTGCAAACATTGCACTTTTGTGAGGGGTGCCCAAAAGCCCTCTATTTTGTGTAACACGCCTTGTACATTGGTGAAACATTTTGTCAAGGGTTCCTTATAAAAAGAACCTATCTTTGACATTAATGGTTACAAAAACAACGTGTTTGACATTAACGATTAGTTTAGCAAGTGAAAGATGATGCTCGTCCTCATGGACATTATGATGCTCGTCCTCTCAGCTTTACGTGAACGATTCACAAAGAAGAAGAAAGACATCATTTCTGAGTCTCTGCATTAATTCCGAAGCGTGGTATATGGAAGGAATTATAAGATGGCAGTGGTGTTGGATTGCATTATTGTTACTTGGACTGCACGAGCTTAATGTAATTTCATTTGTAGTTGATGGGAAATACGATGCGTTTATATACGGTCTTTGAAACGTAAATAAATACAACAATGGCAATGATTACAAGAGCAACACCAACATAGTATTGGAATATCTGGTGAATACCGTTGCCTCGAGAGGTAGATTCACTTCATATTCATATGGCCAAATCAACGACTTTTTAAAATGCTGCGGACGTCTTTTGTGACAGTCTCATGGATGACTTATGAATATTGTCTCAACGCCATTGGAGCTTGGATGTAGTTGCAATTATGCTTCATTCGTTATGAAAATTACATGTTTGTGTTGAAATTTTACCAAGAAAGTGTTGTCCACCTTGTGATGCCTTGGGGTGGACAAGAACACATTAAAAGTGGTCCCTAGTTAATTTTAATAAAGTGTGAAGTACTTCATTTTTTTAAAGTCACTTTATTAAATTTTTAAGTCATGGTATCATCCTAAGTTCATGTGAGATTATTTCAAATGAGTGATAAATTAAAGGTTCTCACGTAATTAAATGATACGTGTACACTAAATATCATTTAATTATTATTTTAATGAGCATTTATTGAGAGCCTTTGATCTAATCTAATCTTGGCCATTGGATGAAGAGGAGGAGGTTGCCATGAACAAAAAGGGAGGAATTAGGGATTGAAGGCATTCATTCATTTCATTCACCCAAAGATTTTGGAGAGGGAGAGAGAAGAAGAGAAGAGATAAGAGAAGAAACCCTTGAAGAATTTGGAGCACAAATTCCAAGACAAATCTGTACATCGGGAAACTGTACAACAACACGAATTTCGAGATGGCAACACATTTTTTAAGGTCCGTACAACATTCAATGCAGTCCATACATGCACATTTTCCAAGGTAGTAGGTGTATAATTTAATGTTGGTCGTACATGCACCTAAAATGAGGAGGAACAACTACACATAAATCGAGAAAATCGATCGTATAGTCCACATGTGCGAGTATGTATAGGTTTGATTGTTGGCACATGTTTCGAGGCAGCTGTAAAATTATGTCAGTGAGATGCTGACACGAAATTCAATGCAAACAAGGACATAGGTACTATTGTTGTAAAATTTGGAATTTGTCTTTGAAAGGAATGAAATTTCTCTCTTAACAGGTTTTCCCTTTGGGTTTTTATCCTAGACAGTTTGGTAAAAAATATCGAATCTAAAATTTTCATGTGTGGTTGTCATAAATTTCTGATTAAGAAAAGTTAGGCTGCAAATAAATTTTCCGACTTGTTTAAGTTGAAAGAATTTCTCATGTTTCAAGTAAAAATATTTTTTATATGTGAAGTATATGCATGTTGGGGTTTGGGCATTAAACTACATGCAGAGAAGTTTTTAAAACTTGAAACCAGGTTGGGGTTCAAAAAAATTTCAGTTTGCCTCTGTTCTCGATACCAACGAAATCAATGGCTTGAGAATGTTAAGAGCAACGGTGATATTGAAGGTTACAATCACACACTCACGGCTCTCGTGAAGACTCTGGCATGCAAAGCTCCCTTAAACACGAAAAATATTCGCCACTGGATCATTGGTGGTGAATTTCTCTGTCACCATTTATGGATTGGAAATGTGCTTGAGAAATCTTGCGGGCCCTGACTGTGGTATTTGTTTGAGAGAAGCGATTGAAACTACGAATGTGTGTTGTTCTTCACAGGTTGGAGCTCAAGTGCTTAGAAGGAAAATCAGGTTGGTTTGTTTTGTAAATTTTTGTTTTATGGTCAGATTTGTCTTTTTGTTATGTAGTTAATTGGCATAGGAAAGAAGCCTAGAGATTATTCACTGTGCTTATAACCATTCTAAAAGGGAAGGAGAATTAGGAGGGCGAGATCAATTTGAGGCAGGTTTCTACTGATCACCTCTAAGAAGATTTCATCGTAAAATTCATGTGGTTTAGATTTGTAAAGAGAAGCATACATGAAAGGTTAAGGATCAACTGAATGAAAGAGGAGACAAAGAGGAATCTCGTTAAAAAAACCAAGAAGGCGATGAAGCACTAATACAATGCAATCGCAGAGCATATGAGGTTTATTGCAGCCTGGATCTAGTTGGAGTAGGTTTGAGCCCTACCCTTCAAACAACCGTAGGATGCTTCTTTCAATGGATGCACGTCGCCCAAGGAAATAAAAGTAACTTCTTTGATTGCTTTTCTTTTCTTTACAAGTATTCCTTCCTTTTGTCTTGAATAGTTAGTTTTTTAGCCAAAAAATAGTTAGTATGAAAAATATTACTTTTTGTTATAGTGAGTAATTGTTTATTTTGCATAATGAAAAAAATCAAGGAATAAAAATCATTTTGAAAATTTGTTGCGACAAGATGTGATTAATTTGTTATATTTATAAATAAATTTGTTATATTTATAGCGAAAATCGAAATGACCTTTGTTCTTTCTATTTCTTCATTATCAAATTAAAATGCCAGTATCATATGAAATTGTAATATAAGCTTAAAAATTCACTTATGAAATTGTAATATAAGCTTAAAAATTCACTTAATCAGTATGATCATTTTCCCATGGAATTATCTTGGAAAAAAATTATAACTGATTTTTTTTTTATATCTATGCATGGAACTCCTAGCTATGCATGAAACATGCTGTCACACACCAATCAGCTTGTTATGTCATTGTTTGCCATACATTCACGATAAATTTTCCACATTTTTCAATCCACCTAGGTTTTGTGAATGCATTGGTTATGTAGAATGGTTTGTCATACATTTTTTTCTTAATTATAGGTTTATGAAAGAGGTTTAAAGTTTTCTTTTTAGTTTTTCTTAATTCTAGATTTATGAAAGCGTTTTAAGGTTTTTATGCTACTTTCTCTTTCCTTCAAACAATATTTCCAAACCATTGCAATTGATTACACCTTCAAGTTTATTGCATCAATCAATTCATATTTTCACTTATTATAGTGATTCCATTTTTCTATTTTAATCGTTCTTTGTGATTTATTTACCCAACCGCATTCAATTCCGTATACTCACATTGCCATGATTCATATGTGATGTGGAATCATTTGGTATGCCTCGATATCCGCTAGGAATTTCATGTGTGATATGTGTTCACATCAGTATTTGAGAAGGACCGTGAGACTTCACAAGTGAAAAGGCTTCTTTTCATTCAATCTACTTGATAATAATGATATGAAAGTGTATAAAATTTATATGTATTTTTTAATAATCCATAACCAAACATGTAAAAGAAATATAAAATCATTTTTTTTTTTAAATTATAAATCTTAAAAGATGTTTTATTTTTAAATATTGAGATATATTACTTATTGTTTAAAGTAATATTATATTTTTTATTTATTTGTTTGAAAAAACTACATGAGAGAGATTATATTATTTATTGTTTAAAGTAAATGTATACATTTTTATTTATTTGTTTGAAAAAGCTACATGAGAGAGAGCATTATTTATTGTTTGAAATAATGGTATACATTTTTTTTTTGAGAGAGATTTAAAATAATGATATACTTTTTTTTTTGAGAGAGAGAGTTCTATTGATCCGGATTTATGTGGGAACGAAATAAAAGAGCATTTACAGAATCAAATACAGATATATATTGCAAATGACAGTGATACAGTAAACACATATTCTATTAAATAGCGGAAATAGAACAGATTGTAAAATACAATAGCTAGAATGGTGGCAGCTATCTCTGAGAAGAGATGTGGCCACTATGCTCATTCATGCCAAGATGATTACGAAGAGAGGCCGAAAGGGCCTATTTATCATAAGTATGAGGGAAAGAATCCCAAATATCCAAAAACTTAACCCTAGGAGACGAAGCGCCAAAAGTCATGTGGGCCCCGTTTGGGTAAGTTAGTATATCAACTTCCTGGGGTCGTAACTTTTGCATACGATATCCATTTGGGGCGCACAATAGCTCATTGGAAAGATCTATTCAAGGATTAAAAAAAGGGTCGGCAAATATCAAGTCCGACACGTGAATGGGTTAGGTGCGTAGTAATCATATTTGCCTAACTGTTCGATACCGAAAAAACATCATTTAGGGCCTCAAAACGACGTCGGAAGTTTAGGACCCAAAAAACTGCTAAAAATAGTAATTTGCCAAAATTGCCAGAAGATCATTTTGAGCCAGTAGGAAGAGGTGGGCTGCCACCCATATCCACCTGGATCATCTGCATCCCTTGATAAGTTGGTATTTGGTGAGACATTTAATTTAATTTAATTGTCATTAATCAACTGAATGTAAACTCCCTTATGGACCCTAGTGGTTCCATACACCTTGTGCTCGATGGGTCCTTGTAATGTACCCAAGCAAAGATTTAGGCACAATAACTCAAAATTGACAAACTTGGACTAGGATTTACAATTTCTTTTCGAAACACCACTGAACTATTACTAATCCTTTCAAACCATTTTTTTAGAAAACCTACAGACTCTAAATAACTCAAAATCTACACATCCCATACACCTAAACAAATTCACTCAGGGATTTGCTTCGACAATTTGCACATTTTGAACTGCATCACACTTGGGATGGTCAAAATGACGAGAGGTAATGGCCCAAGGATGGACACTTCTTTGCTTCTGGTGCAATACTGGAAACAAATAAACAACAATAAGAACATATATTTGGACTTAATAAGACTATGGGGATATCATATGCTCAGAATTAGACACCAAGTACAACTTCACATGCATCAATTCGATATTAGGAAAGACTGGCTCATTATTTCATCACCGAAAGGAAGACTAGCTTGAATCTGACTAGGAAGATTGTTGGTTTCCAACACTTTCCAAACACACTGAGACTCTCCCAAATTCGACCACAGAGACTCATATTGTCATTAAGACACCCAAATCAATCTGAACAACTCACTTGTAGACTCCAAAAGCTTTTAATAGAAGTTTTATACTCACATCCAAATGACTATGCAACAACAAGAAACTAAACAACACATAGTTTAACTAGTAACTTGAATATATTAACACAATACTGAGAGAAAAAACTTGGGTATTTATTGCTAAATTTATATGATAGTAATAATACTAGTTACAAAAATATGGGCCTCTTACACATCTCAAAAATCCAGAAATACAATGGCAGAAATACACAGGTGCGCTTCTTTATAGTTGAAACCCTCATATTTGGTAACATGGATGTATCTTGGTCATCCAGAAGTATTTTTGAGTTAAAAAAGGTGTTTCCCACTGGAAACGATGCTCCAAATGCAATGGAACGGGTCTTAAAGTACAAAAATGCTCAAATTTTTTCAAACTAGCAGATTGTTTTCGACGCACCAACACCGGATCCACTGATTGAGATGATTATGCCACACAACAAAGGCACCAACACACTGGATCTAAAGAGGAGAGTTGAGAATATGACTTAGAAGCTCCAAAATGTAATGCCTTCATCCACAAATACACCACCAATAGAGGAAAAAAGAGCAAGCCCACACTGTAGATATTGGAAAACCACACAAGAATACTATTTGAAGGCAAGTGCGCTCTCCACACTGAAAATAATGGCACACCACACTATTAAACTACCATAAAACTATCAAATATTCATATATGCATGAAGCACACAATATACATCTGATCCATGAATCTCCGTAGAGAAATCTGTGTGATTTTTCCTCCCACAATTACCTGCAATGAAACACAAATGAGAGATCTAGATGATCTCTCTTCACAGTTGCAAGGGGCACATATCCTAAGCTAGAAAGGGGCACATCTACCAAGGTTTGAAAATATAAGAGCTCTCCAATATCAGAAATCAAAATAACCAAAAGCTATCAACTGGGTTTCTCATCCTTCTTTTATAAACATCAGATAGCTTTTCCTCCTAGAATTTTCTCCAAAAATAAGAATAAAATTTGAATAATATGAGAGAATAATCACTGATGACACATTAGCATCCATTTCTAATGTAATTTGGCCAAGTAAAACATTTACCATCCTTGAAATTCGAATTAGAGGTGCATAGCTTGAATTTTTTTTATAGGAAAGTTACACTATCATGTGGACCCAATCTACCCTCAAATGCGCCCTCACGGGCTAAAATTAGGACATGTAGCTTTCCTAAGATTAATTCCTTGTTTTCTTGACAGTTACTAATCCTTCTTGAGCCTTATTGCAAAAATATGGAAGCTTCTCCCTTTTCTACTTTTATGCTCCTTTCCTGCCTTATGCTGCTTTCCTACTTTTAGTTGGTTTTCCTGCTTTTAGCTATTTTTTCCAGATTCCTTGAGGGAGACAACTCATAAGGGCCCCATACATCCTCCTATGCACTCTCATGAACCAAATAAACAATTTCTTTGCATTGAATAATCAATATTTGGCCTCATCCATGACTTTTTCTACCAACATTTATAATTAACATGAATTTATCAAATGACTTTTGTCTAATTTTAGTTATTTAAATCAAAGGATTAAAATTAAAATTTGGGGACATGATAGTCCTCCCCGCCCAAGATTGCTTATTCTCATGCAATTTAAGATATGTTGTTGAACTGATAGATATTGGAATTCCAAATTCCAAACTGAACTCAATGAAGTTCCACCATGCTACTGTTGCGCTAACTCTGATTATAATCTTGCCCTCAATAATTAACTTTTTTCCCCAATGTAACTTATGTTAAACCCAGCTGAAGCATCTGAGTGCCAAAATGATCCATGGGTCCCAAATGAACCTAAAATTTGCAAGGTGTCTACAATAACCACCTCTGCACTGCATAGAATCCACATAAGGAACCTCCCAAAGGATCCCAAACCAACAAGCAAGTGAATAGCATGTCCATCCATCACAAGGTTTCCTGGTGAGGAAACTGAACCAATGCTCCACAAAGATGGACTCCTCGAAATCATGGATGGCTCTCTCTCCAATGCCATCAACTAAACTGCTACACCAAGCAATGCCAGGATCCTATTGCTTGTGTTGTACTCCTCCAAAGATCACTGTCACCGGTGGGAATCTATCACTCGAAACTATGTTAGGATCATGCCACCATATTGGAAGTTCATCACTCCCAGTGCTGAACTGAGTCTCTGTGAGCCTCTCCCACAAGACATGAATCTCATCTCATGCCAACTATACTTTGGTCTAATGACTTTCATCACGATCACTTTCTCCACCCAAATGACTCAAGTGGAACTCCCATACTTTGCCATGCATGAGGGAAGCATCAAATAGCACCCATAGATGCCTCAAATGCTCACACTATAAAATGACTGATGTACTTTTCAAACCCAATGGTATGACCAAACAATCAATATCAAATAAAGAAGAATACATGTGTGTCTCCTCATATGCCATCAAGCTTCTTGCTTGCACTACTGCATTTCAAATACTAGGAAAGTAAGCAGAACCTTTGGTACAAGGTGACTCCATATTTTCCATGTATCTTTCTACCCAATCCATGGATAGATGTGAACTGGAGGCATCATATTGTAACCATTTTTTCTTTTGTTGCTGCTCATAAAACATGACAATGTGAGATGCATCAAATAGTCCACAACTAACATAAAAAGGAACTTTTACCTCCTGGAGTTTTCATTTATGCTATGTATCTATTCACCCAATCAATGGATGCATAAATCTCTCTGCTGCTTGGTCCCAATGGAATGAACATAGGAATATCCTCCATGATTATGTATTTATCACATAGAGAAAGCTCGTGTTCTCTCTGGAGCGAAACCAGTGCCTAACAATATTCCTTTACATCAATTCTTCCTTCAAGTGCTTGCAACTTTGAAATCTCCTCATGTTCACCTCACACATGAGGCTGCTCCAACATATTATGTCTGCAATCAACCACACACATGATCACATGTGGTATTGGGAAAGGAATGCAATTCTCCCAATGCCATATAGAGTTGTTCTACTTATGTTGTCTTGTCTTCTGCAAATTTGAGAGCAAGATCTCTATCCATAAACAATTGCAAGTAATTTGCTTTCATATTTTCCAACTCTCTCTTGATGATGCATAGTTCGGAAGTAGAGACTCTTTCTTCAAATCCTTCTTGTCTCTCCTCCAGTTGAAACCTTCCAAGAAGATTTTCAACAAGTTGATGTGCATCATCATTTAGAGACATGAAATCTTGCAGTAGCCTTTCTTCCGTGACTAAGAGTTGGATCTGTAAGTCAAGCATTGGGTGTGGAAATCCTCACAGCAGATCTAAGAGATAATGTATACCTCACAAGAGAATAATTATGATTAAGCAGGAAAATGGAAGAAGAGTGGTCAATGCAGTATAATGAGCAACATAATAATAATACAGTAGAACTCGGATAGAAGCAAAATAACTTCACACACCCTAATTAATTAATCACAATATGGACAAATAAGTAGTACAATGCACGAGGATTCGAATGCCAAGGTGGCAATTCGAATTAGCCTTCATGGAGTGATCAAAAGATCACTGGAGTATCATCGGAGCACAACTAGTAGTCTATCTCATCATCAGTGGAGTCATCAATGCTCAAGTAATTGTCAACCATCAGTCAAACTGAGTGTGGTAGGTGTAATTGAGTGTAACAGGAACAAACTGAATGAAGGAGGCTCAGTAGAGGGTGCATGAGGAGCTAACTGAAGTCGGAATGGGAATTCAAGTCTCATTGGAGGTCCATCGGAGTGATATAGTCAGTTGAGAGTCAATCTAGCCTTAAATCAAGGAAAGAACTGAAGATAACTGAATGGTAGGTAAGGAAGGGCGCCTTTCTCATGCAGTAGGTGAAAGGAGGGCGCACTAAGAACTAGGAGGGTTGAAACTGAGTGGAAAGAAGCTCCAGGGGCTAGCTAACTAAGGGTTAGGTGCTGGGATTGATGACTGGGATGCATGCAATTGCATGCATGCATGCAAGAATGAAAATGCAAATAATGAAAATGTTGGTAGGACTAGGATGGAGTATAGGAATATCCTAACACCCCCCCTTAATCCATCCTGGGCCCTGATAACTGAGACCAAAGTTCACCCAATGCAATGAATAATAACAGTCAATAAACCGAGGAAATGGGGAAAACCTCATGGGAAAAATACCCCCCCTCAAAATAGACTGTAAGGCACACACAAAAATAAATGCTCCAAACTCAAGCAAGTGTGATGCTTGTTCATATGTCTGGAGGTATCTTCTTCTTGGGAAGAAGTGGATCATGCTAAGAAAGCATGTGCTTGTACTTGCTCTTCAGATCGAATGTGATGAGAACAAATTGAAAAATATGAGGATGATCCTTGAACCTGTGATTCGAATCAGCTGAGGTAGGATCAAATCTATGAATGTGCAGATTGTCTTTTGTCTTCTCCTTCAAACCATCATGGGTGAGATTATGCCAAAAAGAACCATCAAATAATAATGATTGCTTGGAATCCAAATCAGCTCCAAGAATTGAATCATGGTTTCTTGAGATCTCCTTTGAACCATTAGAGGTGAGATCAAAACTAGTAAATGCATGAGAAATTATCCCAAGCGAAGTGGCAATGGTTTCTTGAGATCTCCTTTGAACCAGCAGGGGTGAAATCAAAACCATGATGTGCATGAGAAATTATCCCAAGCGAATGGCAATGGTTTCTTGAGATCTCCTTTAAACCAACAGGGGTGAGATCAAAACCTTGGTCTTCAATAACCTTCTGAAAGCATGAAATAATGATCATATAGTAGTACATAAGAGGTGAGTGATCAAGGAGAGTGAATGCATTACCTCCAATGGCTGATTTTACATCCGAAACATTTATGTGATCATGATGCAAACCAACAGACTCTGGTGCAAGAGAGGATTTAGGACCTTCTGCAATTTGTAGAGTGTGAGCTGGCACATAATTCGAAATAGAAGAAATTTGGAGCATGGGTGTAGAATTTGCAAGTTCTTCTTCTTTGTGGACAACTTCAATATGAGATATGTTTGATACTGATTCATGATCAATGGGATCATCAAGGAGGGAAAATGCATCACTTTGCTTGCTTTCGAAGGGGTTTGGACCAATCCCTTCATTCTGTCTGCCAAATCTTTCATCCAGGTGGGCCCATAGCTCTTTTGGAGTTTCAACATCATCAAGGTATTGGTATATCATGTATTCAGGCAAAGAAAACATCATTGTTGCGTAGACTCTGTCACCTTTATTTAACTAGTCAATCTCTTCTTCAAAAGATTTGAACTCTCTTTCAAAACAATGATCAAAGAGATCATTTTTTTCAAATATGCTATCATTTTTGGTTTCCATTCATCATAGTTGAGTGGAGAAAGAAGATCATAGTTGAATGGAGAAAGAGGAGGGATTTCTTCTGAATACATGGAAGCTGTAGAAGACCTGCAAAAAATAATAGAAATATCTGCAACTGCTATTGCTGCAAAAATGCAGAAACTGCTGCAACTGCTGCACTCGAAATCTTGATAATAACCTGCAAAAAACTCTCAGGAATGGAGATAAACAATACTCTCAACATGCTTTGATACCATGTGAAAATCATCATAGATCTAAGAGATGATGTATACCTCACAAGACAATAATTATGATTAAGCAGGAAAATAGAAGAAGAGTGGTCAATGCAGTATAATGAACAACAGAATAATAATACAGTAGAACTTGGATAGAAGCAAAAGAACTTCACACACCCTAATTAATTAATCACAATATGGACAAATAAGTAGTACAATGCATGAGGATTCAAATGCTAAGGTGTCAATTCGAATTATCCTTCATGGAGTGATCAAAAGATCACTGGAGTGTCATCGGAGCACAACTAGTAGTCTATCTCATCATCAATGGAATCATCAATGCTCAAGTAATTGTCAACCATCAGTAAAACTGAGTCTAACTGAGTGTGGTAGGTGTAACTGGAACTAACTGAATGAAGGAGGCTCAGTGGAGGGCGCATGAGGAGCTAAATGAAGTCAGAATGGGCAGTCAAGTCTCATTGGAGGTCCATCGGAGTGATACAATCAGTTGAGAGTCAGTCTAGCCTTAAATCAAGGAAAGAACTGACGATAACTGAAGATAACTGGATGGTAGGTAAGGAAGGGCACATTTCTCATGCAGTAGGTGAAAGGAGGGCGCACTTTGCACTAGGAGGGATGAAACTGAGTGGAAAGAAGCTCCGGGGGCTAGCTAACTGAGGGCTAGGTGCTGGGACTGATGACTGGGATGCATGCAATTGCATGCTGCATGCAGAAATGCATGCAAGACTGAAAATGCAAATAATGAAAATGCTGGTAGGACTAGGATGGAGTATAGGAATATCCTAACATTGGGTCCTCAAGAAATTTTTGTATGCTGCCACATGTGTGCTCATGCAATTCTTGTGAGTCATATAGACTCCCATAAATTAATTTAGCCCTATCAAAATTTTGAGCCTCAATATTAGAAGGTTATACCATGCCAACCTTTTCACTGGAAGTGGCTTCCATCTCAAGATGAAACAAAAGAATTTGACTAATACAAAAATAAGAATTGTGGCTATACCTTTGTGTCACCTCTGTTTTCTCATATGGTGGAGTGATGATGGCATGTTCTTCCATCAAACCCTCAAGTTTGCTCTAAAATGGTGTGTGGATTCCCTTTGCTTCTCCATGAAGTTCCAATGATGTTTGAAGGACTGATCTTTTTTCTTCCTCTGAAAATGTTTCACCCCCACCAATCCCATATTCCACCTCCTTTGTAGTCAGGATCTCAAACTCATCAACAAAGAGCCTTGGGTGTCCATGAGTGAATTCGCTCTTCATTCTTTCAACACCCTCTTGCATTATTGCTTGTCCTTCCACTTTGCATTGTTCTTCAGTGCTTGGTAGTGGACTCAATGTAATGTTCATCATGCTCAAATGTTGCACACGATTCAACTAGAAGAATTATGTGCATATTTTCTAATGGTTGTAATGTACTATCAAATTGCTTGTGGCATGAATCCACATCACCAAGTTCATCCTCAACACCCACTTTAGCATTAGAAAAATCTATGCTATCAATTTCATCACATGAGATGGGGAATTCTTCAGATTAATGCAAGAAAACATTGCTTCTACAAAAATCAGATTTACCTTGGCATACCTTAGCTTGATGCTTTCTGCTTGCTTCTCAAGGCACTCACTAGAGGAACCACATGGTTCTTCTCTTGGAATATTGCTTCTCTTAACATTTGATGGCCGATTGGTTCTTTTATTTTGCTTCTTCAAGCAAACCGATGAAGCTTCCTTCGTAGCATCAAGATTCTTGGAGAATCTACTTGGAAAAGATAATTTCATAATGCTAGAAGCAAATGGTTTTGGTGTAGCTTCATTCTATTGGAATTTTGAGCTCCAAGTATTTGAACACATTCTCGAAAATATGTGCTACCCTTCTTTGATGTGTGCTGCAATAGGGGTCCTCGTTCACGAAAAATATCTCCACCTTGAAAGTGCAGAAGTCTTGGAAAGGTCGGACTTCTCGGATCTCTTTCCTCAATGCTTGCTATTCTCGGAAGCATTCAGAAGGATTAATTCCTAGTGGTTGTCCTCCAAATAAAACTCTGCCATCAATAACACTGACCATTGGTGGGGTGTGTATCCAATCATCCCTGCATATAATGTTACATGAGAAATCCTCCTCCTCATGTGAAATAGACAATCCATCTTTTCTTCCTCAGTCTACTTGAAATTATCTTCTTCTGCAACTGGTACCAATATCATTTTGTAAAATCTTCTTTAGGAAAGGTCACAATGCACATGTGCAGAGGACCATGATCTTATACCACTGTAATGTACCCAAACAAATATTTAGGCACAATAACTCAAAATTGGCAAAATTTCGGCTAGGATTTACAATTTCTTTTCCAAACACCGCCGGACTATTACTAATTCTTTTAAACAAAGTTTCTAGAACACGTACAGACTCTAAACAACTCAAAATATACACAACCCATACACCTAAACAAATTCACTCAGGGATTTACTTCGACATTTTGCACATTTTGAAATGCATCACACTTGGGATGGCCAAAATGACGAGAGGTAATGGCCCAAGGAATTACATGGAAACTTCTTTGCTTTTGGTGCAATATTGGAAACAAATAAACAACAATAAGAACATATATTTGGACTCAATAAGACTATGGGAATATCATATGCTCAGAATTAGACACCAAGTACAACTTCACATGCATCAATTCGATATTAGGAAAGACTGGCTCATTATTTCATCATTGAAAGGAAGACTAGCTTGAATCTGACTAGTAAGATTGTTTGTTTCCAACACTTTCCAAACACATTGAGACCCTCCTAAATTTGACCACATAGAATCATATTGTCATTAATACACCAAAATCAATCTGAACAACTCACTTGGAGACTCCAAAAGCTTTTAATAAAAGTTTTATACTCACGGTTAGATGACTATGCAACCATAGGAAACTAAACAACACACAATTTAACTGGTAACTTGAATATATTAACACAATAATGAGAGAAAACACTTGGGTATGTATTATTAACTGTATATGACATTAATAATACTAGTTACAACAATATGAGGCTCTTACACAACTCAAAAATCCAGAAATACAATGGCAGAAATACACTGGTGCGCTCCTTTATAGTTGAAACCCTTAGATACGGTAAAATGGATGTATCTTGGTCATCCAAAAGTATTTTTGAGTGAAAAAAGGTGTTTCCAGCTGGAAACGATGTTCCAAATGCAATGGAATAGGTCTCAAAGTCCATAAATGCTCAAAACTATTCAAACCAACAGATTTTTTTTCGGTCCACTAACACTGAATCACTGATTGAGTTGATCGAACCACACAACAGAAGCACCAACACATTGGATCTAAAGGGGAGAGTTGAAAATATGACTTAGAAGCTCCAAAACATAACCCCATAATCCCCCCATCCACAATTGCACCACCAACAGAGAAAACAAGAGCAATCCTACACTGTAGATACTGGAAAACCACACATGAACACTGTTTGAAGGCAAGTTCCACACTAGAAATACTGGCACACCACACTATTAAAATACTGGAACACCATCAAATATTTATATATGCATGAAGCACACAGTATACATCTGATCCATGAATCTCAATAGAGAAATCTGTGTGATTTCTCCTCCCACAATCACATGCAATGAAACACAAATGATAGATCTACATAAATTTTAAAAATAGAAGAAAAACTACATAAATTATATGCATGTTTTTTCTAATATAAATTTTAATAAACTATACAAATTAAAAAATAAAATTAAAACTACATAAAAATAGACGAAAAAAAAAACAAATACAATAAAATACATAATTTTAAATAAGGAAAATTAAAGATCTCATGGAGGGAGATACCACCCTTTTCACTCCTTTACCTGCCCTTAAATAATAATAATAATAACAAAATAACAAATTAATTTATAAAAAATATCAAACAAGGGAAAAAATCATTTTTTTTAAATGTACGAAATGAAAAGAAAAGATTTAAAAAACAATGATTTGGGGTGAGAGGGCCAGCAAGGCATAGCTAATTCCTAAAATTTCTCTTTTGCCCCCCTCCCCACTATCCCTCTCTCTCACCCTTGGGATAGCCCTTTTGCTACACATATCACTTTCCCTCCCTTCCATCCCCTTTATGAAAGTGGGATACAATCCACTGTCATTTAGGGAGGTTGAGTGTTTTCTAGGGGGTTTTGGGGCATTGATGATTCTTGGACCAACCCTTTCCTCCCCACCCCCCTTTTCCACCCATTTTCATTTAGTGAGGGGTGTTAATGGTGGGTTGGGGTACGAGTGATTCTTGAAATTGTCCTTTTTTCCAATGCCCCATCTCCCCCTTTCTTTCCATAGGAGTCACCCTTTTACTCCACACTCCACTATCCTTCCCTCGCACCTCTTTATGGTAATGGGAAATGCTAAATTATGGTGGGTTGTAACCCACAACCATTAGGGGAGTTGTAGGAAGGTAAAGTGGGGAATGGGGAAAAAGGTAAATTCTTGGGGTGGGAGAGAGTGATAGGGTGGTGGTGGACTAAAGGGTGTGGTGAGGGCTTGCACACAACCCTTCTCCTCATTAATGGGAATTCATTAGCATGATGACCATGTGGATCTAGTATAACAAATTTGTTCCTTGTCAATATGGAGCTTAGTCAATTCTTGTATTTGTTAAGATCGTGTAGACAATTGGTTCTAAAACTGGGCTAATTCATGCATCGAATTATACACATACGTAGGAGAGTGACCAAAATATCCCACTATTGCTTTAGTTTGCATAGCATATTCCAAGGCATCCCTTTGGGTTGTGATCCTATGTTGCATTATCAAACTTTGAATCAAAGGAAGGAGCCTCTCGATAAACCATTATGTGTGTTGTATGTCATGGATGTAGTATGTTAAATGAATTATTAGATCCCTAAATATTTCGTTACACTCCTAAGTAGATTCCCCAACAATTTCCTTAATATCCTTCATTTGGATATGCCATGTTTCAATCTCAGTCTTTTGAAATTCAATAGTAGAAGTCTGTTTCACATCATCTAGTATTTGCATTACCTGTTGCAATGTACTTTATACAAAATTCATGTATTATTATAATGCTTATCTTCATAAGGTGGCATGCAAATCCATCATCTTGGTGATATGCACAATGCCCTACATGTTCACTATGGATTCACATAGAAATCAATGTTGTTGCACATCCTTATCACCTTTACAAGAAAAATTAGGCAACCAAAACATGGAAATCCCTTTTGTTCCTACCATATACAATCATAGTTGTGGACAAGAGAAAAACTCGTATGTATGGGTTGACTTACTAAGTTTTTTATTCCCACTCCCAAAGATACTACAACCGCTAGTTGGATCACCTCTAGTATATAAATTCCCACTACTACGATGATTACATCCTCCATTGCCTACTATGCATCCATAAGTTTGTTGACTAAGTACTCAATGAAATTAAATTACCACTACCGACTTCATTTGGCGTTACCTAATCAAATTGAGCGAAGGGTTGGAGTGTGTACTAGCTTGGATTTGCTACTCTTTGGATGTACCATTTCCAATGATATGATCTCATCCTCCTGAAATTGTCAAATAACATACGTTACTTCCTCATCATGTTGCATATCCACTTTAGTTCTAGTACTCATTAATTTGTCCAAATTTGGCTTGTATGCAACCCTATTCTGCATTGTATTTGATAAAATATTTTGTACTCTTTCATTTCCTTGCAACCTAGTCTAGGTCTATCCACTAGATCTCATTGGCATTCCTTCACCTCTCATCCTCCTCTGTAAACCCTCTTCCAACATCATTCCTCCATCTCTCAACCATTGGCTATCCATTTCACCCTTCCTCTTAGGCTCTCCAATTCTCTCATTTGCAACTCTTTTACCCCATTCTGATCATTTCATTTAGTGCACCACTTTAAATTACTCCTTGATTTTTGACATTTGGTTCATCCACCATAGTTTTTTCTCTCTCTTCTCCGTAGGGGTTGTTTAACTTACTATTGGGATTAAATTTTGTCCTCCATGGTATTCTTCAATTCAATCTCTCATTGTTTCCAACACCATCCTAGTCCACCCCTCAATGTAAGGATCTATATTTCCATGCTTGGAGGGTTAAATGGAAACAACTCTTCTTACACCAACAACATCTTTATCCAATTAGGGATTTTGTTTAACAATTTCCCTTGAAATCCTTTCTTGAATTGATGTTTATCCCTTGAATATTTTTGATATGTCTCTTCCACAAACTCTAAAATATATTCTTCCAACATTCTCTTTACCGAGAAATCTATAGCTTGACTAATAGGGTGATCGTAATAACATAGAGCTCTACAATTTTGGCTATTGCAGAGATAATTCAAGTATATGCAACCATTTGTATAGAATCACTTTAAACTCAACCCATTAAATCTCATAAACCTCTTCATACCACATGATTTCCACATCATGTCTTTGAACTTGTTTACATTCCATATAAGCAACAAGGCTTCTTCTATAGCAACTTGTTCAATCCAAGCATCGAACCAATCTTGCACTTTCATCTTAGAAAAAAACTACTTCATTCTGCTAAGGATCCACACTCATGATTTGGTGTTGATGATAAAACCATTTGTTGGCTGTAAGATGTAGTTTAAGGTCCACATAGGTGTCCCACAAATGTTGTTGTGGTATGGCATTGGCTTTATCAATCCTTCAATGAAGGAAGGTCTCACTTGAGGCACATTACCAAGATGTGAGATAGCTAGGGGTTGTAACACAATGAAGACATAACCTTGGATTAAAATATCCTTAATCATCCCATATCATACATTATTTTTATTAGTTTAAAAATAATCACAATCGGGGAAAATTTTCAGGATCCATAATTTTCTTAAAGTGTAGAAACCTTGCCAAATCTTACTAATTCTCAAATTTCCAACCATAAAATATATGAATTTTTTTTGTTAAAATATTCAAATTTATAGGGATTTTATATATTTCATTGACAATTTTGACGATGGTTATAGTAAACTATTTTTATCTTTTGGAATCTGGGTGAATCATTTTGAGAAAAAAAGGAATTTGGCTAATCTTTTTTTGGGAAAAAACATGGAAGACTAGCCCATGGGCTAAATTTTGCCCCTAAAATTTTCCTTGATCACAATATTCAATACAGTGAAGAACTATTCATTCATTAACCATAAATGTAGAATTAACAAGCATCACATGAACATCATCCTTATAAACCATAAAACACAAGGTAAGTGGAATATGAGGTAAATTTCCATTAAGATACAAAGCCAACATAAACTACATTATAATTAACACAACATAATATATAATCCAATACCATCCAATTAACACAACATAATATCATAATCCAATACCATCCATGAGTTGCAACAAAACAATACAACCATCCACCAACATCCATGAGTTGCAACAAGACACTGTAACAATCCACCAACACCAAAAACCTACTAACCAAGAAGAGAACCATCCCAAACAATGGATTTTGTACAAATTGTTTTGTAGAAATTTAGACTTGGTAAAAATAAAATAAAACAATTCAACAAAATGGCTACATTGCTACCAAATGTTATGCATGTGCACCATTAATTCCCGTAGTCATAAAAACTAGGGATATTTTTAATTCCACCCATACATCTACATGTCTCTCTTTTTCTTAGGATTGGTTGCTTCCATATTTCCAAACTACATAGCACCACATTGGATCTACCTATGTAGAGATGGCATAACCCTGCCATGCCATGATTCAAAATTGAAGGGGAAACCATTGACATGATGTCGATCCATGGATTATCCATTTCAATGACCATGTTGACCATGTTGCAAATATATGATTTTCCATGGATTATGATCCATGCAATATCTTTAATGGGTCGATATATCATTGGTATCATACTAACATGTCTGATGTTCACGTATATGTTGGTCAATGTTGAAACAATCTCTATAAATATATCCCTGTACATGGTCCATATAGACTGATATTATGTATAACAAATTTTGTACGTACAGTGTACACTAACTAATATAATACACAACATTGACCAATATTATAATACTTGATAAACAATTCAATGATAATGTATTGTCGGCTCTTAATGCTCGAACCCTTCAATAAACTCACCATAACACCTTGCACACTTCCCCTACCACCCGTTGAGCTGACATCGATCATACGTGGTGAGGGAGGGGACATTCCGAGTGGATTACACCCATATCCAAGCACATGATACATGATATTAATTTATATTATAATAGTCTATAAAATATAGAATGACTAATATAGTGAATATAACATCATAACATATTAATTCATATAATAAATAATATTTAATCAAAATGTAACTGGGTTAACAACCCTATAGGAGACATTGATATTGTTTGATATAGTCGCTTTTACCTTATATATTCACATCACATGACGATTATTTTGTTCTCAAGCACCCTCTTAGATTTGTTGTCAAGCTCATGGTATAACTAATTTCCGAATATCTTGGTGAGGAATTGTTCCTTTTATCTTATTATCCCTTCCGTACGTAGGATATATTGTGTTCACTCGTTGTTGACTATGCATTAGTCGACTTTGACTGACTCACAATGTCTCTTTTATCCAAAGTTTCAAACAAATTTTCTATTTATTAATATAAAAATTGAATATTTCTGTAAGCTGATTGGATTATCAATTTGATGTGTTATTGTTGCGACAACGATGTAGGTATTGGGAATGAAACTGTGTGTAATTGAAAAGGCGGTGGCATGGGTATGGAGAATGCATGTTGTTATTTGTTTGCATCGAGAATGGGATGCTTCTCATTGATGGTGCTACCTCTCTAACAGATGATGGATGCGATCTTCGATTCGAGCCTTGTGTTGGGTTCTATTTGAGAGCAAGAACAACTAGGGGAAAACATAGTGGATCGTCATGTTCGAGACAAGTAGCACTTTTTCCTTTTGCTCTTTTTTTTGAGATGTTGATCAAATGTTTCTTGTTTTCCTTTTCTATCACTTTAAATTACCATTCCATGAGCAATTATAATGGGAAAGTCGTGTCATGGGTCGAGGGCTATCTGTATCATGGGGTATCACAATCATGAGGCTTGTCAAACCTATGACATATCACATTGTGATGGCCATTGGGAGCGTGGGGCATCACATGATCAAAACCCATGGGAGGGAGACACATGGAAGTGTATCGTGAGTCATAGGGCCATGGGATTGCAATAGGGTCCATGGTGTATCACAATGTCGAGGGGCACGAGAGATGCAATATATTTTGGGGCTTGGGCAATTGAGGGAAGTGACACATCGTGGGGCTCGGGAAATTGAGGGAAGTGATGCACGAGGGGGATAATACTGTGGAATATGTGGCATTCCACAGGAAAAATACAAAAAATGAATTTGCAATATCCATCCCTTGAAAATACATAATTCAATTTACATGTCCATCCTTCGAAAATACAAGATTCAGTTCCCAATTCCCAAGCGTTGAATACAAAATATCATTGACTACGTTTCACGATGTTTAATTTAAGTTTGAAGACACCACCAACTTACAACAAAGTATTGCACCATCGACACCTATGTCAAATTCCCCACCTAGATTTATTTAATTAATATAAAGTTATTACACATGTCATTGAGATTCTGAGACACTATAGTTGCAATGCAAGTAATACAAATAGGTAGCACGTGGGGAAGTTACTCGTTTGAGGTACGTTACACCATTGCTTTCCCGCACACACACTTTAGCGCCAAGATGCTTCACATTTGGAGTGTAGTACTCAGATTGAAAGTAACCCCTTTATTTAGGTCGGTTACACCATTGCAACGAGGTACTTATTTTCCCACATTTAGCTTTCCTTTACACTTTTACATCGAACTTTTCTTGGAGAGATAGAATGGCTAGTTTGTACACACTAGTTTGCTCACACAGATTTTCCCATACAAGGTTGTTCACATAAGTTTGCCCCGTGATTCAAGGTAGGAGAGAGAAACAATCACATGATTGTACACACATAATTGTCACACAAGTTTGCCCATTGCAAGGCAGGAGATATAAAATGGTAAGACACATGCTTTTACATTGATACTGGGCTGGCATGAGAGAGATATTAAAGAAAACATGTTACTTTTCTTTTGTATCTTAGTAGATAAAGATTCAGTAAATATTCTACTATTATTGTAATGCCTTTTTCACAACTTTACTACTACATTTTTAGCAAGTTGGATAAATTAATACTACCATTTTAAACATTTAACCTCTATATTATTTTAGATATAAAAACATACCTTTTAAGCTACTTTTTAATACAATTTTCCATAAAAGCTTAAAAATAAAGTTTTTTAAAACAAAGCTCATACATTTCCATTCTATAATAAAATAGCCATCTTTACTACCATTTCATAAGGAATTATTCTTATACAGCTTCACTATGAAAGATAACACCCATTACAAGGAAGGATTTAAGGATCAGAAAGGGTAAAAGGAGTAGAAGTAGCATATCTTATAGCCATGATAATGGCATGTAGCAGTGTAGGAAGCAATGCTAGGAAGCATGTTATACTTCACTTTAATTATCTTTTACTTGTACATTAAGTACCAACTTATGTCCTTGTATTTAATGGGGAAAGATTAACCAGCTTTAAAAGGAGGCTTAGATAGGGTGTATTTATTTTAGTGTCAATATAAAAGACTATAAAATGTAAATATCTAATTGGACACCTACGAGGATCAAAATAATCAAATGCCCTACAACATTGACATGGAGGATAATATGCTCATGTTGTAAAAAACATATAAGAGTACATCTTTGAATGATGCACAATTCTTCTTTCAAATGATATCGACTTACAACATTGCAATTCTTTCAAATCTTATTGACTTACAACATTGGTGCGTTTTCATTTTCAATACAACATTACTACCTATCGACTTGCAACATTGTTGTGTCATGCCTGGGTTCCTGGAGCGGTATCTTCTAAGCGATGGGGATTATCTATTTCATAGCACTTGGTTTCCTTGTTTTATTTGATTTATCATTACATGACTTTTCAAAATTTTGGAAAAACTATTTTCTCTGTTTTTTCGTTTGTAGTAGTTAGTTAAATTTGTTTTTTCAAAACTAATAATTTCCCACCATAAAAAAATAATATGCTCGTTCATTTTGCCAAACAAATTATAACAAATATTAGACTCAAATCATCTTCAAGATAGTTTACAATGGATTATAATAATAGCATGCATAAGGTAATAACATTATGCTTTATCTTTTGAACTCCTACAATTCATGGCACTTAGGGATTTATCTTTTTAACTCGTACAATTCAAAACATTGTGAAGTATTGGCAAATACTTTGATAAATTATACAACTATATAATAATATGAAAATTTTCTCATTATTAGGATATATAATATGTCCATTTAAACATAATTTTCCACTCCATTGTGAATAGTTGCAAATGCAAAAGGTTGCATTCATTGGGTTTGTATTGATTCCTTGTTGCCTCTCCTTAAATGTACATGTAAGTCAATTTCAAGTTAAATGTACATGTAGGTCAATTTCAAGAAAATAGTAATAACACTGGCAAATAGATAATAATGAGTGAGATATTCTTAGTACGTAGTTGAGCCAAGGACTAAAAAATTGAAAATAACTTGTGCTTGTTTCATTTATAGGCACTTGTGACACAATATCTATGCAAGTGTTGTAATCTTAGGCAACCAAGGTCCATGATGATAAATATATACATTCATTTAGAAAGCATGCTTCTTTGAGAAAGTACACAATTGTCTCCCAAAAGAACATACCGATTATTGCCATATACCACAATAATGGACTTCAAGCTTGAAATGCTCCAATCTTAACATCATACATAAGTTCGAATTTATTTTTATTTAATAATTTAATGCCCAAAAACTTTATGTAAAAATATATATTGACACCATCATTATATATCTTTTAACAATATTATTTTTATATCACATCAAATTAAGTATCATTCTCAAATGTAGTGCATTGGCCATATGTGATCAACACTTTTTGAAAACAAGTATAGAAATGGATATGGGTTATGATTTTGGTAATATTTAATATTTAAAATGTGTTGGGGTGAAAATGTGAATATAGGTAACACTTTTTGGAGTTAGGCATGATGAGGGATTGTGAATTTCAAATTTTGGATGAAAAAAGTCAACTAATTTCTTAGTTGAAAGTTTTATAATCTATTGGTTGATAAAAAAAAATTATTTTAACTTTGGGTAAAAGTTTTCTTAGCTGAAAGTTTAAAATTATCTCGACCAAGAGTTTATTTTCTCTGATGAGAAACTTACATATAATCACATTTTAAATATCTCAAGGAAAAGTCTTGGCCGAGAGCTTAGATTCTTCACCCAAATGCTCGGCTGAGAATTTGTGGGCTATAAAATACATACAGAGGTTCTACCGAGACCAACGATTTTCATCTTTCAAGTGAAAGTCCTGAGATTGACCCAACCAAATAGTGACCGATTTGCGCCAGATTTGAACGACAATGCCACCTTTCACCTTCACACATCTAGACTAGGTATGAAGTTTTAATCCTTGTGTTGTATGAAGACAATTTTATGGATCAAAATAATATTTCCTCCTCTCTAAACTCTAAAAGGATGAAACCCTAATTTGGGATCGAAATTTTCAACATAAATGATGCTTGCGATTTTGTGTCAGGCATGCAAAAGTTTCTAAAAATATTATGTGAAGACTTAATCTAGGTAGACTCCAATTGTATGATATGATTATGGATTGGGATTTATATGATGCTAAATTGAAAAAGGGAAAATACCTAGATGAACAAGATACTTGTGTTCATTCCTTCTAGTAGAGGGAAATCTTCCCTACCTAGTTACGCCCATTCCTTGTTGTTGAAAATGAAAATGTTGTAGATCGAATAGGCCACCATATACCGTGAATGGTTTGCAAATCTAGCTGAAATTATCTTGGGTATTAGGTTTTGGATAAAGACAAAAAATCTTCAAATTTTCCTGATCATTATAGAGATTGCAAAGTTCCCTAGTGTAAACCAAGTGTAAATTGTTTGAAGCCATTCTCCCACCTTCCTGGCCATGTGTGTATTCCTAACCTCATACTATCTTAAGTTGTTACTATTAGGCCAATGTACACACCAAATACTATATGATGATAAACACAAGGTTAATATGAATATCCTAAATTTAGTACACCATATCAATCAGTTGTACTAACTAATACTAGGAAATATCCAACAAAACAATGATGCATAAGTGGTCAACTAAGAATGCATTTAGAGCAAGCTAGGTTGCTAGTTTTCGTTGTGACTTTGTTGAGCTCACTTGGAAACCCTCTTGGAATATTTTACCCACTTTGTGTTGTCCTACCATATATTGATGCTTGTGATATTCTTATTGGATTGAGTTGGTTGGATGGACCTACCCTATATATGAGTAGACTTGCTTCATGTGGACACACTGTAAATTTGAATTTCTTCTTTGTAATTTGGTTCTTACTTTTCTTCATTTTCATTAGTTTTATCTCCTAACCCACTAGCTTGTAGTGCGGAGAAACATAAACAAGTTATAACTACAAGTCAAGGAAAAAATATACAACTTTGAACAATTTGCTTGCTTACAAATTAGTCTATGCAACCAAAATAGCTAGAATATTGGGGAAGGGTTTGGGAATCCATTCTTCTATAGGATTATATTTCTTTTGTGTTTTTAGATTTACTTTACTATTCATTCAAGGAAACATTCATTGTAAACAATACCCATTATTACAACAAGGGATTTGACTATGTTCCTTTTGATCTTTGGTAGAGTATTGCTTCCATTTCTCTTTGGAGGCACGCTCCCTCTTACATCTAGATATTCCCATTGCTATGTGGAGCAATGTTACTTTTAAAAGGTTGAACATTATGGAGTTCAAATGTCAGTGAAAATTAGTACATTGTATATCCAATGTTTTTGTGTCGTGAGAATATGGATATTGACAATGTCATTTTGATTGAAATTGCCGGTAGTTTTTACTTCTGAAGATTGTTTACTTGGAGAGATTTGACTATCTAAAAGTCTTGTTTTGTATGCTAGTTCATCCTTTATGATGATGATTTGATATGTAGTTCAAGCCATGCAAATAATTAGACTATGTATTCTTTCTTATGTCTTTTCCAATTTGCTCTAAACATGTTATCCATCCTAAAACTCTTATTGTATCTTGACCTTAAAGAAACAATGACCTCCATTAAGCAGGGCACCCTCTGGTCTATTTGATAGTTTTGGAAAATCTTCCATCCATGGGAGGGAACATATAACCATCGCTTAGGGACTATTTTCATTCACATCAATACATAGTTTCAAATATATAATATAACGTCCACCATTTGTACATTCCCGTGGTTGCATAAGAAAATGTACAAAATACAACCCTTTGTCAAAGTCCATATTGACCAAAACAAGAAAACTAAAAAATTGAACAACTCTAAAAATGGGATTATCTTAAGTTAAAGAATTGCTACCAAGGTTCTCTCCTCTTTCCCTGAATGAGTTATCAACCATTGTTGCAGCTTCCTTTGCCAATCGATATGTGTTCGTATTATGCTTATGGAAAATATGCATTTCCCCAAAGCTACCAAAGGAGTTTAGTTACCTAGCATGACTCAACAAGACTTGTGGTATCATATCTTTTAAAGTGAAGGAACCATTGATGTATCGCAAATCATTTGTGAATCCCCTTGAATGGTGATGCTAGAAACACCCTCAATTCTAGAAATATTTAAAAATGCAGCCCTCAATTCTTCCTGATTGTTAGAAAACACATCCAACCTACTTGAAAAGATGTACTAAAATGTGGTAAAATTAGTTTATCCGTAGCTCCGAATGTTTTTGGTTTTCCACTAGATGACCCATTGAAAAATATGATGAAATTCAAGTACATCCACAGGATGAATGATACATTGAGGCCAAACCTTAGGCCCTCTTAGTTGCTCTGGAAAGCTTTCTAAGGCAAAAGAAAAATTGTTCAACCGAGGGAGGTTTCCCATAAAAGAGTAAGTTATTCATAGCCACCCATTAAGACCATGACATAATCAAAGGTAGATTGGTAAAATTTATGGATCTCCACAAACAAAACACATTCCCTAGGTTTTCTCCTCTGACATAAGCAAATTATAGCCCAATGTCCTCATTAATCTCCATAATTCAGTGGTTTAATCTATTAGCTTTTAGAAGTATTTTTTTGCTACATTATATGCATAAAAGTAACTCTTTTTAAGAGATGTGGAGTGGGTATGAAGCAAGTAGGTATTCTTGTTTATAATTCATGAGTTCATATGTTATTCACAGTGGAATGTGAATTTCCCACTACACATATAATGGGAATGTCAACAAGGGCTATCACAATTAAAGGCCAATCATTTGTTTCTTTCAATATCATGTTTGTAGATATCTCTCATCACACATGGATAATTTTTTATTCATATAGATCTTCTGGAAATGACTTCAACAACAATAGAATCCATTTCGAGGGGTCTATTGGATGTAGTGCATCGATTCATGGTACTTGGTTTTAAACTGAAAATTCTTTGGTGTTGGTTTTCATAAATATATATGTGCTCACAAGTTTACAGTTAAGTATATTACTTTTTTTACGAATGCCCATCTCTCCATCATGTTAATCAAACTACAGGTGCACATACTCAGTGTATTCAAATTCCACAACAGCAAGGCTGACAAGCCAACCTAACTACTTCCCTAGCCAACCAACAAAATTCAATAGCTATAACATGTTCAAGTAGGTTATATTTAATTTTATTTCAACGATGTATGTAGAGATTAATGAATTTTGTGTGTCTGCATTCAGTTCCCTATTCTATTAGTTTTCCCAACATAGCTATACCATTGTCAGATAGGCTTGGTTTAGGTTAAATCAAACATACATCTTGTTTGAATGCTTAATGTGATAAATTCTCATGTTTTTCATACATGTGGGATTGACAATTTATTTTTTTGTATAGGGTCTAGTATAGGTATTGCTTCCTCATAGGGGAGTTGCACTAGTCAGATCGATGTTGAAGATGAGGACCATATTCCACTAGGTATTTTAATGAACCATTTCCTTTGGTTGCACATGTGTGTACAATACACATAAATTAAATATGAATTTTCTTGACATTATATAAATTTAAACACATGTGAATGTTTAACATCATATAGGTTTTAATGCTCTCCCTTGTATTACAAGTTGTCAGAGGGCGAGAGGTCATAGACTATTGCTCATAATCCAGCCTACGACCCTCTATACCCTCATAAGAGAGACATTTTTGAGGATTTTCCTTGGGAATAAAACATCACTATGCTTACTCTTGATGGGATGAAGGAGCATTCCACCAAATCGCACGTTAAGCTTGAAAAATATAAAATCTCTAACCCCAATCGTGAGAGTATCCAATTTGTTTTACACAATATGGAGACAATTAGCGAGGTTGGACCATCTTCGTATATTTTCTATGACATGATGTGTAGGAGGATATTTTCGGTGATGAGTTGTCACTCTTACGCTGAAGTTAAAATCATGGTCACAAAATAAATGGCCTTGTCATTATCTAACATATAGTTAGAAGACAAAAAATGCCTAAATATTGGAAGGTTTAATTATCCTAATATTTCTCCTTTCATTTATGAGAAGTTCCTATATGTGTATGGGAGATACCCAAATAATGATGAAGTAATTCAATACTTTGAAAAAAATATTTATGCTTGGTTTTGAGATCACATGGACCTTGATTATACAGATATGGGATCCAAATTCTATGGTGTTGGAAAAGGTCGTACATATGATCGACTTGACACCATGCGAGATGTTGGATTTAGGATTCCATCCCCTTATTTAGTAGCTCAAACCCCTAGAATGGTTTCACTTTCAGGAAGATTATAATGTGTATCTTGCTCATCATTGGTGTCAATGGATCAAATTAGGGATTATGTTGGGGTTACTTTGGAAGGGATAGAAATCATCCCAAGTAAGAGGCCATGTTCGCCCATTGCAGAGTTTCCTACATTTGTCTAAATTCTAGATGATGTGTTGAGAGATATGGACCAATTGGATCTCGAGCAATATGCATATTCTTGTGGTGATATGTGTGAGCAAGTACTCAATGCTTGACAAAAGCAATACTTGGGCAAGGTATGTAAGCATGTTACACATAATGTTGTACTCTATATATTTAGTCTTGTAATTGATCATACTGCATTAAATATCTTGCATTATACAATATTTCTCAATGATCAAGACTTTACTACTAGGGAACAATCTATCGACCACAAGGAAACTAAGGTACCAACAACACATGTATCACTATTTAATGTAGAATCTTTGTAAGTTCACAATTTTAAGACGAATTATTTGGGTTCAAGATATTTTAAAATCAATTGAGGCATATCACTTTTTACTTGAACTTATGAACGACTAAGTCACATAAATTGTATAGCCCAGGTCTCTTACATTTTAATGAATTTTTAGGTTAGTAGTACAAATCAAGAGATCACCGAGGAGATAATAGCCACACAATATCCATTAGCGAAACATGTATCACTATTTAAAGTACAAAATTTGAAACTTCACAATTTTAAGAAGATTTCTTTGGGTTCAAGAATTTTATTTCACAAATTTATATATTAAGTTTGACTATCACTCTTTAGGCCACACAAAATCTTGAATCGATGGAATCTGAGGCCCAAGGTGATGGTGGGATTTAGTGAGTTTGATTGATTCTCTGGATGGTGTGGAGACCTTGAGAAGCTTTCATAGAAGCTTAATGAATTCATTCATTGTGTATGGTAAATTGATATTCTTTGTAGTTGTATACATACCTTGTAATTGATGTACATGAGTATCCAGTAGGGGAATTAATTTTGGGTAATGACTGGAACTTAAATTGTATTTAGGATATTTAGTGCATTGTGCCTTGTATAATGAGTATACTCTTAAAAATATGATATTATTATAGTTTTTTTACATGTTTGACAAATGATTCTTTAATTTTTTTTCTTAATATGGTCCCTCCTTAACTTAGCTTTAATGTAGTTAAGTTTTTTTAATTTCATGCTTCATATTGACAGTTAACTTATTTAGTTAAATGAAACTTGCACCTTTGGAGAGGTAGTTTTACAACTGATCATGTTTTGAATTTTTTGTGACATGGAACCTAAGGTTATTTTGTTACTTATTGAAAGAAGTATGAATGGCCATTATTCATCCCGACAACAACCGTAGTTGTCTTGCTGCATATGGACATGTTTTTAGTGATATAAATTTAAGACTTTGTGACACTAAGTATTGGTTTATATGTGACAATGTTGTGCATTAGGGTTTAGGGTTACCAAGATTCTAGTTCTTCCTCTGTGTTGGATGTTACATTGTGTGTGAATATCAACCTTCCTATGCATCTATACTTAGGTGGCTTTCAATGTGTCTTCACAGGGTATTCTATTTGGTATGGTAGCTCTGCTTAGGGCTCATGTTGTTCCTTTTTTGTGTCTATATTGTAGAGGTTTGGAATTTGTATACATTGGCTCTTGTTTTGGTATTGCAACTTGTGTTGTGGCTCTTCCTTTTGGTATGGTGAATGTTCAATTATTTACTTACTGGCTCTTACTTTTGTGACATGGTTTTCTTCTTCTTTGAAGGAACCCTCTTTTTCATTTCTTTAAAGTTGAAACTTTAGTAAGATAAAAAATCACTTTGCTTTAAAAAATAATTAAGAACTTTCACTTCCGCAAACCTTAATTTCTATTATTCACATGTTCATGGACTCCAATTGCTTTGATACCATGTTTGTTGGGATATTCCTATACTCCACCCTAGTCCTACTAGCATTATCCATTTTTGCATTTTCAATCATGCATGCATTTTGCATACAGTCATGATTTTGCATGCATGCATGCAATTGCATACATCATAGTCATCAGTCCCAGCACCTAGCCCTCGGTTAGCTAGCCCTGGGAGCTTCTTTCTAGTCAGTTTTAGCCCTCCTAGTGCTTAGTGCGCTCTGCATGCAATTGCATGCATCCCAGTCGCCCTCTCTCACCTACCACTCAGTTGTACTTCAGTTAGTTGAGTTATCTTTAGTTCTTTCCTTGATTTAAGGCTAGACTGACTCTCAACTGACTGTATCACTCCGATGGACCTCCAGTGAGACTAGACTGCCTATTCTGACTCTAGTTAGCTCCTCATGCGCCCTCCACTGAGCCTCCTTCATTTAGTTAGTGCCTCCATGTGCCAGTTACACCTACCACACTCAGTTAGACTCAGTTTGACATCTGGTTGACAGTTAGTACTTGTGCATTTATGACTCCACTGATGATGATGAGGACTCCTAGTTGCGCTTTGATGACACTCTATTGATCTGATGATCACTCCATGAAGGCTAATTCGAATTGCCACCTTGGTATTCGAATCCTCTCACCATTGTATTATTTATTTGTCCATATTGTGATTAATGAATCAGTGTGTGATGTTATTCTTCTTCTATCTGAGTTCTACTGTATCATAATTATGTTGCCCCGTTACACTGCATTGACCACTCTTCTTCTATTTTCCTGCTTAATCTAAATTCTTTCATTGTGAGGTTTACATCATCTCTTAGATCTACTGTGAGGATTTTCACATGGTATCAGAGCATGTTGAGAGTATTGTGTATCTCCATTCCTAAGAGTTTTTTGCAGGTTATTATCAAGATTTCGAGTGCAGCAGTTGCAGCAGCTTCTGCACTTTTGCAGCAGTAGCAGTTGCAGATATTCTCTATTGTTTTTGCAGGTCTTCTCCAACAGCTTCCATGAATTCGGAAGGAATTACTCCTCTTTCTCCATTCAACTATGGTGAATGGAAACCACAGATGATAGCACATTTTAAGAGACATGGTCTCTTTGATTATTGTTTTGAAAGAGAGTTCGAATCCTCTAAAGAAGAGAATGACTGGTTAGATGAAGGTGAAAGAGCCTCTGCTACCATGATGCTTAATATGTCTCGATGCATGGTACACCACTTCTATTATGTTGAATCTTCAAAAGAGCTATGGGACCATCTGGATGAAAGATTTGAAAAACAGAATGAAGGTATTGGTCCAAACCATTTCGATAGCAAGCCCACGGTTGCATTCACCCTCCTTGATGGTCTCTCTGATCATGAATCAGTATCAAACATATCTCATATTGAAGTTGTCCACAAAGAAGAAGAACTTGCAGATTCTACACTCATGCTCCAAATTTCTTCTATTTCGAATTATGTGCCAGCTCACACTCTAGAATGGTTCTTAAATCCTCTCTTGCATAAGAGTTTGTTGGTTTGCATCATGATCTATTGAATGTTTCGGAGGTCAAATCAACCATTGGAGGTAATACATTTTCCCTCCTTGATCAATCACCTCTTATTTACTACTGTAAGATCATTTTTTCATGCTCTCAGAAGTTTATTGAAGATAAAGGCCATTGCCATTCGCTTGGGATAATTTCTCATGCATTTCATGGTTTAGATCTCACCTCTAATGGTTCAAAGGAGATCTTAAGAAACCATATTTCAAGTCTTGGATCTGATTTGGATTCCAAGCAATCACTAACATTTGATGGTTCTTTTGGGCATAATCTCATCCATGATGGTTCAAAGGAGAAAACAAAAGACTATCTACGCATTCATGGTTTTGATCCTACCTCAGCTGATTCGAATCACAGGTTCTAGGATCATCCTCATACTTTTGGATTTGTTCTCATCACATTCGATCTAAAGAGCAAGTACAAGCACATGCTTTTTGAGCATGATCCACTTCTTCCCAAGAAGAAGATACCTCTAGACATATGACCAAGCATCACACTTGCTTGGTTTTGGAGCATTTATTTTTTTTTGTGTGCCTTACAGTCTATTTTGAGGGGTTGTATTTTTCCCATGAGGTTTTCCCCATTTCCTCGGTTTATTGACTATTATTATTATTCATTGTATTGGGTGACCTTTGGTCTCAATTACTAGGGCCCAGTATGGATTAAGGGGCGGTGTTGGGATATTCCTATACTCCATCCTAGTCTTACCAGCATTATCCATTTTTGCATTTTCAGTCATGCATGCATTTTGCATGCAGTCATGATTTTGCATGCATGCATGCAATTGCATGCATCCCAGTCATCAATCCCAACACCTAGCCCTCAGTTAGCTAGCCCCAGGAGATTCTGTCTAATCAGTTTTAGCCCTCCTAGTGCTTAGTGCGCCCTGCATGCAATTGCATGCATCCCAGTCGCCCTCGCTCACCTACCACTCAGTTGTACTTCAGTTAGTTGAGTTGTCTTTATTTCTTTCATTGATTTAAGGCTAGACTGACTCTCAACTGACTGTATCACTCTGATGGACCTCCAGTGAGACTACACTGCCCATTCTGACTACAGTTAGCTCCTCATGCGCCCTCCACTGAGCCTCCTTCATTCAGTTAGTGCCTCCTTGTGCCAATTACACCTACCACACTCCTTTAGACTCAGTTTGACATCTAGTTGACAGTTACTTGTGCATTGATGACTCCACTGATGATGATGAGGACTCCTAGTTGTGCTTTGATGACACTTTATTGATCTGATGATCACTCCATGAAGGCTAATTCGAATTGCCACCTTGGCATTTGAATCCTCTCACCATTGTATTATTTATTTGTCCATATTGTGATTAATGAATTAGTGTGTAATGTTATTCTGCTTCTATCTAAGTTCTACTATATCATAATTTTGTTGCTCCTTTACATTGCATTGACCACTCTTCTTCTATTTTCCTGCTTAATCTAAATTCTTTCATTGTGAGATTTACATCATCTCTTAGATCTGATGTGAGGATTTTCACAATGTTAAACTTTTGACAATAATCATACATAAGATAGATGAGAGATATGGAAATGGATATTTAATTTTGTAAGCATTGGATACATTAAGGGTGGTTCCCTTTTATTTGGATCATTTGGTAACTGACCTTTGCTACCTAACATTAATGACCGTTTATTAATTATGCCTAACATATTGACATTATGCTTATCTCATTAGGCATAGTGCATATTTTTAGTCACCTCCACTTGCATTCCATTCCTCAAAATATTGAGTTTTTATGAGTCCTTTAAAAATTTCTATTTGAGACCATTAAATATGACGTACCATTGTTGGCAAAGATTAAAATGATTTCGGTATCAAATATATGCTTGGAAATTTTGTCATCATATTTTCTAGATAAAGCTAAAGATTACACAATTTTCTTTTTCTTTGCTTATTGCATCTACATCAATGATAGATTGAATTTCTCTTTTATTTAGACTTGCAAGTTTTCCCACAAAATGCAGAGGTAATTTCTTGAACACCTGTAGATAAAACATAGGCTTTTCTTCTTGAAATATATATACAAAATGCAAAGTTATTTTCTTGAATACACGTAGATGATAATTTAGAGATGCTTGCTTGATACCTATAGCTGAAAATGATATTTGTTGAATGGAATGTGGCCCATATTACAAAATGCATGATATTGATTTGAATATTATTTGGACATTTTACAAAATAGTATGAAGTCATGTTTATACTACATAAAAATGAAAGAGATTTGCTTGCCGTGGATATCATTTTATGATTAAAACCGATTCTTCTTTTAGATCATGATATTGATAACTATGGGATTGAGATTCCTTGATTTGCTTGGAAGAATCCCATAGCTACAAATTTGCTACTCCATTGAAATTAGTGGATTGGGAAAAGAGACAGGTTCGACTCTCCTTGCCTTCACTATATATAACATTTAATGAGAATTACTCAGAACAAAGTGTGAACATATAATTTCTCTCATTTTATTTTCAATTTGATTTATGTGCTCTCGTTATTTTCAGTAAATCAAACTAAACATAAATAGGAATTTCATGTTTTGGAGATATATTTTGAGTTACTATCACTTAATTGGCACATTAAATTATGCTAAATGAAAATGAGTGAAGGCGACTGAAGGCTTGACTACAACGTTACTCCCAACTTTTTGGCTCTTTGTCCGGTGTATATTCCTTCCACCGGGAGGCCACTCCCGAGCTAGGAAGGAACCCACTAAGGTAATAGAGTGCATAGGAAAATAGTTCTCTGAGAGCTCTCCAACTTTTTTATAACATAATAGGCTAAACTAGCTCTGACTCGACGTATATATGTCTTATATATTAATATGATTTAACATGGGGTTTTGAGACTATACCCTGCCTCTTTCTAACTTCTTATTATGACAAGAGAAAAGAACCACGAGTGTGCCCTCTTTTGGTTCACTATAACTGTTTATCAACACACTAAGTAGCAAGTATAGGGTTGTGCCCTCCTTCTCCAAAATAAACATATATATAATATATAGTTTGTATTGAAAATTTTGACTAAGAATTTAAATGAAAACAATGGCTATGCCTTCATACGTAAACTACAAAGGGAAACGCTCTCACTAGATGCACTGAGCAATAAAAATATAAGTAATTTATCATGCTGCAGATATTCAAGGGTTGTGCCCTTCAAGAGGTGCGGCCATCTAAATACATTTGCAGTTAATCAGTAGAAGAATATGTCATGGCCATAAACCAAGCTCACTCCTTCACACCCAAAGGAGCCAAGTGCTCCTGCCCAAGAGGATGGATTGGGAACCCGGTTGGGCAAAATGAAGTTCGATCGGCAAGAAGACTTGGCAAGTGGGGCACTTAGCCATGCTACAGAACGATGATGGGGCACGTGGACCAGGAAATGACATGTTCCCACCAATGAAGCCCACACTCAACCAAGTGGATATTGGCAAGCCCACAAGTGTGGCACCTCGACGACACGTTGGATGGTTAGCACGCGGATGGAGAATAGCTCAGGATGGAAACTTCTCACATAGCTCGAGTTGGAACCCTAAGTGAACTTGTGTTGGAAACCCGAGCAAACTCGCGTTGGAATCCAGAGCAACAAAATCGTATTGGGAGCAAGAGCAGCAAAGTCAGGTTGGAAGATCCTCACCCAAAACGTGATGGAAGCTCCACGCTTAGATCGGGTTGAAAGATGATTAGGGAGCCCAGCGGATGACGTGGATGTGGACCAACGACGGACCAAGGCAAGCGCACGACGAATGGACCAAAGTGGAAGATACGTTGAAGAAGTGGGGAAAGCACCCACACAACCCGACTGGGGAATGCCCAGATGGACCAAAACAACGATGCGCTCGAGGCAAAGAGACCATTGGAAAGATGGTCGATGCGTGGAGGGGGGAATGCTTAGTTGGAGTCGACGCTTGGCGTGGGCGCTAAGAAAGGGTGCACCCAACTTGTGGGTTGCACCCGCCCCAAGCGTCACCCAAGCGTCAAGCCTATATAAAGGATAAGGAAAATGATGAAGGGAAGCATCCATGTTTGGATGTGAACAAGTTACAGAAGGGTCGCACGAGCTAAGGAGGTTATCCGAGCTCAATCACCTTCGCACAGTTCACACAGCTTGACTCAGAACACAGTAGGGTTGCAGAGAAAGTGCAATTTGAGCATAAACGTGCACACTCGTTGGTTCAGCACAATGATAGTTTCGGTAGTAGCATCTAGGGGTTGCAGACAGTCGAAGTCACAGAGTTGGACACCCATTGGAGGGGTTAACTCAGCCTTCTTGTAATCTGTGTACTTTGGTGTGTTTGTTGGTTGGGCACACACTAGGAGCTCTGCCAGGTTCAACAACTCCATGATTGTAAACTTTTGTATTGTATGAAATATTTATGGGGGTTAGCTAGTTGGGCACCCCACCCATACTTGTCTTCTATTTATTTGTATTTCTGTGGATGAATGCACTTTGTTATTTACTTGATGCAATTGTGTAAATGAAGCTGCTAAGTAAGAATGGCATGTTAAGTAAACGAGTGTAGGAGATAAGTGTATAAGTGTTTAAGTGTTAAAATTTCCACAAAGTTGGTTAGGCATAGTCTGCTGGAGATTGCGCTCGAGTTGGCCACGCCCTCAAGAATCTTCCAGGTGGTGCCGCACGTCCCGAAAGACCATCAAAAAATTGGGTGTGTGTCGTGGCTGTGATAGTTGGTATCAAATCTGCAAATTAGTTAGGGTTTGGGAACTTCACCACTCTTCTTGCGAAGAGTTGGTATTAGAGTGTAGTTGTTGCGACGGTTGAAGAATTTTGGGGAATCTCTTGACCACATCAAAGCTTGGTTAAAGCTCACCAAAGCTCGTGTTAAGAGAAAGGGTTGCATGGAAGGCCGCAAACCCGCAGAACCGCAGTGCCACAGGACCGCAGAGCCGCAGGCACAGTGGGTTGCACAGGGTGCAAAAGTTCAGTTGGTCGCTAAAATTCTTAAGGGTTGCTGCAGAACAGGAGCACCGCAGATCTGCAGAGCTGCCGGAGCGCAATTCACTAAGGGTTTGCCAGTCGTGTGGAAGGAGTGCACCAAAATTTCGAGTGAAGTAAGAATTTGGCCACTGGAACGAAGAAAGGGCGCTTGGAAGCCCGTAGGTGATGTTGGCTGGGAATCACTTGGAAAACCGAAGTTAGGAGGAGTGGGCCGTAGAAATGCAGGATCGCACATCCGCAGAGTCACAAAACCGCAGTTCCGCAGCAACGCAAAGCCACAGTGCCGCAGAACCGCAATTGCGAAGGATTTGCACAAGGTTCGGTTGGCTCAATTTTCGGTTGAAGGATTTTTGTAAGGCTTTGCATTGGTGTTTCTTTGGTTGGGGGCATCACCTCTTCTTTCCGCAGCAAGTAAGCCAAACGGAACCATAGTCAAACCAAAGGGCTCATCCAAGAGTTGGCTTGGCAATCCACTTGTCAGGGTGCCGCGAAAGTGACAAGAGGTAAAGGGAGGAAGAACGCATGGTGAGAAGGCTTGTTTCGTTTGAAGCGAAGGTTGCCAAGAGGTCATTGGGAGCCAAAGAGCATGGAAGCTCAGGTGTGGTTCCGGTAGCAGCATTGCACATGTTTAGAAGCAGTGAAGTCAAATGGAGCAGAACTATGTGGACGGGACAACCGCATGTATATTGGAAAACTACCACAAGGTTTTGTGAAGCAAACGTTCAACAGACGGAGACAGTAGTGCAGCAAGACCAAAGGTTCGTTGGAAAAGTTTGGGAAGAAGCACGTTAAGTGTTGAGGCTTGTGGAAGACATATTGTCATAGAGTTGAAGGAAGCAAGTGTTTGGGGCACACAGCAAGCCATCAAATCGCAAGGCAAGGGATGGTTCCACTTGTGGAAGCACGTGCTTAGAGCGGATCCAAGAGTTAATAGAGATGGCTGGAACAAACTTGTCGGATGCGTTGGAAACAACGACCAAGTTTTTGCAAGATTTGGACGGCCTATTGCAGCATGCGTTCAAGGAGCATGTTAAAGGTGGGTTATAGTAGCACACAGAATCCACCTACGGTTTGAAAAGTCAAGAGGTTGCAAAAGCACTTTTCAACAAGTTTGGAAGGGCGTCGAGCATGGTTGCAACAAAGGTTTGTGAAGCCACAAGTTATTCAAGAGAGGTGGAAGCAATGATTTTGGAGTTCTTGCAAAACAGCGAGACTTAGGAGATGAGCATGATGAGATGGGATTCAATGCAAACATCCGCGTCTGCATCCGGGATGGATGAGACCACATGGGAGCTTGCGAACAAACGAAATCAAGTCAGAAAGTCGGCACAAGTGTTAGGTGAGGAAGAAGAATCCAACAACTCGAGTAGACAAGTCTTCAACCTGGAAGAATGAATGGTGCGGATAACTCAGAAGTTGGCAAGAACGAAGGGTTTAGCATGTTCGGTTGCGAAAACAATCAAGAACTTGGCCATCAGGGAAGGCATACTCCAGAAGCTTACTCAGAAGCTTGATGGCCAAAATGACCAAGGCAGGCAAAGTCTTGGAGAAGAGCAGAACCGAGGATGGGATGCTCAACGAAATTTTCGGTTGGCAGAACAACTGAAGCTTGTGATTTTCAAAGACGTAGAGTTGGTTGTAACTCTATGCAAGCTTGCAGCAAGTCCTCAAGGAAACAAGGTATTGCAGGAAACGAAAGTTGGAGCAGAGAGCTTGCCGAGCCAAAGAAAGGATGATGGCAAGACTCGACCACTCTTTGTTGGGGATTCGACGAACAAGCTTCATCAGAAGCACAAGCAACATTCGAGAAGGAAATGAGGCTTACCAACGGAAAAGTTGGACGTGACGAATGGCAACGCCACTTCACTTTTAATCCAGGATGAGGGATGAACCATTGGCTAATTGCCCGTGGTGACGACAATGAGACCAAAGGAACCTCGTGAAAGGTTTCCTTAGACAAATTCAGCCAAAACAGTGCAGAAGCACACAAAAAACGAAGCCAAGGGCATTGCAACGAATTTTCTAAGCAAACAGACAGTTCAAAAACATGGCAGAAGAGGTTTTTCCAAGGATTCAACAGGTTGTGGAGTGCACCGAAACGCAGAAGGAAATGCATTTCAGGCACAACAAAGTTCATTCCTTCGATTTGGGAGGATGGTTGGATTAGCTACTCAACCAGTTCAACTTTAAGGGGTATACAACAAATGGAGGTATTGAAGGATTGACTAAGTACTGATGCAATACTAGGTGGAACGAACAATAGTTGAACCAAGAGGGGATATTAAAGATTCCCAGCTGCGACAGTCAGTTGCAGATTGTCGCACAGAACAATGATGGTCACAGGAAGCGGTTGCAGCATGTTTTTGAGTAGCGAGGTTGCTTGGATACATTGTTGGGACAATAACAAGCTTAAGTGGGGGAGTTTGTCACAGCCATAAACCAAGAGCACCTCTTCACACCCAAAGGAGCCAAGTGTTCCTGCCCAAGAGGCTGGCTCGAGCGCCCAGTTGGGAAAAACGAAGTTCATTCGATAAGAAGACTTGGCAAGTGGGGCACTTAGCCATGCGAAGGAATGATGATGGGGTGCGTGGACCAGGAAAGGATGCGTTCCCACCAATGAATCCCACACTCAACCAAGTGGATCTTGGCAAGCCCACGAGTGTGACACCTCGGTGGCACGTTGGATGGTTAGCACGCGGACAGATCATAGCTCGGGATAGCAGCTTCTCACATAGCTCGGGTTAGAAGCCTAAGCAAACTCGTGTTGGAAGCTAGAGCAATGAACTCGTATTGGGAGCCAAAACAACGAACTCGGGTTTAAAGCTCCTCACCCAGAATGTGATGGAAGCTCCACGCTTAGCTCAGGTTGAAAGTTCGGCAGGCAAGACGGTTTCGGAGCCTGACAGATGACTCGGATGTGGACCAACGGCGGACCAAGGCAAGCACATGACGAATGCACTAAAGTGGTGGATATGTTGAAGAAGTGGGGAAAGCGCCCACACGGCCCGACGGAGGAACGCCCAAATGGACCAAACCGACGATGCGCCCGAGGAAAAGAGACCATTGGAAATATGGCCAATGCACAGATGTGGGAATGCTTAGCTGGAGTCGACACTTGGCGTGGGCGCTAAGAAAGGGTACTCCCAACTTATGGGTTGCACCCGCCCAAGCGTCAAGCCTATATAAAGGCTAAGGAAAATGATGAAGGGAGGCATCCAAGTTTGGACGTGAACAAGTTGCAGAAGGGTCGCACGAGCTAGGGAGGCTATCCCAGGTCAGTCACCTTTGCACAGCTTGACTCGGAATGTAGCAGGGTTGCAGAGAAAGTGCAGTTTGAGTAGAAGCGTGCACACTCGTTGGGTCATCACAGTGATAGTTTTGGCAGCAACATCCAGGGGTTGCAGACAGTCAACAATCACAGAGTTGGATGCCCGTCGGAGGGGTCAACTCATTCTTCTTGTAATATTTGTACTTTGGTGTGTTTGTTGATTGGGCACACACCAGGAGCTCTGCCAGGTTCGATAACTCCATGATTGTAAAATTGTGTATTGTATGAAATATTTACAGGGGTTAGCTAGTTGGGTGCCCCACCCATACTTGTCTTATGTTTACTTGTATTTCTATGGATGAATGTACTTTGTCATTTACTTAATGCAACTGTGTAAACGAATCTTCTAAATAAGAATGACATGTTAAGTAAACGAGTGTAGAAGATAAGTGTATAAGTGTTTAAGTGTTAAAATTTCCTCAAAGATGGTTAGGCATAGTCCACTGGACATTACGCCTTGGCCACGCCCTTGGGAAGCTTCCAGGCGGTGTCGCGCATCCCGACAGACCATCGAAAAATTGGGTGCAGTCGTGGCTTTGACAAAATACTCTAAAAAATACAATAAGAGAAGCCACAAGAGGGTTGTCCCCCCCTCAATGAATACCCATGCATATCTTTTGTACATAAGCATCCTAGATTCAATACCAAACAAAAGAAGCCGACAAAAGGTTACGCCCTTTCACTGTCATCATTTTAAGCTAAAAACGTAACATCAAAATTATTTTAAACCGATGAACCTTAGCTAGGGGCTGCACCCTCATTGGCTTTATCAACAAAAAATATTAGATACCCATTTATAAATACAGTTTAACTTAGCCAAGGGATGCACCCTCTTGGTTGTGCCCCTCCTGTCTTTATCAACAAAAAGATCAGAAATATATTCATAAACACATTCTAACTTAACCAGGTCGATCCTCTCCATAGAGGCAACCACTACCAAAATTCGCGAGAGCATTTAAATATAATACAAAGCAAATGCCAAGGCTTGGTCGGTCCTCTCCATAGAGGCTGCCAAAGCTGAACTTTGTGCACTATGGATTATCCTGTATTTTGTGAGTGTCCGTAATTTAGAATTGCGGCAGATTGCCGGTGATTCACAAGTGGTCATCAATTGGATAAACCAGGTTGGGAGTATCAATATCTTGATGCTCTCTCCTTGTCTACATCAGATCAGATCCTTACTTCCACTCTTTCAGGATGTCCAGTTTATGCATGTCCAACATGTTGATAATGAACTCGCTGACTCACTCTCAAAACGTGCTCTCCTTTCATTGGATGGTACACTATTTTTTGAGCTTTGGGCTGGAGATATCATTCGAGAAGCGGGCAACATCACACTTTTTTATCTCTTTGTTTTGTTCGTTTGTAGTTACTATGTGTTCTTGCTATTATTTGTTTTGGCACTACTTGGCGGTTGACCTTCCCTTTTGTTTCCCTTCTTCGTGGGGGATGATCTCTTTGGCTCATTTGGTTGGGTTATTTCCATTTCTATTTGGCTGGGGGCAACAAGCTGTTATGTGGCGCATCATGTCTTGGCTCAGGGTGTGAGCATCTATTTCTTAGTCCGTTGGGACAGTCTCATTGGGTTCTTTCCCCGGGTGGGGGTTTGTATTTGGATCTATCCTTATTATACTTGTTAATAAAGTATAGCCATTTTTCTTATTGAAAAAAAATAGGACGCCACTGCCATTTCTTGCCAAACATTTAAAATATAAAACAAAGAAATGCAAGGGCTAGTCCGGTACTCTCCATAGAGGTTGTTGTTTGATGGACAATCCACTCGAGCAGACGTGAGTTGGATCTCCCTAGCTCAATGTGAGTCTAGAACAAATAGAACAGAACATAAACCACTTTCCTAGATCTAGTTAAGGATCAAGTAATCAGATGTTTTACCTTAAGTTTGTAACCCCTTTTCCTGGATGTTGTTCCACACCTCGCGGTCGTCAGATCTCAGCTGCAAGACCTGCCAAGACACATAGAACAAGACAAACAAGTAAAAAGCATCTAAACGATAACAGATCTAAGTAAACAGTTAAGCAAGTAAAATACACAATATCATCAACACAATAATATTGGTGGAAAGTGTTTATATTACTGTAAAAATAGGGAAAGTACATAGAAGAGAACGACTACAACTAGAGCTTAACGAAGTAATCCTTCTCCATCCAAGCCAATGCCATATCCTCCCAAGGAAGTGTGAGTATCTCAATGGATGAGTAGAGATCTCTCTAAGATGATTTCATCAACATGTAGACACTATAGACTTCCTCCCCTTGGAATGAGAGTGAGCTTCACTTGTATAAGACTAAGTGGATAGGGTATGGATAGGGTAGGTTGAGATATGGTAGGAGAGAGATAGGAGATCCTTCCAATAGGTTAGGAACTGAGTGCCAGCTCTCCCAAAAGGTCAGGGATAAGGATCTATGTCAGCTAGCTTCGAGAATGGGCTCGAAGGAGCTATTTTTGTCCATTAACTGACATCATCGCATCCTACAAGAGAGCAAGATGTGACGTCGTAGGTTGCATGAGGGCAGCCTGCGACGACCTCTCAAAACCTAGTATTAATGGGTTTATATCTCTTCCAGGTCAATAACTTAGTCAAGGAAACTTTAGGGATGTATACTGTAATGTCCCACAATTAGCAAAAATTTAAAATTTTTCCTACCTGAAATAGTCACTAACTTACAGCAGAAATATTTAGTCATTAAATCTAATATCAATTAAAAACGTCCATACTGATGTAGACCAATGGAAATCCTAAGACCTTCATTTTACATGGTCTCTTCTATGCGTGAGTTTAGAATTGTGGAAACGATATGGGAAACAATGTGATGGCATGCTTTTATTAAACTTGTAAATGCTGGTACAAAGGTAGAAATACACTCCTTACTATTCCACGAGATTATGTGATTAAATTCAAATTTCTATTGTCACCTTCAGGTAATGATATCCTTTTGATGATGGTATGATGCTCACATGATGGGTACTATGCATTCAGGGGAAGGTAACTACATACCCTGGCAGTGTTGCCGAGAGGCATGGGTAAACTCCAGGGTTGTTGGACTTACTTAGCATCGTTTGCTAATATCATCTCTTGTTTTTTGTCATCGCAGGTATGTCTAACATGATTGTGTTACCCTAGAAGACTAAAAATACAACATACTAAGGGTCTGTGGTTTACTAAATATAAGTTTGGAAAAGATGGTGTAAATGTAGATGACCATGAACATTCATAACCCAAGAGTTTGTGCAAGGAGAATCTATGGCCACGAGGCCCTCTAATGGTACTTTGCAAACCACAATGTCTAAGGTAATTATGACTATGCTATAGTCTTTGCACAAAGATCAAACCTCCACTTGGTAAGTTGGGTAGATGTTATAAATGCACTCTTTAAGGCGCAAGGGTACTTGCTATCAGTGGGGTCTTTGGTAATCGAAAAAGGGTTTGTCTTGGCCATTCTTCTGCATGTTTATGGCGTTCTTGCCGTGTATTTCGTTGATGGAGGCTAAGCTGGGGTTCTGATCCGAGCTCTGCTCGTGGTCAATACCCTTGCATTACTAAGTTCCACAAGTGGCGCAAATGTCCTGCTCCTGAACAGGTATGTTGGCTCTGAGCTACGCTAGAATTTCACCTATCTGCTTTAGTTGCAAAAATTGCCAAAATCCCTTAACTGATAAAACTCTATTTGTGGGTGTGACAGGTGATACAAGGCGAAATGTGAAGCTCTACCTGACAGAAGACGAAGGCGTGGCTAGGTAAGTCCTGCCTACCCATCCGTTGCCCTGCCTCTCCGCATCCTCATTGGTGTATGTATGCGTCTGATTCTTGTTATAAGGGCCACCCCCGTAAGCTTTTGGCTTACTGTTCCACTTTGGGGAGTTGGGTAAGGTCGCCTTTGGCTAGACCTGTGAATGTTGGGGTTCGATATGGTATCTTATGAGATTCGATATTGCAAGAATGATTATAATGTAACAGTTTGTGTTTTATGAGTTGGGTCCTCCCTCCTTACTCGAAATTCCAGTCCTGTACAATGAAATCCTCATTTGTAGAAAGGGGAGATATGAAGGGTCTAACAAATGTCAAGGTTGAATGTATTTATACTCTGTAGTTTGATACAATGTCTTGCGTTGGGGTTTTATCCTCCGATTGTGGCTATAGCAATGCATAGCATTCTTCTTCTTTTGTGGTTTACACCCATACTATGAAATGTATAATTTAATGCTTTTAGAAGCAGATGGGATTCATATCTGGGATGTATGATGGAAACGACTTCAGATGGTAACTGCTACTTTGTATTCCTATATGTGGCTAATATTGAAGCCTGTATTGACCGGATTTTAATACTGTGGAAAAACCTCTGTGGGACTTATATAGAGTTTTGTACAAGCGTTTAAACGAGTATAGGTACTTGACGCCTTTGGTTGAAAATGTAGCTGAGTTTATATAATGGTCTCATTTTGGAATTTTTCTCTGGAAATGCAATGTTATGATATCTCAGAAAACTTGATGTGTTGCTTTCTGTGTTTGCTAGATGTAATATTTGTTGATGAAAAGTCTAAGGGTTGTATACCTTGTTTTGTTTGTTTATACGCGTGCCTCCTGAAATGAATCCTTCACTGGTTGTTGGCTTGGGGACGCTATGCGATTTGATCCCTGGACCTAAGTCTCGATAGGCCCCTGCGTGTAAATCTATGACACTTGGCCTTACTGTTGAAATCCCTGTTGGTATAAATTCTTGATTTGACCGAGTTCTAAGTTTGTATATTTTGGAAAATGTCGGATGTCTCTTTGATGTACTTAGGGTGGTAGGTGGTAGCGACAGCTATGTAAGATCTTCATTTTTCTATGAGAAGATAAATGTATGAGCATGTAAAGGTTCTTGTCATAAATAATGACTGTAATTTAAATATGGTAAAAGAAAAGGGGAACGACTTAATTCAACGAAGACAAGTATTCATCTCTGTTTTTATTGTGAATATAGGACTGTAGCGGGTGTTGACTGTAGTTTTAATAAAAGATTGAATAACTGGTTTGGTAATAGTTTAACCTAAAATTCAACAAATTATGCTATAAAACAATTCCAATGGTTATACGGTTATGTTTCCAATTAAAGAAGAATTTATGGACAGAATAAAGAAGAATAAATTTTGAATATTCGATGGAGTAAAACCACATTGTGATTGACTAGCAAAGGCTAGCTAACTAGCCCTGCTAGGCAATGCCATTGGCTTTTGGGCAACCCTCAACTTTGAACTAATATAGAAAACAGTATTGTTTTAACATTTCATTTATAAGAGAAAACAAATAATAAATAGGAAAGTCCCATAGGAGTTGTGTACCTGCTGATTCCTGTAGCTTGCTCCAGTCGATAATGACCTGCTGATTCCTGTAGCTTGCTTCTGTCGATAATGACCTACACACTCAGCCAACTAGTTAATAAAAACTATTGGACTCTTAGCTGACCTGTTAACCGATTCTGGGTGGATGACTTTGGGACTAGCACGTTCCTCCCAACCATGATTCTACAACCATTCCTGGTTCAGTAAGAATCCCCCCGAGCTGGTTCTGACATGCAAATTTAGAAGTAGAGGCCCTCAAAGTGTAGCTGGTTCATATCTCAAAATCTATGGATAGAGTTCACTTCTTTCAGTAGAGAGTTCTTCTTGGCATAATAATACCAACAAAAAAAAATCCCCCAAACTTTGGGGTCTATCCTCCTTAAGTAGGACAAATCTTGAATTATGACTGTTGGAAATTACTGGTTTCTTTAAAATAATTTAATTTATAAAAACAATATTTGTTTATTTAACTACTAGTTATTTTGGAAACTAGGAGGTCTCAACCTGTTTGATTAAAGTGTTTTTAATCTTTTAGATATTTTCATAATAATAATAATATACAATTTACAATACCATCTAAATATTAATAAATAATATTTAGTAAGTGGCAGCCCACTTATGCATAAATATATATCTATAAAGTGTAAACATTTATAAAAGAATATATATATATATATAAAATAATTAACCAATATATATTTATTATTGAAGCTCCTAAATAATAATACTACTTTGGGGTCCTTAACATTTTGTTTCACAAGATGCTTCTTTTAGTTCTTTTTAAGGGAAGGGTCCACTTCTTTGGACGGTTCGGTAAGCTGGTAAAGGCACCTCTAGTCTCTCCCTTTGCATGTCAGATTCCCTCGTTTTAACATGGTAGTTCCCGCAGTAAATGATGATAATGAGATTTATTTAATCAAGTCAAAATAGTTGTGATAAGACACGCAAGTGCTATTCAGAGTCTTCTTGACTCAACACTTGAGATGTAGTAACCCCGAGTGCTCTTTAGAGCCTTTCAACTCAACACTCTCACATGGACGTTACGCTAGTGCAATACCAGAGCCTCTGCTCAACATTAGAGCTAGAATGTGGTTGTGAGGCACATCAGGATATTTTAAATGTCCTCGGATCCAGTAATCATTTCTTTCAAGCTTGGAGTGCTCCAGGGCTCTTTCCCAACACTCAACGTACATCGGGGCTTAGGCCGAGTACGAAATAGAATTCTCTAAATACATCGGGGCTTAGGCCCAGTATATAGGTCTTTTGTGTGTTCCTGAGTCCACGCTCAACACACTAAATAATCAACCATGTAAATCATGCTCTGCACAGTATAATGTAACAAAAGAGAAAATCTCAGTATATCATAATTTTGTAACCAATTCTCGTAATACAACATAGTTTATTCATTCGGGCTTTCCTGCCTCGCATATATTCAACAATGAAACAAATCAGGGTCCATGCCCAATACATCAACTCATAAGGGAAATAAATCAAAACATACTAATGTTATGTCAAACATAATAAATCACATATACTGGGGCCGTGACCCAGCATAACATCATAACATAGTTAGTCCAAAAAGTTGGGATATTACATATACACTGAATCTCAAGATGGTAAGATTTTAGGTGTAACAGAATGCCACCCCAAAGCATGAAGCTATTGAAAATTGGACAGGTGAAATGCTTTGACAGAAGGAATGGCAATGGCTTGTCGGATGAAGGATGCTGCTGCAGTACAACTGACTCTGAGTACACAGTCTCATATGACATACAACACAGCTTCTGACCAATACAATGCAGATCCATGGTAGTAATGACCGACTGAACACAATCATGGCTACTAGACACAAGCGTAGATCCATGATGAGATGATAACACATCCATGACCAATACAAATGTGGATCCGTGTGATATGACTCAATACAATCTCCATCGCAACCTGGGTAAAATATGAATCCCCGGGGTCTTCAAGTCGAACCCGCAATGATACGAATCTATCCATGTGATTACAAATGTCTTGACGTCGAACATGGTAGAAACCACTTGATTACCGGTCATTGATGTATACCATTAACAAGCGTGAGGGAAATCAGAATTGATGTCAATGATTCCCAAGGTATCACAGTACATATCATCAAGCGTGAATAAATGAGTTGAAGTCGAACGCGAGATGAAATCTTTCAATCAAGAGTCAATGATGTCAACTCATGTTGAAAGCGAGGTAACCTGCCATTGAGGCATGCAGGGCCAAGGTACTTGGTTGGTTTCTAGATTCAATCCTCGGATAATGATTTGAAGTCGACAAGGATGAATCCGTCGAAGGAGGGCCATGATGAATCCCCCATCATCGACACAAAACACGACAAAGGATGTGTAGAGTTGATCGGATGGTACAGTAACATGCAAGACTGACTCAGAGTAGATCGACATGATGGAAGGTGTACTGACTGCAGATAATGAATAGTGATAATATTCTTGAACATGGGCGTGGAATGCCTTGGTAGTATTGACTTGACGAGTTATGGTACCAACTCCTAATGCAACTAATGATGGAAGCGTTCTTTGAATGACTCAAAGGAGTAACAAGACTCAGGAAGTAGGTGAAAACTCGAGGACAAACGGATGATCCATGTGCAGTATGCAAATGCAAATGAGTGCCATGTTCAAGAAATGACTAGGTACTGTCACTGATAAAGGGTGTAACATAAAAGCTTTCCTTTTTCCCCATCATGAATGATGAGTGCCTCATGTATTTTTTATGAGCTTGATGAGGGTAACCAGAATGCTCGGTATAGCTAATCTCATAGATGAGTCCCAATCCCAAATATTTTATGAACCTGGTATAGGAGGGGGTTCATCCCATGACGGGCCCTTCAATGTTAGAGTTTAACGAGTCCATGGAAGGTAAACTCAGTCGTCATTTCATGTTTAGAGAGTCTGAAAAGAACTAAAGAAGACTCCAATGGTCCTTTTTTCGTAAAGTTAGCCTCCTCACCCGAAAAAGGGTAAAACAACGTAGGAAAGGACTCTTCCAGTCATGATTGGCTAGAGTATTCCTTTTTTGTAAATAGCGCCCCCTGGTCGAAAAAAGGGGTAAACTATCACCAGGAAGACGACCATTCAAATTCTTTAACAAGCATGAACGTGACAAGTTCGCTTGGCAATCGTTTTGTATTTCAAGAGCCTAAAAAGAGCTTAAAGATAGACTCCGAGGGGGTTCATTTTCCGTAGGAGTTTAACGAGCCCGGAAAAGTGATAAATCATAACTCGGTAACTTATTCTCATGGTTTTAAGAGCACAAGAAAGAACAAAGAGTAAGCTCATCATCATAAAAAAATTACAATCTAACGGATACAAAATAACAACAAAACATTCAAGGGGTTGTTCATACCTGAAATGACCGTTATAATGAGAGAATGGCACGCAAAGAACACTTAACTACTCCTGCACACTTGAAAACTAGGTCAAAAAATCAACCAGGTATTCAAATGTCATAAAAATAATCCAAACTATAGCAAATGACCTAAAAAGCAAAAAAATTTGAAAAAGAATATGCCCTTTTGTTTATAAATAGAAACAAAAACAAATATAGTCACCACTGTTCATTTGCCAAATCGGGGAGAAGAAGTGCCATTTGGAGCCAAAATTTCACTTGTCGATTCCGGGAGCTGCGAGAAACCATTTTACCAACCGTTCAGAGCAGGTAACTCTAAACTTCATCCAGCACATTTCCAGTGGTTTACAATTTTAATTTTAGTTCATTTTTGGGGTTTTTGAGTTGGTTTGTGGAGGGCTATTGCGTCCTCGGGTCGTCGCAGGTCGCCCCTTTCGAGATCTGCGACGAACCTGGGTCGTCGCAAATCCCGCAAAGTCGGGTTGCGACAATGTCGCACTGTCCGTATTGGCGGGGTGCGACGGTGGAAATGTCCAACCCCAAACATAAACCTATCCCAAAAGATGAACTTTCAGTGATTGAAGTGAGTTTTAATGATGTTAAAATGTTCCTTTTGCCAGGTTAATAGCAGCTAATCATGGTCTTGGAGTGGCGTGAGCAAGAACACGAGGTAGATGACGTGCAAGCCGCAAGTGACCCATTATGTGTAGAAGCACTGAGGAACTGTGGTCTCCTAAATTTCTTCCAGATCCAAGGCATGAGGTCCCAAATCCCATTGCTGACACATATGTTGCGATGTTGGGACGCGGCTCAGCAATATTTTGTGATCAGTGAGCACATACTTACAATGGATGCTGAGGACATCTACTTTTTAACTGGATTTTCCCGGAGGGGGGACAACATAGTTCTCACCGGATCACAGGGAAGTGATCGGACCGTGGATGACATGATCCTACAGCATTGTACTCCTCATACACGTGCTTCGAGTGGGAATATCCCCATCAAAGAAGTATGGGAACATCTGCAGCATGCCATACTTTTTACCATTACGAGGATAGCAAGGAGCCAAGCTCCTCACTTACCTACCAGGTCCCAAATGCTATATGTGGAGGACTGCATGTCTCTAAAGATCTTCAACTGGCTCCAGCCGTACATGATACCATCGTGGAGATGGAGGACGTCTACGCGAACCTGAGTGGGTTGACATTAGACGTTCCAGAGCCGATAGTGGATGAGTTACCACAGCCTATGCATGGGTATACGGTGGGAGCGTCTGCGTGTTTCAATGCGCTGCTTCGCAGGGTCACGAGAGACAGAGTAAGGTAGGATTGTGGATGATGTAGACTCGGTTAAGATGAGAGACTACTAGTTGAGAATCCAAGTGGATGACAATGTGGTCCATACCCAAAGAAATAGCGTCAGTTAGGGTTCCAATGACTGCTTGATATTCTACAGCATTGTTGGTCACGAAACCTAGACACATTCCCCCTGAGCTGATGAGCTCGCCAGTAGGTGAATAGAGTACCCAGGCTACCGAAGCAAGGTTGCGGGTATGTCGGATGGCGCCGTCCGCGAATCCGTAGCAAGTTTCCATCTACACACGCAGATAGAACATGGTATAAGAAACGAAACAAGACCTAAACATGCAAAAATCAAAGCGTCACACCACACAAAAACACACACACGCCATGTACAATATATACAAAATTACTTATGCATGAAAGACTCAGGCATAATACCTCTTCAGGTAGAGCCCATTGCGGGGCTCACCCAAAGATATCCCGTCGTAGCCTTCAAGCTCATAAGCTCCCTTCTCTAAGACGTGTTTCACTACGTAAGGTCCATGCCACATGGACTCAAACTTTCCTGCACCCAGCTTATCATGTTTTTGGTCGTATGTGAGGACCAAATCTCCTTCATTGTAGGCGCGAGGTTCTACTGACTTGTCGTACTGCACTTTGATGCGTCTCTTATGAGCCTCGTTGGCAAGAGTGGCATCTCGACGAGTCTCATCAAGCTTAGCTAGGTAGAGGAAGCGTTCTTCATCGGCAGTAGTGTTGGGGAGAAGTTCGATGGCGAGCTTGAGGGACGGAATCTCGCACTCAATAGGAAGGATAGCCTCCAATCCATACACTAGTTGGAAGGGAGTGAATCCAGTGGCGGTTTTAACGGAAGTTCGATAAGCCCATAGTGCGGAGAAGAGCATATTATGCCAATTGGACTTGTGTGTACCCACCATACATTGGACCATAGTTTTCAAGACCTTGTTAATGGCCTCGACCTGTCCGTTTGACTGTGGGTAGTACGTTGTTGAGTTTTCATGGCGAAAACCCAATCTATCGCTCAACTCGTCAACCATGTGGTTCATAAAGTGAGAACCATGGTCGGTAACTATCACTTGAGGAACTCCAAACTGCGCTATTACATGATTAAACATGAAGAGTGTGGCAATCTTGCTGTCGTTCGTGTATGTAGGCATTGCCTCGGCCCACTTTGTAAAGTAGTCCACAGCTACAATGAAGTAACTATGCCCCCCGACCGAGGTAGGCTTACAATGCATGAAGTCAATGCCTCATTTAACGAAGGGGCCAATGGCAATAACTAAGTGTAACGGGGCGGGATGGGTGTGCTTTTTCGTATGAAAATGTTGACATGGAGGACATTTTTTTACGGCCTCAATACAATCTTTGAAGATAGACGGCCAATAATATCCTGCGCGCAGAATCATTTGGGTTGTATCCATCTCAGAGAGATGACCGCCAAAATCCCCAGCATGACAGTCATTTAGGATGTGTTCAGCCTCATCATGGGTCAGACAACGTCGAAGAATAGAATCGATACCACGGCGGTACAAAGTATCACTGATAATCAGATAATACTTCGCATGGTGGCGTATTCAACGACGGTCGTCACGAGACAATTGAGGGCTGAAACGTTGGGTTTGAAGATACAAAGTGATATCTCCATACCATGGATCAGACGTACTGATAAGAAACAACGACTCATCCGGAAAAGAGTCATTGGGCTCAGATTCTACAGCAGTACGGGGAAAGTCGCAGATGAGCTTAGTAAACACCAAAGACTTTTTAGACTTGTCTTTTTCGAAAAGAAGATCAAACTCTTGCAGTATCACGATCCAGCGTGAATACTTTCCCCCAAGCACCTGACGAGTCAGAACGTGGTACATGGGGTTCGAATCGGCTATGATGGTGGTGGTGCGAAGCAAAATGTAATGTCGGAACTTCTGCACGGCTATGGCTGCCGCGAGAGCGAGCTTCTCAACATGTGAATAACGAGTTTTAGTGTCAATAAGACCTTTACTATCATAGTATATCACATGTTCTTGGGCGTCCTGGTCTTCCTGCACCAAAACCATGGCGATAGTGGTGTCGAAAGCAGCAAGGTATAGAATGTAATCTCGATAGTAATTCGGCGGTTGGAGCATAGGGGCATGCGTGATGGCATGTTTCAAGCTATGAAAAGATTGTTAAGCTTGATAATCCCAAATGAACGGGACATCTTTTTTCATCAATCTCATATAACCCTGTGTCTTTTGCGCGAAATTACAAACAAAACACCTTAAATAAGCCGCTCGTCCTTGTAGACTCTGAAGTTCCGTAATATTAGTTGGAGGTGGAAGAGAGACGATGGCTTCCACCTTCAAGGGATCAATTCGAATCCCATCTTTTGAGACGATAAACCCTAGGAGGCATCCAAACTCGACACAAAAAATACACTTATGACGATTCAGACGGATATTGTACCGTCTGCATCTGAGGAAAATAGTCATCAGATGATCTGTGGAACTCGCGCTGTTTTGAGTGAGCATGGAGGTCATCTAAGTAAGGTTCCACAAAGTCCTTCACATCATGGAAATCGTACGACATGGCCCACTAGAATGTGGCACCAACATTTTTAATACCAAACGGAAGTTTACGATACGCAAGCATTCCCCAAGGGCAGATGAATGCAGTCTTGTGTTGGTCGGCAGGGTGGATCTCAATCTGGTTGTATCCGGAAAAGCCATCCATAAATGAAAAAATGACACTTTCGGCACAATTGTCGATAATCTAGTCAATAAAGGGGGTCAGGTAGTTTTCCTTAGGACAAGCTTTGTTGAGGTCCTGATAATCGACGCAGACACGAATGGTACCCTAGTTTTTGGTAGCAGGGACCACGTTTGAGACCCATTCTATCAATGGGACGGGGTAGATGAAGCTGGCCTTCAAGAGTTTCTCAATCTCTGCCTTAATTTTTGCAGTATTCCGAGGGTGTACCGGTCGCAACTTTTGGCGGACAGGTTTGATGTCGGGATAGGTTTTAGTCTCGTGTAAAACAATGGTGGGGTCTATCCCAGGCATCTCCTCATAGTTCCAAGCGAACACGTCTCAGAATCGCTTGAATAAGGCCGTATAAGCAATGACTTCTTCAGGGGAACACTTCTGGCCTAAATGAATGTGTTCCACTACACCAGGAGTAACCGAAATGTCTATCGAAGTGGTAGGCTCAATGTTGGCTAAGTTTCCTTCAAAGTCTGTTTGACACATGAGTATCACGAATTGAGAGCCAGAGTAGACATCCAATGTAAAGATGGTGCTAATGTTATTTTCCATAGTATCCAAAAAAGGGAATGAAAGATGAACGATCATGGAGGTCTTCCCACTGAGGATCATCTGCACTCATGATTTCCATAATGGACTCATCAAAATGAAAAGTCCGTAGCAGAGGATCAGATGATGTCCACTATAGAGAACAGGAGGTAGAGGCCACAACTAAGTGGTCCTCCGGTGCTGACTGGATAGCCTCATACGTGAGTTCAGTGGGTGACCGAGGCATAACATTTCCAATCAGGTGTGTGGTGGCTTCATCAAGTACAAGCCATGAATCAGTGGAGTTGGGGATAGATGAAATCTACAAGGAGATCATGTTCACCGTGGCAACATGATTTGGGGGATCCGAAGTAGGAAAGACGCCCATAAGGGATGAGTCCTTAAGGAGGCCGACCCCCATGCTCTCATACTGATGCGAAGATTGTCCAATCGAAGGAACGTTATCACCTGGGTGAGTAGCGGTGTCAGGTGTGCAGAAATCTAGTTGATTAACAGTAACAATTCGGCCTTGATGAGGGAATTGTACTATGCAGAAGACAGATGATGCGAACGCAGTCATGGTGTAAAACCAATTATGACCAAGAAGAATGTTATAATCTAATGGGGCAATGACCACTTCCACGTTGATGGTTGCGTTCTTGCCCCCCAGCTTGACTGCTAAATCTTGTAACAACCCATGAGGTTGAAATCCACATCTGTCGAAGTCTCTCAAAGTGGTAGGAGAACGGTTCAACTCGAGAGATCCAATGGCTCTCTAGCATAAGATCGACATGACTGAAGTAGAGGCACCTTCGTCCAAAATGGTACGATGGATTGTCTTCCCAGCAATGTTTGTGGCAACTTGAAATGCCAAATGATGGGAGAGCCTCGGTTTAAAGTTTTCTATCCGGAACATGATGGTATTCAATGAATCCGGTTCAACTGCACCGATGGCAGCGAGGAGAGTCTTGCGCTGATTAGGACGGTTTTGCAAGACCTCGAGCATCGACATGGCACAAGGAGATTGTGTTAGGTCCTCTACAATGTTGTAGTTTTGAGAAACCCGAGCATTAGGATTGAAAACCGATTTTCTAATCGTGCTCTTGGGTGGACGCAACACTGAATTGAAAGGGGGATTCTCAATGGTGAGAGGAGTATCCTGTACGGTGACGTCAGGCATCGAAGTGGAATCTTTTTCAATATTACTTCCAACAAGTTCCTTTGCTAGAACAGAGTCATACGAATGAGAACGAGTGTTCAAGTTGATGGTCTCACTATACATCATGAGAACATGTGCGGTGGTGGATGCTTCTCCTTGGGAAGGAGAAGTGTGAGCGATCAACTGCTGATTTTGAGCAGGGAAGGGATCGTTGAGAACTGCAGGTGTGGGTTTTCCCTTAAGAAAATTTTGAACTTCGTCTCTATGGGGGCACTCTTTAGAAACATGTTCATCACCACACAGTAGACAAGGATACTTCAACTTCCTTTTCCTCTTTGGTTTCATCAGGGGTGCTCTTATGTTCCTACTGGGTGGAAGATTTCTTAGGTTTCCCTTTGTTCTTCTTCTCACCACCATACTTTTGAGGCGAAGCTGATGAAACAGAATTCACTTCTTCGGTGACAGCAGGAGTGGATGATTTGCTGGTGCCGTGACCATCCTGCATTGGTGATGGGGAGGAACCTTGGGGGTTCGATGATCCAGTAGTTTGAGAAGAAGGCTGGGTGTTAAGGGATCCAATGATGCCATCAACTTGGGGTCCCTTGGGTGGTTTCGCGGGGTCGTACGTGTTACGGGGTGCGTCGGGAAGAATATCAAACAACGTGCTGGATTGAGCATAGACTAAGTCTAATAAGTGGGCACGAGTGATGGCTTGTTCCTCAGTGACAGCACCTCCCATGGAAACATCTCATGCTATGGTCGGGATGAGAGACTTCGTAAACCAGTCCGCTAGGAGTTGGTCTGGAATAGGAGCCTTAATGAGACGTCGTCTCCTCCGCCACTCATGTATATGATCTGAGATGTGAGTAGCGGTATTTTGACGGAGCGAAGTTAAAAGCTCTGTACTAGTTTCATACCGTATAGGCAACTGGAAATGAGTCAAAAAATTCATAGCAAGAGAACCGAAATCGGGAAAAGAATGGGGTGGTAGTTCGATATACCACTTGGAAGTCAAACCAATGAGAGTCCTTTGAAATAACCTAAGACAGATCGAATCATCCATCAAGGAGTTGGATGAACACCACAAGTGGTATGTCATCACATGGTTTTTAGGATCCTCACCCGGCTTGCCATCAAATTTTGGGATACCTGATGGAAGTTTCACCGGAATGGGTGGCCAATTAGTTTCGTGGTAGATGGGGTCGTTGGTCAGGCGAGACAAGTCGGGTAGGTCCAAAGTAGCCAAAAATGGCAGCTTCGGATTAGGATGCGGGTACTGATAGTACTGATAAGGCGTGTAGGGACCAGTGGGACCTTGTATCGACTGGCCATAAGGTGTTCCAGGAGGAAACTGGCCATAGGGATACGGACTACCTGGACCAAACGTAGGTTCGTCGCCATAGTAAGCTGGTCCACCATAATAAGGTGGCCCATTACCATACGGTGGGGGCCCGCCTCCGTCGCCAGGAGGGGGTGGGCCGCCTCCAAATGGTGGGGGTCCACCACCACCACCATGGTAGGATGGGCTGCCACCGCCTCTGCCAGGAGGAGGTGGTGATCCGCTACCACCGTCGGAATAGGGTAGGCCTCCACCACCTCCACCGGGAGGGGGTGGTGGGCCACCTCCTCCGCTACCTCCACCATAGTGTGGTGGTGGTCCACCACCACCACCAGGATGGGATGGTCCTCCACCACCACCACCGGGATGGGATGGTTCTCCACCACCAGGGGAGTGGGCTATGATGGTCAGAATGAGGTGGTCCTCCACCGGAAGGTAGAGGTACGCCTCCTTCAGAGTTATGTGGGGGCCTGAAGCCTCCAATGGGAGGTGAGGGTGGACCAAATGGGGGTGGAGGGACTTGAGGGACTGTAAGTGGGGGTCCATGTTGTAAAACATTCTGCTTTCCCCATAGAGTGTAAGGATTTCCGGGGTAGGGTACCCCGTAGAGTGCGTTTCTGGGATTAAGTTGACACGGAACAGGGTTAAGATGACCTAGATACACTTGAATCGATGGTGGTTGAATTACATTGGATGGTCCCCCAACATGGGATAGTCCCGTAGTGGAAGGTCCAGGAGGTATGGAATTTCCAACAGAAGGACCAATGGGAACTCCCACTACAGTATTATGGTTAAGAGATGGGGGTTTCCCCCTAGCAACAACTTGCTGACCACTAAGTAAAGGTTGACCCAACACTGGTTGTTGATTATCTACCATAGGATTAACATTACTTGTAAGGAAGGTAGGGGGTAAAGAGTATCCTCCTCTCGAAGTTTGAGGTGGATTAGGAGTAGGTAATGCAACCGTAGTAGTGACAAGTGTGTTGGACAGTTGTTGTTCAATAGGTTGGGTTGTTAGAGGTACTGAACCAGTCTCCTGTCTAGGGGACGTATGTCCAGGAATGGATGGTTGACCAGTTTCAGAAGTGGTCATGTGTTGCATGGATGATTCCGGTGACTCAAAGGATAAAGAGCGACCTGGGATTAGTCGATAAGGGAGTAACATCGGGTCTTCAACCCATCGTTGGAGACTTGATCTTCGAAGCTCCTCAGCCATAGAATGAAAATGAGCCAATTGGCCACGATAGTAAGCTAAGGGATCATCCGGAGTAGTCCCACTGGGTGGGGGTGCAACGGCAAAATGGGCCACTAGGTGGCCTAGAGAAGATGTCCAATAAGTTGTTGAAGGGCTAATAGCTGTTGAAGGGCTAATAGTTGTTGTGGGGTCATCCTGGGGTTGATTTATCCATTCCAATGATCCAAGCTCTCCCAAAAAAATGGGAGGTAATTCTTGTGAAGTGGGGATTTGTGCTTCTTCACCCTACGGGGGATGAGAGGCAGGTGAATCTGGAGGAGTGTGAGGAAACAAGAGTCCTCCAACATTCAAAGTGGGGTTTTCCACTTCATGTGACCCAATCCTGGCTTGTGGGTCCATTCTTACCCTCGAAATTACCTCCTGGTTAAGGGGATATTCGGGTGGCAAGTTCTGAATCCTACGGGACCTTCTCCAAGGAAAGTTAGCCAAAGTGACTGAAACAAAAAGTTTCTCCTAAGGCGAGCTAAGCAAAAGAAAAGCAGACCAGACAAAACCCTACACAAACTAAGGCCACAAGCAAACTTATGTGATGAGAGTGGATTCAAAGGTATGGAACCTCACGGGATTTTCAAGGCTTCACAAATCGCTATATACTGCAGGGTCCAACAGTAAAATGCGACAAGGAGGATTGGGATTGTACCCTTGCCTGAATACCCGATTACCTGGACAGTACATGCGTATTAATCTCCCTGAGTGTTGTTCTCGGTGTACTGCCAAGACGACCAAAAGGTTAACTCAGTTAGTCTCAGGAATCCTAATGGTGTCTCCCGATATACACAAGGAATATGGGAACTCAAATCTATAGTGGCGTTGTCTAATGCACAACCGTACGGCACGAGACCTTCCTATATACTACTGAGTACGTGAAACACCTTTAGATATACGCCAAGTACTTAAGGGACTTGGTGGGTACGTGAAAGAGCTTCGATATACCGATAAGTACGTGGAAGACGACAATACCCCCGGAATACAGTGCTGGCAAATAACGACAGCTGCCATGCTTAACGACACCGGAACACGTCTCTAACTTACACACAAGTTACTAAAAATTTACCCTAGTTCTACCGTCAATTTTATCTGAATGGTAAGGTGAATGCATGAGGTGAGTACATAATCGTAAACATAATGTAGGCCCTAACTACATGCAAAAAATACACTTTTCTTTTGATGAAATCTATGTATGGGGAGGAGAATCTTCTTTCCAATTTTTTACCAAAGCAACACAATGCAATGCAATCCCAAATCTACCAAAAAATGACTATGAAGTATTCTTTTCCTTTTCAAGCGAAACACAAAAAATAACACAACACTACTAAGCCAAATCAAAGCATGTTTTTCTTTTTCTTTTATCTTTTCAAAACAAAAATAATGCTAAGCGATGAAAAGAGAGAGTTCCTAAGTAGAGTATGCAAGCTTTTCACTTTCACTATAATGGCCTAAAAGCATAAAAACCAAAAGATACATGTAACTTTCCAAGCATGGAACTACTTTTGCAAAACTTGATATCTATTCGAATTTTTCAAGAAAATGAGCAACTCATAATTCGTGAAAAACACAAATAATTCAATTCTCTTTCAACTTTCCAAAAGATCTACAAATGAGACATTCCAATGCATGTACAATTCTTCAAATGAGCTTGAAAAAATGATGGAAATAAAGTACTTTTGATTTTTCAATGGATGTATCAAAATGACAATTTGATAACAGCGATGCTTTTAATCACAAATACTGAAACGAAAAGATTACTTGCAGCGCTCCAATAACTCATAAAATCTCAAGAAAATGATGAGCACTCAATGGACTGAAAGTACACACACACACTCAAAATCAATCAGTAACAAGCAGCACTAAAGCAAACAAAGCTCAAAAATGTATGCAAATGAGGTCTGGAAATCGATCCAATCCAATGACCAGATCTGGCAAGGAGAGGAGGGAATGCAAGGGTGAGTGGATGCAGGTGGGGGAGACCAAAGTGTCCACCGCTACCAAATCTCAGACTTGTCCAAGATGGAACCCAAAACAACTCCAAATAAAACCAAACAACTCAATCGCACAAATCAAAATGGGGTCTCTAACTGGATCTTGCAATACAGAGGGAGTTTGCACACAAACCAAAACTCAAATCAGAAATGGAGAAGGGGTGCCTGTATGGAAAATTTGGCAGATCAACGCAGTTTGTGCTTGTACACAGTGCGACGTCGCAGTTTACCAATGCGGGAGGTGCGATGATGTCGCAGTAGACCAATGAAATGGTTGCGACAAAACACCCACAGACAAAGAATAGAGATCAAAAATGACACAGTGTCGCTCTAAGACCACTAACCAGGTGCGACAGGCAAGATCTAAGTTCAAAAATGAACCAATTCTCCAAACAATGAGCAATGAAATGGTTTGAAAATGAGAGATACAAACTCAAAGGAAGGTAATCAAACTCTTCAAAGTGAAGATCTGATGGTGAAACCAATTTAAGAGGCAAATGACAAATAAAATGGCTTGTAATAAGAAATCAACTAAAAATGACATTCAAATTGACAACTACAAAACAATGTTCTTCCCCAGTATGATCTCCAGATTTGTTTGATGGACAATCCACTCGAGCGGACGTGACCCGGATCTCCCTAGCACAATGTGAGTCTAGAACAAATAGAACAAAACATAAACCACTTTCCTAGATCTAGTTAAGGATCAAGTAATCAGATGTTTTACCTTAAGTTTGTAACCCCTTTTCCTGGATGTTGTTCCACACCTCGCGGTCGTCAGATCTCAGCTGCAAGACCTGCCAAGACACATAGAACAAGACAAACAAGTAAAAAGCATCTAAACGATAACATATCTAAGTAAACAGTTAAGCAAGTAAACTACACAATATCATCAACACAACAATATTGGTGGAAAGCGTTTATATTACTGTAAAAATAGGGAAAGTACATAGAAGAGAACGACTACAACCAGAGCTTAACGAAGTAATCCTTCTCCATCCAAGCCAATGCCATATCCTCCCAAGGAAGTGTGAGTCTCTCAATGGATGAGTAGATATCTCTCTAAGATGATTTCACCAGCATGTAGACACTATAGACTTCCTCCCCTTAGAATGAGAGTGAGCTTCACTTATATAGGACTAAGTGGATAGGGTATGGATAGGGTAGGTTGAGATATGGTAGGAGAGAGATAGGGGATCCTTCCAAGAGGCTAGGAACCGAGTGCCAGCTCTCCCAAAAGATCAGGGATAAGGATCCATGTCAGCTAGTTTCGAGAATGGGCTCGAAGGAGCTATTTTTGTCCATTAACTGACATCGCCGCACCCTGCAAGAGAGCAAGATGCGATGTCGCAGGTTGCATGAGGACAGCCTTCGACGACCTCTCAAAACCTAGTATTAATGGGTTTATATATCTTCCAGGTCAATAAATTAGTCAAGGAAACTTTAGGGATGTATACACTGAATCTCAAGATGGTAAGATTTTAGGTGTAACATCCGCCACTGCCTCTACTTGCCAAACATTTAAAATATAAAACAAGAAATGCAAAGGTTGGGTTAGTCCTCTCCATAGAGGTCGCCACTACCATTACTTTCCAAACATTTAAAATATGAAACAAAGAAATGCAAAGGTTGGGAGGAGCGACTTCATTCTTAAGTAAAAAAGATCACCATAACCACCTCTCTTGGGCTGCGCCTTCTTTTGCAGGGCGATGGAGAGTGCCATTTTTTGAATAAAAGAAACACAAGCAAAGTTATGCCTTGTAAAAAAAATGTAAATCTCACCATAAATTGAAAAAGGGCTCAACTCTCTTCGAGATGTCACCTTCACTCCCCCCAACCAAAAGCAAAGGGCTCCATTTTTGTTTTATATATGTGAATTTTATTTGAAGAAGAATAAAAATATTTTAGCCCTTTTGTTCATTTCCAAGCAATTTCTATAATGAGATGTTTTTCTTTACTAGGATTTTTAGAGCTTTTCATGACTTCAAAGTTGTAAAGCTGTGAAGGAATCTAAAGCATATCCTCTTTTTTTGGATTTTAAAGCATATGTTCTTATATTATATATATTACACACAACATGATAATTTCTCTCTCTATATATAAGAAATTATTTTTCTTTCAAATTTTGATTTAAGGTGACAATAAATAAGAGAAGCTTAGCTTATTTCGAATTAAAATCTCTAAGGATAACTCTTTGGCCTTCGATGTCCAAATCTATGATGATTATAATATTTAGAGTAATAATTTAATCTTTTTGAACTTTTAATAATTATCTTTTCACTTAATAGAGAGATCGTAGAGGCTCGTTATTTATTAGGCAGAAAATAATAACTTGGTCAACTTAAGGCTTGCCTCAACTTGGGATGACCCTAATAGATCTAGACCATTAAGTGAACATCAATGGTTCACTTTTCTTCAAGCGCCCAAGGCACTAAGATGACACTCGTCATCAAATTCATGGATTCCCAGTCATTCAACCTCTCCCCCTAGTGGATTCATGCCCCTATTGTTTAGTTGTGTCATGCCTTCAGTTTCCTAAGTCTACAAATTCAAATCACAACTTAGGAAATCAAAACAATACTTACAGTTCTTTATTGGCAAGACCTTGGCCTTGAGCTCCTCACCGAGAACTTGTACATTGTACACTTACATTTGTGTTTTTGTTACAAAAGAATTGAGGTAGTAGAGGGGATATTACATTATCCCCCTATAAATAACACTGTCCTCGGTGCTTGTTCCCTTCAAAACCTTTTTTTCAACTTTCAATTGTCTTTGCGAAATACAATTTTCTATTATTTTTTCATGTTTTATGAACTTCTTCATCTTTGTCATCTCTGCTTGGATGTCTTTTAGGTTCTTTTCTTTTCCAAAACCTATATTTTACACAAGCAATACAAATTCTTTCTAGAATATCAACATAGAACATATGCATACACATGATTATTCAAAATCAAGAAGAGCATAAACAATAATTTCCTTTGCAACATCTTCTTGTTTCCTTTCCATGGAAACTCTTTCAAAGTTCAATTTTACTTACAAAGATTCACTTTGTAACATTCCTGCACTTGCAATATCTATCAATCATACATGATATATATAAATCATAGTCTAGGACTAAATATTCACATATTTCTTTTCATGGCACATAACCTTGCCACATATAACATGCTCATCCATACCTCCCGTATGGTAGTACTTCTTCTCACGTACTCTTAGTCCTTTTCAACTTGATTTTCATCATACAACATTCATATCAACTTTCATAACATGTGCATAACATAAGCATAAAATGAGCATAATATGCTTATAAGCGAAATCTAAAAACACATGTTAATTTATAATAGTACTAATGTACATATAGGTAGTTCAATTCGTGAGCATAAGACGCATCCATGGTCACTCATCTTGGGCCTATTCATGCAGTCATCGACGAATACCATTACAGGGATTGTGGCCTTATACTATGGTGCAATACAAGATCACTTTATGTGCCTTTTGAGGGAACCCAAGCCTTGACATGACTTGCAGTTGCAACATGCCCCATCCAACACAAGGACGATACCCTTTTACTTTACTATATAGTTCCAGGTGTATCTCCTACCTGTGCTCTTCAAGATGTGCATACAACTTGGGCGTCCCCACAGTTGTTCAACAAAACCAAATGTTGAGCCAATCCATGATTAGTCTTATTAGGCCTTCACAAAAACATTCTTGTTTTATGGAACCAATGCCAAACCAATGCTCACTTGGTCTTAACAGACATTCACATCATCACTTACACATCTCTTTTATTTTATTATTTGTTTGTTTTTATTAGATTCATTTGTTAGACATGGCCCTGATTATGTTAGTAGGTGAGAGAGTTCTTGTTTTCATTAATTCCATTCTTCTTAAGGGTTACCTCTTATAAATTGGTAGCCAATACTTTAGCCTTTATCATTGATGCTCCAGAGTTCCCAACTCAACATCAATCACTTTAGAGTTTTCCAACTCAATCATAGTTATCTTTGATGCTCCAGAGTTTTTCCAACTCAACATTAATTCAAATATATCTCAATTTAGTCTTCCTTGATGCTCCATAGTTCTCAACTCAACATCAAGTCAAACTTATCCTTGATGTTCTAGAGTTTCCCCAACTCAACATCAAGTCATCATAAACAGTATTGATGCTCCAGAGCCCTTCGAATCAACATCAAATCAACATAATACATCTAATTAATATTGATGCTCCAGATCCCTCTGACTCGACATCAATGAATGTATAAACTCCTCCAAGACTTTCATTTTTACTTTGAAACTGTTGTAATACCTTCCTTGTGGTTACTCCAAAACAATGTTAGTCATAATGACATATAATTGATACTTTTAAAAGAAATGATCTCTTGCCATTTAACAATTCGGCCATTTTGTTGTTTTACAAACAACCACGGGCTCATCTGCCCAATGCACATTACTACATGTATCTTTCCTGGCTCACCCCAGGTTTACCTTTCATAATAAAGCATTCAGGCATTTTGATACAAATAACTTTGCACTATGTGCACTGATCATTTCACATACATTCAACATCATTAATTTTTTTTTAAGCATCATGTTGAAATTTCATATTTCAATACTTCTAGTATCTCGCAAAACATGTGTAAATCATTCCAACAATACTTCATTTTTTCTTGATTTACAGCATCTATCTTTTCTAAATCAATTGATTTAACATAAATATGCCATCTACTCAAACTTAACATTCTAAAAATGGTTGCGTTTACTTCTTTCAAGTGTTTCAATAGGAATTCAAATTTTCCAATTTGTTTCTCTATTGTGCTTCTTACATACTTGGCATAAATAAATCATTTGTGCAATTGACTATCTTGCTATCTTTTCAAAGACAGCCAAAGAATCATAACTCATACTGAATGTTACCCCATGTATTGCTTCCACTTATCTTCACTTCAGTTTGGTGAAGCTTCTTGCAACCATGTGTACCTGTATATTACACTTACAACTTCTTCCAAGGAGTTATTGACATCATAACCTCTTCTGTCAAAATGATTTAAAGAAAGAAGTAAAGTATAACAACGAGTTCTCTTTTGGTGCACTTAAACTCCAATGTTATACACGATGCACAATCTTGATGCAACAAAATGCCTTTATGCATAATCCCAATGCATTAACTACTTCGACACGCATAGTCTTGTTGAAACCAAAGTGTATCAATATACTTTGTCTTGTCGTAACTATACATCTATATTAGTTACCTTTATTTTACATATATCTTTCGTTGATTTGCACTTTAGCTATCTATTGCTTTGTTTCCAACATATTAAGCACAATTTCATACCATACTTTGTGATAATACTTTTAATGCTACCACTAGCTTTACTACATCATGTACTTTCTTCAGACATCTTTAACACAATGTATTCAATAACCATTTATCATGGGTAAACTCACGATACACTTAATTTTTCTAGCATAATTTCAACGAATTATACTTAAACTCGTACCTATAATATTGTTGTTGACACCGCTTCTTCAAGAACAAAGAAGGAATCAACTATGTCAGTTATCCTTTTTAACTTTGTCAACTTCAATTTGAGGACTAGCATTGTTATGCGTATACATCAATCTTCTTCAATTTGTGGGCGTAAGGCAAGGTGATCATGTTTTCCTTTCCTCCAGTCCCCACATGAAGACAAACACATTCATAGTTATTAAAATTGGATTGTACTTTCAACATTATGCATTCAAAAAAAAAATTAAGCCTATATTTTCTTGAGCAGTGTTAATGTGCATTATAGCTACATCATACTAATGTCGTAATGCATTCATTTTAATTTGCATATCTTTTCTTAGTAATTTAAATTCTATGACGCCTCTATACAATCTCTATGGTGTAATAGAATCAAGCACTGATTCCATGCATACCTGCTTTATGGATGTCATAACCTCTTCTCTTAACACATATTTAGAGACAAACATGTCAATTATCATCTCAAAATATGTAATCAAAGTGTAACGACCAACCAATTATCCATAACAACAACATCTTGCTAACTATTTCAATTTTCCCTTATATTTCATGTTCATCATTACTATGTGAGCTAATACTCATTTCCATCATGCATTCAAATAAACATATCAAGTTTATGAAATTCCTTTAGATGCTTCAACTATCAATCATAACATTCCATTTATGTTCTCTATGGTCAATAAATTATTCTAGTTAACCAACTTAAGCCATACTTACTATATCATGCATGCTGATAAAGTACTCAGTTGCTGCAAACAATTTTGCATTCCAATAAACAATAGTTCATAGAGTACACAATGTACTTGCACGTATGCGAGTCCATTAGGCCATAATGTTGTTACTCTGCTATGATACCACTTGTAATGTACCCAATTTCCTCATTACTATTTTGGGAAATGGGGTATAAAAATTTTCCTTTAACATCGTCAAAACAAACCAACTATGTTAGTCTCCTTGAGTACATGTCATCATAATCGTGTACATTGTTGTCTATTTTATTTATTCATACAAGGAATCTGTAAATCAATTCAGACAAAGTTCTACCTTGTAATGACCAAATTTGAGACTATGCCCTTTGAATACAACCTTTGTAATCTGTGCAAGTGTTCTTACCATTATCCTTTCTTACATAATCGAGATTAGGAGTAGGGTAATCCTACTAGCATTATCTTAACATTCAAGCATTACTTCCAAACAAGGTTCCTTAAAGGTGAATAAGTTACATCCACCTTCATCGAACCATCTACCATTTAAATCCTTAATCTTGTAACCATAAATTCATCCTTACTTTAAAGTAACTATTTAATCCAATTAATATTCACTATCATCATGTTCATAAGGTTTCAAACATAATAGTTTCTCTTATACTTATCATGAGAACACATCCAAATCGCATTTACTTCTATTATACCATCGAAAGACATAATTTGCATTATGCATTCATTTAAAGGCAACCATTAACTAAAGGGGTATAAGTTACTAAAACATCATCAAAACATTCTTAAATTTATCATAGCTATTTAGATTTTGAACTAAAATCCATGAGAATGTAATTCTAATTTACTCCCTCTAACCTAAACTTGATCAATATAAAGTAACACATTCCAATTCATAGAACTCTCGTGCATTATCATTAGCTAAACATATGGCTATAATAAGATATGATCTCTAACAATAAATTCTAACAAGTTATTGTATTCAAATTACATTGGACCTTGCTCCTTTATAATTTTAAGTTCCAAGGTAATCATTAGAAAACCCATCAACAACGATTGGGAATATTAATCAATATCTTATCAATAACATAATTATATTAAATATTACTTATGAACATTAATCTCATTATATCATTTCCTATCATCTAAAATCATATGGAAGCACTCATACACATTTGAAATAAATCTATTTTATTTTCAAGGCATCCATGAATAATTTATTACAAAGCTTAATGAACAATAATACAATAAATGAATAGTACTTATTTGAATTTAATAGACTTGCGCAACTGAAGATGACTGAAGGCAATTGGAGGCTTGACTACAACGTTACACCCAACCTTTGGGCTCTCTGTCTGGAGTATATTCCTTCCGCCAAGAGGCCACCCACGAACTGGGAAAGAATCCACTCCGGTAATAGAGTGCATAAGAAAATAGTTCTTTGAGAGCTCTCCAACTTTCTTATAACATAACATGATAATGTGGAAAAGAGAGTCCATTTTACAGGTTAAATATCTTATTGAGTAGGTGGAAATACTTGTTTATGGTTTATTAAACCCATAAACTAGCTCTAACCCGACGTATATATGTCTTATAGAATAATATAATTTAACATAAGGTTTTGAGACTATACCCTCCCTCTTTCTAACTTCTTATTATGATAAGAGAAAATAAATACGATTGTGCCCTCTCTTGGTTCACTATAACTATTTATCAACACACTAAGTAACAAGTCTAGTGTCGTGCCCTCATTAACTCTTTCCTCACATCTATTTAATAGTAAATTTATTTTCACATTTTTGCAAAGTATTAATCTCGGGATTATGCCCTTTTTGTTTCAAACCACACATACAGAGATTATTAAATGTGTATAAATAAAAGGAAAGATGCATTAAGACTAAGGTTGTGGGTTGTGCCCTCCTGGTCCAAAATCAAACATATATATATAATATATAGTTTGTATTTAAAACTTGCACTTAGAATTTACATGAAAACAATGACTATGCCTTCACAATTCTTAAGTAGTTGCAATTTCACCTAAACCACAAAGGGAAATGCCCTCATTAGATGCAGAAAGCAATAAAAATATAAGTAATTTATCATACTGCAGACATTCAAGGGCCCCACCCTTAAAGAGGTGCGCCTATACTCTACAAAATACAATCAGAGAAGCCGCAAGAGGGTTGTTCCCTCCTCCAAGTAATACCCACGCACAGCTTTTGGACATGAGCATCCCAAATTCAATACCAAACAAAAGAAGCCCTTTCACTGTCATCGTTTTAAGCTAAAAACGTAACATCAAAAGTATTTTAAACCAATGAACCTCAGCTAGGGGCGCAGCTGCGCCCACTTTGGCTAGGCCCTCACTAGCTTTATCAACCAAAAATATCAGTTACATATTTATAAATACAGTATAACTTAGCCAAGTGCCGAAAGCAAAGGGATCCATTTTTGTTTTATATATGTGAATTTTCTTTCAAGAAGAATAAAATTAGTTTAAGCCCTTTTCTTCATTGCCAAGCAATTTATATAATGAGTTGTTCTCCTTTTAAGATTTTTGGAGCTTTTCACGACTTCAAAGCTTTAAAGCTTTTTAGGACTCTAAAGCGTATCCTCTTTTTTTGGATTTTAAAGCATATGCTCTTGTTTTCTATATATATATATTTGTTATACAAAAACATATGATAATTTCTATGTATATATAAGAAATTATTTTTCTTTCAACTTTTAATATAAGGTGACGACAATTTCTATTGTTCTGTTATATTTCAAAACAATATTCCATATGTGCAGTATGCTATCTGCAGATTCAGGAAGCTTGTCCATTTATACAAAAACCCTTGGCCAAAATTAAAGATCTTTATTAGATATATAAACTGGAAGTTTGGGAATATTAGAACAACATACGATTGTTTTGATGGTGCAGCATCTAATCAAAAGTGTGGAGCAGGTTTCCATATTTTATGCGGTGAAAATCTTAATTACAAGTTCTATATTTCTGGAGGTAATGGAACGAATTCAAAAGCAGAACTCTTGGCTTTGTGGGGAATTCTCAAGGTGGCGGTGTGGTGTGGATGGAAGATGTTTAAGATCTTTGGTAATTCTCTCTCCATCGTGAATTGGGCAAAGGATCTATATCGCATGAAATCTATTAAACTAAAACACTGGAGTGATAGAGTGAAAGCCTTAATGGGTTGTTTTCAAGATCTCACTATTGATCACATCTACAAGGAGTACAATGACGTAGCAGACTCATTATCCAAGCTGGCACTTGATGGTGAAGCAGGTGTCCTATATTGGGAAGAGTGGGAGGAAGGCATTCTCTCACACAAAGGTTCTAAGTGGTTTTCCGATGATATTACATAACTTCTCTGTTCCGGTTGTGGCTTTTTTTTGGCATTGGATATGTCAACACTTTGCATTTTTGTGGTCTTTTTTATCAGTAGTTTTTTTGGACTGTAATGTTTTTTGAGATACTTTTTGAAGGTTGTATTGAGCACTGCTCTAGATCTGTTCTCAGATACTTATGTACTTTTTTATTTCATTTTAAAAAAACAAAAGTACCGGCTTTTTTTCGCTTGAAAAAAAAGAGAAGCTTAGATTCTTTCGAATTAAAATCTCTAAGGATAACTCTTTGGCCTTCCATGTCGAAATTTATGATGATTATAATATTTAGAGTAATCATTTAATCTTTTTGAACTTTTAATAAATATATTTTCACTTAATAGCGAAATCATAGAGGCTCATAATTTATTAGCTAGAAAATAATAACTTGGTCAACTTAAGGCTTTCCTCAACTTGGGATGTCCCTAAAAGCTCTAGACCATCAAGTGAACATCAACGGTTCACTTTTCTTCAAGTGCCCGAGGTACTAAGATGACACCTATCATCAAACTCATGGATTCCCAACCACTCAACCTCTCCTCCTAGTGGATTCACGCCCCTATCATTTAGTTGTGTCATGCCTTCAGTCTCCCAGAAGTCTACAAATTCAAATTACAACTTAGGAAATCACAACAATACTTACAAAGCTTTACTGGTGGGGCCTTGGCCTTGAGCTCATTGCTAGGAACTTGTACCTTGTAGACTTACATTTATGTTTCAGTTACAAAAGAATCGGGGTAGCATAGGGGATAATACACATCTAAACCTAAAACAACCAATATGACATTCTTTTGAGTGTGATCTATTTGGAAATGAATTCAACCAATAAATACCAGCTCATCCTTTCAGCATATGAGTTTATCTCATCGAAAAGGTGTAGTTCTTTGCATTAAAAACAAATGTGGTGTGATTCTTGAGTCCACAACTCAATGAAGCACATATTTGACTATATGATAGATCCTCATGGACAAAAAAATCTATACAAATTTTTTGGTCTCTTATAATAGTAGAGTTAATGTATGCATCTACTAGTGTGAATTGTTTACCATTGTTCCCTCCCTTCACCATAACATGGAAGAAATTCACAATTCAAATATAGATCATGCATTGTGGCTACATAGGATACATAAAAATTAGAGTATTTATGGTGTGATACTAGATGAAATGATCTCATATTCATATTTGCATTGACATTAGTTCTACAGTCACCACAACCATTTTGTTCCTTTTCCAGTTATCTTCTCCATCACTTCCTCTAGACACACAAGAGAATGATGGAGGATTACAATAACGTATTTTAACACATCAATTTCAGCTTCAAAGGTTCATTTTATATGTTTTTTTATTATCCATGATTCATGTCATATTTGCTAAGTATTTTCCTTAAGTTCGTGTTGACAAAGATCTCATAAACCCTTTTCCTTCTCAAGATACATTCCTTTTTGTAATATCCCAATTTTGACCCCATCACATTAAAATGTAAATAATATAATATTGTTATAAAAATCATGGTGAGGCGCTCAAGGCCAAGTCTCCACCATCGATTTACTATTCTCGTAGCGGCAATTGAAAATTGATGCATGTGGATCGTGTACTAGCTTGGCGCAATGGAAATCATAAATAAGACGTAAACATGCATTTTAATAAAATACCCACAACTAGCTATGCAATGCAATGCAACAAGAGTATGAGGTTATGATTTTTACAAGGAATTGGGAGGGAAATATTCAAACCCTTGGAGCCGATAAAGTCAAGCCAAGTGTCAATTGGAGAACCCATGAACCATCAACTACCCGTGTTGACTTTTGTACCCAATAATTTATTTCTCCCAAGAATTGGTTGAAATATTTATTATTTGGGGAAATGGTGAGGTATGGTTGTCCAAAATTTGGGTTTGGGAAAGAAAATGGCCACAAAATTGCTCCCCAAGCCATTCTTCATGGATGGGTTTGGCTCTCTCACGAGTTTGAAGCTACATGGGTGTTTTCCCTCACAAATTTCTGAGTTTTCCTCCATTTTTCTCTAGTTGGGAGGTCGTTTTTGTGTTGCAGGATGTCTGGGAGGAAGGGAGTCACGATTTGGGGGCTCGTAGAGATTTTTTTTGCCTCTAAATTCCCATATAACTGTTGGGAACTCAATTTTGTTCTCCCTGTGGTTGATTTCCCTTCCCACAGTTCATTTTTGGGTGTGCCACGAATTGGGAGAGCCAATGGGAACTCTATTTTGCAAATCCCATAGTAAAAAAATGTTTTCCCTATGCCCAAGATATGTTTTTTGCTGTGTGTGGGAGAGAATGATGTGGTTTGAGTTATGGGTATCCATTGTTTTGGATTGAGTTTGAGTGTTCCCATTCATTGTGGAAATCATGCCCAGCTAGGGGGTGGCAATTGTGTTGAGAGATTGATGAACACAATTGGCCTATAGTTGGGTGGAACATTGCAGCTGCATAGCTAGTTGCTTGGGGAAATTTCACAATCAAGATAAGTATTCCCTATGTGTTTTGATTATGAAATGTCTTAATTTGATGATTGTTATTAATATGTTGAATGTATGGTAAATGTGTGTGGATAATGTTTTATTCCGCTATGTTTAATTGAATTATACATCTGCACACACATGTGTTTGATCGGTTTCATGAATTTGTTCATGGTGATGGGGCTTGAGTTTTTGTAAAAGCCCAGAATGAGTGTTATGTTCCCTTCCTTGCATTGGATCGATGAGAGGGGACATGACACTTTTCAACAAATCATAGTTCTATTTATTCATTGGTTTTGATCTATGTTAAAGGCTCGAGTGTTAGCAATTAATGGAAGTTGAATAGTCCTATCACAACCATGTTTTTAGTATTATGGGTGTGACCATTGGGAGATAATTATTTCATTATTTGTATGTTTATTTTGTAAACAATCCTACAATATCTAGACATCGAATCAAACCCTTACATGCTATTGGTGAATTTATTGTCACTCATTTGACCTACAATAGATATCTTAAGGGATATGTACCTACATATTTCCTAGTATTCTGTCTCGGTGCATATTTTGTTTCGGTGTGGTTGATATACAATCACAATTTACTTGGGAATACATTTATTGTTTAGGACTAGTTAGGGTTCAACACTTATTTTATTGCACCATCATATGTGGACATTATTTCACAAAGAACTACCTATTTTTCACAATCATGGCTTAAAGGTAGAAAAATAAGTAATTGCTTCAAAATATTATACTACATGAATTGACTAGAAGTTTTGATAAAACCAATAGTAAAGTGAAAGGATGCTTAATAGTAATTTTTTTTGTAGCATTGTAGTCTTCCTCTTTCCTGGATGGGGAATGGGGTTCCCTATTGACATGAAATCCCATTGATATCTTTGGAGATTATCCTGAATCTTACATTTGAGGGTCTCATTGGAGAAGACCTCGCATCTAGTTGCAAAGCAAACTCTGCCCATATGTCCCTCTTCCCCAAGGTTTGGTCAAAGGTTGGCCACCTTATTTACTTGCACATTACATGTTGAAACTTTAGGTGTTCAAAGGAGCACATGAAGTTCATAATCCTTCTAATACTCAAGCTTAGTCTCCAATGGATCTAAAGATTTTGAGTTTGTGATTTTCTAATTAGTTTTTTATGAGGTTAATTATGGATTGCAAATCTCCTTCTACCACCAATTGTTTGAATAGATTTTGTTCCGCTAATATTAGTCCAAATTCCATAGCACATGCTTCTGCTGAATTGTTTAATTCCACACCTATGTTCGCAATAAATGAGGATTAGATTTCCTTGGGGGCATTGAATGATGTTTCCCGAACCTTCCATCTCCGTGTTACCTAGCAAGGAAATGTAGAAGTTAAAATGGAATCCATGTTGTTTTGGGTGTTCTCAGGGCAGTTATCTATCTTGAGTCTTAGGAAAACTATCAAGTGTGGTGTTTGTTATAGCCCAAACTAGCATGTGTAATTAAATCCCCCTTTTCCACTATAAGTAGATTGTTTAACAATTGTATTTTCATATAGAATATTCAAAAAGGCCACAAAATCTACCATAGACTAGCACATGGATTTGTTAAAATCAATAATATAGACCCATAAACTAGATAGACAAGCATGCATCACTTTTACTAGCATGAATGAGCTAAGAAAATTCTCAAAACCCATCAATGAGATTGTTTTCAAGTGAAATTCCCAATATTATAAATCAAGAATGAATTTTAATGCCTACTTGGTACCAATGACTAATTAAGGTCACGTTCAATGGATTCCATGCCTTGGCCTCGCCACAAAGTATACCAAACTCAACAATATAGACTTAGAGACTATCCACACAAGCATAAAATGCTTTTAATTGTAGGAATGAGTTAGTTAAATAAATTCCTCAAAACCCATCAACAAAATTGTTGGGTATGAGCAAGGATTTTTTCTCCATCACCAAAATTAAAACATGAAATATACCCATGGTAAGCTTGCATGTCACCGGTGATTGATTATGGTAAGCATTTTTGGATTCCTCATTTATGTCAAGAAGTTTCCATTCTAGCCATCTATATACATTATACCAATCTACAAACAAGAATAGTAAGCTTGTTATTTGTTAAATACATGTTTGAAGATATGTTTAAAGTTGTTGTCTAATGATATCAATACCCATGTTGTTTATTGTGCACGTTGAAATATTAGAATATGAACTAATGTGTATACAATAGTACAAATATTGAGATAGAGAAGAGATGTAGTTGATGTATTATTCAATGTATAAAATTCATTGCAGAATAATGCATCTCAAGTGAGAGACATAGGCTAAGAAAACTACTCTTGCAACCATAAAGTGACTTGCAATAAACAGTACTTTTATTAACTTATACATAACATAGAATTCCATATATAAAGTCCTAAGTTTTGCAATATTACATAATATGAGCATGATCTAATATTAACAAGTTATCAAGGATCCAACACAATTATATGGCATCGATCTATCAGCCTCGCCTATCACAATATTCCAAAAGAACTTGCTCGAGAAAAAAGTAGAACTCATGCAAGTCAAATTTCAAAAATTAATATTTTTTCAATTGTAAACACACACACACTCACATCTACAAATATATTTAAAGACAATTTTTTATTTTTAAAGTCATCCATGCTTACCTGTGCACATGAACCATCCTTGGGTTGAATTCATGGCTTAAATTTTCTTTTGCACCAGTTAACAACATCGATTGAATCTAAAAGTAGAGAAGCATAGAAATTCAATTGATACCTCCTAACTACACGTTTTACATAGGCCCCAACACCATAATGCTCTCCTTTTCCATGCCCCGACTTAAAGAAAATCCATGTGTGACGAATGCTCATTTTCTTATGAAGGTGACACAACGATAAGAATGATTGTGCTGATTTAAACTGACCGACGCAATCATTTGACCACACCCAATGTTCTTTAAAGGTAACCCATCATCTCAATAATTCTTTATAAAGTAAATAAAAACAATGTTGAACAAAATGTGTATCATGTGTATGATCATCACTAATGTAGAAATGATACTCCTTAATGACTTCATGATTATATACGTTAATATCAAAACCATCGATACTGACCTCTACATGTCTGTACAAAATATGCACAAGTATAAAGACCTGGTCTGAATGATAATATTCCCTTTGTGTCTCCTTTGTGCAGTGAAAGTGTAATTCTCAACAAAATCAATCATTGATAATATTGTACCTTTAGGGAATACATCATGTGATTGATTGAAACATTGTAAGTCCCACCATTGTGTTGTATCAGAGTGCTTGATATATCTATATATTTGATCCCTAAACTTGTCCATGAAAGATGTCACCAAATATGGTGTTCAAATAAATTAGTTTTTTTTATGTTGTAGATGAGTCTGTGATAGGAGTGTACCAATGTATTCATATCTCTTCCACTCCACAGTGAGAGTTGACAATCAAGTATCATTAGGATCAATGGGATACTTAGAATTAAAGAGTGCCAACTTAAGTAGAACATTCTTTTCAATTTTTTAACACCAACACATTCTTCCTTATAAAATAACTGATGATTCTCTCGTTCTCATACTATCTTAGATACAAATTCACAAACACTGGAAGGAGGGGGGTCATTTGACCAATATTTTATGCCAAAATCTATAAATGTCTCATAATATAAATGGAATCCTACATGGAACTGACAATAATATGTGTCACAAACAATGATAGGTTTGGCATACCAATGATTAAGCTTTGAAAATGTGTTAAGGGTGATCTTCACGTCAATATTAGTTTCCATTAAACTACGGAAAAAATCCACTTGAGTTACTTGTGTTATTAGCTTGGCATGGGTTTCATAAACCCCTCTAGATATACAATTCCACACAATGTCCTTTTCATTTGGTGAAACATGAGAATTGAAATGCTAGGAATATTGCACCCTATCTCTTACATTAAATGGAAGACTATATTGATAGGGATACCTACAAATAATAGGCCAACATGAAATTTCATCATTTTCATCTAATAGAATCCTATATTGATCTGGATTTATGTGAGAACGAAATGAAAGAGCATATATATATTCACATACAAAGAGATATGGAAAGAAATACAGAGATACAGTAAACTCAGATTCTATTAACTGGATGAAACAGAACAAACTGTAAAAATAAAAGCAGCTAGAATGGTGGTGGCTATATCTCTGAGAAGAGATGTGGCGGCTATGCTCATTCGTGACAAGCTAAATACAAAATGAGGCCAAAAAGGCCAATTTTTCATAAACATGAGAGCAAGAACCATAAACATCTAAAACCCCAACCCTAGGAGATGAACTGTCATAAAGTTTGCAGCCCTAAAGTGGTTATTTGAACAATCAACTTCCTGGGGTCATAACTTTTGCATACGATCTTCGTTTGGGGCACTCAGTATACCATTGGAAGATCTATCTGAGGAGTACAAAAGTGAAATGGACTCAAACATGAGCCTATAGCTATCGCTTGCGTCATTATGAACCCAAAAAACATCGTTTAGGGCCTCAAAACGACCCCGGAAGTTTAGGACCCGAAAAACTGTTGAAAAATTACTATAAAATTGTCAAAATGGAAAACAGTTTTGAGCCAGTGGAATAGGTGGGTGGACACATATATCCATATGTATCATATAGTTTTAATGCTTCCATAGTGTTTTTCTACAGGTTTTTAACACTTTTGTTGTGCTTGACATCAAATGGTTTGATGTAGTTTGTTTTGTGAATAACGAGATTGATTTTTTGCAAGTGAGAAAAGGACTGACGTCTCATTTTTTTATAATGCCTCATTTACATTTCCCTCTTTGCCATTTTTATGCCCAATAATTGAAGTGTGTTTCTTAGAAATTTGTGCTTTAATAATCCACGTAACATTTGAGTTTGTGCTATTACAAATTTACCTTCCAAATTTTCTTTAACCATTGCATTTACTTTATCTTGAACTCTATGATCATGCATCATTGGTCCCAATTATTTGATTTTAGTTGGATCTATGTTCTCCATAAAATTTTCGTCAAAGAGAATGTTGCTAACACTCCCAATTAATATCTATGAATTGTTGGGTGTGGTACGATCTTCTTGTTGGTTAGATTTTTTCTTTGCATAAAAATGTATAAATTTTTAATTTGAACTTGAGCATACTTCTAAATAATTTTAAAAGAATGAACTTTCAAATGTAATCAAGAGCCTACAAAATTCAAAGTTTAAGAAATTCTCGAATCACCAATGGTGTCAATATCAACATGTCTAAGTTGTTCATTCCTTTCAATGACGATTTCCTCAACATTTGGCATTTCTATGTCATCTCTGTGTGCCTCCACGTCTCTTTCATACACTATCTTTGCTCTTAACTTTCTCATGTTTGCACATTTTTTCACTTTCCTTTCCTCTGATTCAACTCTCTTGTGATCATACTTTTGGTTCCCATGCTCAAAAGAATATAAATACCTAAAATCCAATGCCAAATAACACAATTTAGAAGCCTAATAAAACAAGTGATGAGACAAATCACAATATGCTAGAGTCGAAATTGCATAAGTGATGAGGGAAATTCCAAATCCCATAGCCTAATTGTAACATACAAGATAAAAAATTGCACAAATGATGATGCAAATTGCAATACTACCATAGCCAAATTTCAATATTCTAGAACCAAAATTCCATAAGTGATGAGGCAAGTTGCAATATCCTTTTTTTCTAACGAGGAAAATTGTAATATCTCAAAACCAAATTGCAATATGCTAGAGCCAAAATTCCATTAGTGAAGATGTAAATAAAAATATAGAGTCGAACAAACATCATACCCTTTAACTTATCTTTTTTCTTTTTCTTTTTTTCAGACTTTTTTTCTCGTTTTCCAGAGCTAGGATGAATGTGAGCGATCTAAAAATGCTTCGATTGAGAATATATATATATAAACCTTGGGTGAAATATTGAAAATATTCCTGGACGAAAGATGTTTCAGTCAACTTGAAAATATTCTTGGGTCGGATTGATAAGATTCTTGGAGCGTGATTTACCAAGACTCTTGCCCAAGAGTTTGTTTAAACTCACGGCTAAGAGTTTTACAAACACTCAAACAAGAGTTTAAGTTAAACCATGGGTTAGTTCCAACTTAACTAGGAGTTTAAACAAGCTCTCGACTAAGATATTTTCCCAATTGAGAGTTTCGGTCAATGAAAACACATAATGTTTCTGCAATTTTCAAGAACCTATAAGTTGAACAAGGTTGGACCCCTGCAAAATATCAAAATTATCTATCACTCCTTATATCAATACATTCATCTTTGAATACAGTTTTTCATGATATAAGAATAAGGATTTTGGTTAAGGATTGCTATTTTTTAATAATTTTTTTCTAAACTTTATCACTTAAGAATTTTATTAATCTCAAAATTGCTTAAAATGAAAATTCGGTATCGTCAAAATGGCAATACCAAAAAAATAGAAAAAATCATAGGGTCCTTCCTCGCACTATCCTCTTCAAAAGGGTATTTTTAGTTTCCTTAGTGATGGTCACATCAAAAAGAAAATTGGTGGGCACAAACATGTGCTAATATGACATTGTTTTTTGTTTTACGCTATTTCAATAAATAATGCTTAAATCTGAAAAATCTCAAAATATAGTCCATGAACTTCCA